>JAPYXD010000726.1:0-600000 GCA_030998225.1 Diplolepis rosae | reverse complement strand
AGAATCTTCTTGTTGATCTTCAGTGTGTGTTGTGAGGTGATAGTGTGAGCCAGTCGACTCCCTATTACTGCTGCCTGCAGTTCCAGTCGCGGGATGCTCATATGCTTCAACGGTGAGACTCTGCTCTTGGCCATCACCACGGTCGTCCTTGTACCCATCTCCCCCTCCAGTCGGAAATATCCGACTGCCGCAAACGCTTGAACGCTCGCATCGCAGAAGATATGCAGTTGCACGTCGCACAACTTGCCAATCCCGAAGGAATAGCAACGAGGGATTCTGAGTTTGCTGGCTTCTTTCAAATCTGCCAGCCAGGTTATCCATTTCGTGGTCAACTCTTCCGGGAGCAGGGTGTCCCAGTCCAGGCCAGATCGCCAGATATCCTGCATCAGTATTTTTCCTCGGATCGTCATTATCGCCAACAGACCTAGAGGATCAAAAAGTAACATGATCAATTTCAGGACCTCACGTTTCGTTGGTTGCTTCTCTCCATTCAGCAAGCGAATATCCAATCGTGGAAAATCTGCTGAGAATGTAAGTATGTCACTTTCCGGTGACCATATTACTCCCAGGACTCGTGCGAAATCTTTCTCTCCGAAAGATACTTGCTCATTTCTTGGCGCGACGGCATCAGGTGGCAGCGAGCTCAGAAATTCTGGGGAGTTGGACACCCAATTCCTGATCTCGAATCCTCCCTTACAATGAATGTAGGCCCCTTCTTCCGCCATGCGAATTGCATCTTCAGTGTTGTCCACGCTGTCCAGGTAATCGTCCATGTAGTGGCGTTCCACTATCGCTCGGCAGGCATCTGGGAATTGTTCCTTATATTCTTCAGCGTTGCGATTCTTCAGTTCCTGGGCGATGTAAGGGGATGATATTGCTCCGAATATCATGACCTCCATCTGGCAGGTTATCAATCTACCAGTCTTCTTATCTCGCCAAAGAAAACGTTGGCTTCCTCTATCCTGTTCTCGAATTTTCACCTGGTGAAACATTTCTCTCAAATCGCCACAGATCGCTATTGCTCGTTCCCTGAAAACTGAGAGGATTCCCACGAGAGAGTTGTAGAGGTCAGGACCCTTCAAGAGTCTGTCGTTAAGACTCACGCCCTGACTCTTCGCCGCAGCATCGAAGATCAAACGAATTTTCCCAGGCTTATTCGGATTCGTCGCTGCAAAGTGAGGTATGTACCAGGTCGTTGCGTTCGTTTCTCTTTCTTCTGTCGTGGATAGCGTTCGCGCATATCCTTTCTTCAGGTACTCCTCAATACTTTTTTCATAGAGTCCCTGAAACAGAGAATCTTTTTTCATTTTGTTCTCAAGACAGGAGAACCTCTTTTCCGCCATCTTTCTACTTGCTGGGAGAACCTCCGAATCGCTTTTCCACACCAATCCTGTCTCCCAACGATCGTTATTTTTTCGAGCCGTGCGATTCAGGATATCCTTCGCCCGAATGTCTTCCTTGGAACGCAAGATCCTTGCTTGCATATCGACTCCGAAGCTCTCGACGCTCCAGAAATTCTTCAAAAGATGAGTTATTTCTTCTTCATCTTCAGTGTGGTGGACCATCAGCACGCATTCGCTGTTCGTCCTCACCGATGAGAAAGATCCACATACCCGATGAGAATCTCCGGCGTTACTCCTGCAGTGTTTGGAAGATCCAGGTTCCTCAGATGATCCCAATTCTCGATTTACATATCCATCGGTTGACTCGGCAGGTCGAGGTCGTCCAAGGTTCGGATGTCCTTCATTTTATATAATTGAGAATCGCCAGTGATAGTCACAGAGACCCTCCTGGATGTCTTGTCCTCGTAGGTCATTCGGTTCATCCACTTCGAGCACAGTGGATCGCTGTACCCCTGTAGTCCTAACCGCCGAGCCAAATCGTCCCTAATTATCGTCACCGTTGACCCTGAATCTAAAAACGCGTGAGTCTCGACTTTTCCATCGGGACCCTCCAATGTAACCGGCACGATCATCATTAGTACGCGTTTTTTAAATTTCCGCACTACATTCACTTTCTCTACCGATGAACTCGTGCTCTCTGCGTTTGAGGCTTTCTCAAGTATGACTGTTTCGCGTCTTTCATAGTGCAAAAGCGGATGATGGGCTTTTGTACAGTTATTTTTCCCGCACTGCTTCCTCTTGCACTGTCGTAGAAGGTGCTTCTTCGATAGGCATTTGAAACACACTCTCTCCCCGGTTGCCCATTTCCAACGTGAGTCTGTGTCCAATTTTCTAAAACTCGTACAGGTTCCGATCGCGTGGTCTTTCTCGCAATACGCGCACTTGAGATCTCTCCGATCGTTATCATCCGCGAATGTTAAAACCGATCTACTTTCTTTACCGTGTTTTCCTTCTAAAAGGGGGTTATAATACGCGCTGACCGTTCCAGATTCGTCGTCAAGGAAGTCCGCGAAATTTGTCAGTGTCGCAGGCATTCGCCTTCTATCAACTCGTTCCCGCCACCTATGCTTCATTCCGACCGCAAATTTATGGAATCAGCTGGTTGGTCAGTAGGGGATTCACGAGGTAATCGGGTTTCTCTAAAGCCTGTATCGTGGCAACTAAATTTGTCACCGCGGTCGCGAATCGCACAATACTTTCCGGCTTATCGTCTCTCACTTTAGGGATGTCATTCACGGTGTGCATCAGAGCCTGAATCACGTATTCCGGCCGACCAAAACGTCGCTCCAAAATTTCTATTATTTTGTCAGCCTGCGATGTCATCAGCAGTGCTCTCACTGCTTCTAGGGCTTCACCCTTCAGGCTGCGCCTAAGTCGTGTCACATTTTCGCTTTCTGAATACCCGCAATCCAAAGTACTCTGTCGGTAGGTACTTATGAATAACGGCCACTCGGTTACTTCCCCGCTAAAATTAGGTAAGTCCTTACCCATGATTTGCCTGGCGAGGTATCTGTCCAGACGGTTTTCAGGTCCTACTTCATTTTGTGGATTGGGGGAGTGAGGTGATTTTATTCGCTCTCCTAATCTGACTCCTTCGCGCTCATTCCGCGTTTCCAACGGCGCTGTGTTGCATGGATTTGGAGGATTTGATGGGTAAATTAGCTCATCTTTATTCTTCGCTCCCCGCGGTTTCTCTTGCACACTTTGCCTCGATATCCACGAGAGGACCTTCGAACACACCGATCGTTGGTCTTCAGAGATGTCTTCCGAGATGTCTTCTTGGCTGCTTTCTTCATTAACTTCAGCCAGTCGTCGTTCGGCTTGTATTCTCACAAGCTCTTTTTTGCGTTCAAGCTGTCGTTTGGCTTCTTCTACCTCAAGTAGCAGAAGTTCCTCAGCTTGACGAAGTTCTATTTCTCTGCGCGTTCGTTCGCGCGCACTGGCACTTGACCGCTTCGACTTTGAAGCTCCTGAATTTGAAGTACGGTGGGGTAGCAACGTAGGTGGTGCGCCCGGGGTGGAAGTAACTACGGGTCTTATTTCTTCTCTTCGTCTCTCGCTTCCCGCTTTCTGCAGTGCCTTAACCCTGTCCCTTTCCTCGTTCTGGATTCCAGGTATGAAACGAGCCGGCGGTACTCCCAGGTTTACCCGGTTGCTCTTTCTTGCTTCCTTCCTCTCAGCTTCCGGGGTGAGGGTAGTATCGAAGGTATCCCCTTCCCCTCCGACCCCTGTGACTCTGTGGTTCTGGCCACTTCTAGAAGGCTTCCCTTTACCCCCTTTGTTCACAGCATCGGTCCCAAAACTTTCCACTGCTTTCCCAGCGTCCTTTTGAGCGTCCTTTTGATGATTCGTGGTTCTTTCCACTAATTTCACACTTTAATCACAGTGTAATAAATAAACACTATTTACAAACACTTAATCCGTTCAGAAGTTCGTCTTCCACCAATTCCAGTCACTTTAAGCGCTTATAAGCCACTGTAGGATCCACCGCGAAAAGATCCGGCTCGAAAGACCAAATGTTAATTTAAAATGCGAACAAGTACTTAAAGTTTCCAAAAACGAATCGCGGTAGGTTGGGTTTGGGTTTTCAATAATTTGGTATTCAAAATATTCACTGATTTTAATTTATTAATATAAAGTGATTCCAGTGAAAAGTGTGAACACTGCAGTTAGTTTAAAGGTTTAAGACAAAAATATAAATAGAAAATTAAATGCACACGTGTGTGAAAGCCGAACTATAATAGTGTCAATGTCCTGGAGAACGCTCAAGAATCAGAAAATTACAAAGGAAAGCGCTGAAAATCTACAACAATGCGCTTTCCGAAATCTCGACTTACAAAATTAATCAAGCACTAATCATTCTAGCGTCCGCAACAAATTGCAATAATACCTATAGGAATCGGACTAAATATACTGGACTATATACCTTTTACGCTCGCGCTCTGTCCGCGTGAAAAGGTGTCCTGGTGTAGTTTAAGAACGGTGGGACGCGCAAGTTACGAGGTTTCCCTAAAAGAAAGAAAAATTATCTTATACAAACGTTTACAGGAATTTGGTCACGTGATCTGGTCGGTCTATGGCCTTAAGGGCATGTGGTACTTGAGAAATGCAGCAAGTTCATGTGAACAATTTGGTCCAGTTTCTACATGTTTGTGTCCGCAAAATACATGAAATTTTGTTTTTTAAATTTAGGAAATAGTAGAGAAGATGAAAACGGACGTAGATAGACTACTTTTGGTTTTGACAATGAAAACAAATTTTCTGATAAATCAAAAGTAGTCTATCTACGTACAGATTTTTGTAAGATTTCCATTACCCTAGCGTTGTTGGCAATCGATGAAATATGATCATGTGAGAACCCATAATTTGGGCGTTAATGGGATATGCTGGGGTTAAACATGTTACAAAAAGTCGTGTAATTTTAAAAATATGTATCCCCATACCAATGAAATCTTAAAGTGTGCTGTTCGATAAAATATTAGATATAATATATTTTACTTTTGAACAATCAAACCTTTTATTTATACTTATATATTGAAATTTTTATTTAAAGTATGTTATGTATTCTGAAGGTTTTTTAAAAAAATCAGCCTTAAAGAACACATTCTTATCATGACACTTGCGCTTCGCGCTCGATTTTCTGTATAGATTTCTGTAACTTTCTAATAATTTACAAGATTACAAAAAATCTATTTTCTTCCAAATATTTAAAAAAGGAAGAGAATTCATAGACTCTTTTTGAGGAAACGATTTTTTGTATTATCGCGTATTTTGTGTGGCAAAAACGATATTTGTGTGTGCGTGTGCTATGCGCGACTCGCAAATAGCACAAAGTGTGATTTTGAACAACACTCAACAGAAAACCATTGCCCAGTCTAGGACGAATCAGGAGCTAAAAGAAAAATCTCTCCCTCTCTCTCACACTCTCCTGGGACTGGTAGATGTAAGGAAAACTAGTAGTAAGGTATCGTTCTAATATATATATATATAGTTGTATATCCTTTTTATACGGACATTAAACACTAAAACTGGAAATCTTCCTGCATTCAAGTTTTCTTTTCCAAAAATCAAAGAGGGTTTTCTTAAAAGCAGGGTATAGCCTCCTCAGTCAGAGGGGAGAGCAAAAGCACCGTCCCAATAATTAAACAAATTTTGATTTATTTAATTTATAATTTCCTAAATTGAAATTTGGCAGTTTGAAGCCTCAAGCGGGCGTATAATTAAATTTAATATTTTTATTATAATAAATTTAATTATTCGTGCGTAACATTTTGTATCTCATATATTTTGGTTCAAAAATGGAATTTTTTTTTCAATAGTGTTTTTTAAAAATCAAACATAAAATATACATCTTGTCAAAAAATGTCCTACTGAGAATTTGTAGACCTCATTTAGGCAAATAATTTTCCATCTCAACGTTTTTTTCGTATGTCACATATTTTGTTCAAATAATGGAATTTTTTAATTTTAATCGTATTTTTTAAAATTAAAATAAAAAATATACGTTTTATCAGAAACTATATCTGAAAATATTTGTATATATTATTGAAACGAACAATTTTCCATTCTTACGTTTTTTTCGTATTTCACATATTTTAGTTAAAAAATTTAATTTCGTATTTTCAATGGTATTTTTTTTTTAATTGAAAAGAAAAATATACATCTTATGAAAAAATGTTGCAGTTCAAACTTCTATAGATCTTTATATCATATAGGTTTGGTTTCGTCGGTCTTGCGGTCAATAAAACAACATTCTATAAAAAACTCCTTCATTATATTTGGTCAAAAATTCTCCTATGTTTCAACCTCACTGCGAGTCTTTTTCAAGGAATATATATGTCACTAAAAATTGAACAAATCAATTTACAATCAAATTTCTTTTTCCAAAGAGAACTATTTTATGTTTTGTTGATATAATAAATAAGTACTTACATAAATTACAAATAAACGAAAACACACATGAAGATTCAGTCTTATTCTTGAAAATGTCATTAAAATTAAAGCTTCAAAGATTGAGGGCTTCAATAATTTAAAATTACATTATAATACGGTGTGTAAGTACAATCCGATGAAGCAACGCAAACTGTAGGATAGAGAGACGAAGATACGATAAATTGAATTAAATTCACCAATGAAAAGTGTGCTAAAACTTGAAAATCATATGTTAAATAATTTCATGGCAAATTCGATTAATATTCATAATTTCAGCCTTAAAATTTATTGAAATATTAATATTTTTATTGCTATAAATTGATTCAATAATTTTTCTTTAATGTTGTTTTATTGACTTTAAGACCGACGAAACCAAACCTATATGATATAATAATATAACGGTCGAAGAAATGGTCATCCGTTCTTTATAAAGGAAAAAAAAACAAACAAAAATTCTGGCCTGTTGTTTTCAAATTTCTAAGTTTTTCGTTCATTTTATCCGGTTTTCTATATAGGGTAAGTGTGCCAATTACTGCGGATCGAAAATCAAGACGGCTTTTAAAGTTAAAAAAAAAGATTTTGAGATAAAAAAGTCGTCACGAATTAATTTTTAAAGCAGTATTTGGTATTAAGTAAGTAGCATGCAGTCCTTAAACCCTGAAAAGAAACCAGATTTACTTAGAAAATGCGAATCTAAAAAAAATGTTCCATGTAGGTATTACTGCGGGTTTGCATGAATTACTGCGCACCAATTACTGCGGAAACCCCAATTTCTGCGCGCGTAATACTGCGATATTATTTTGAGTGAACTTATAATTAATTTAAGAGTGTTGAAAATTTTATTTAATCTCAATTATAAAAAGTAAACACGACGAAGCATTCATAACAAATTAAGATTAATAATTTTATTAATTTTATTTAATTTAACTTAAAATTATATCACTTGAGTTCCTCTTGCATCTTTAGCAACGATTAAGGAGTGTTGAACATTTTAATTAAACTAAATTATAAAAAGTGAACATGAAGCATTTTTAACAAATTAAGATTAAATAATATTATAACTCTTATTTAATTTACCTTAAAATTATATTACATGACTTTCTCTTGCCTCATTAGCAACGATTTTGGAATTTTCAACATTTTGTTTAATCTCAATTATAAAAAGTAAGCATAACGAAGCATTTGTAATAGATTGAAAGGTTATGCAGTGCCACCTGACAGATCACAGTAATTCATACACCTATGAAAATCATGTACCAAATACTGTTTTGGTAAAAAAATGATTAAAAAACGTATTTTTTGTTATTTTGCATAAATATTTAGAAAAATAAAATATTTACTTTACAGAAAGTAATATCATAATAAATATTTTATTTTCAGAAACGGAATTATAACAAGTTTTTCAGAACGTGTTCATGACCTTTCAACAAATCTAAGCATTAAAACTATGGGAATCGGGAACATGAGAGTTTTAAATTGCAATCAATTAGCTACAAATATCGTAACTATTGATAATTCGTTGATACTTATTATGCTTGGATTAGAAATTGATTGTTTTTAATTGTTCTGTAGCGTTATATATCTTTAAGACATTGTATATCATTAGTTTTATTTGAAAGCGCAGTATCTGGGGCATCCACAGTAATACCCACACTTACCCTACAGTGAATTCTACATATTTTTTCGAATTCGTGTTGTTGCTTACTGGACTTCTTCATTTTGAATTGCAAGCAATGAGATAAGTTTTTGAGTTTCATTATTAACCTTATTTTAACTATCTTCTACATTTTTATCTTTTACGAAAATTTTGAATTAATCTTTTAATTTATGGCACTGAAGAGGGACCCCGCATATGTAGCCGAAACGTTTGCCTTCTCTCTTTTTTTGCGTTTTTTATCGTAAGTAGCATTGATAATATTAATAGAAGAAAATAAAAAGAGGCTGACCCAATGCCAAAAAAATGAGAAATTAACAAAAATTCTGTGAATTTTGCGTCAATATAATAGCAGACATGTCATCAAGCATGTCACTTTACAGTTATTACTCTTGTAGATCTTTATGTAGTAAACCACTTTTTATC
The DNA here is from genome assembly GCA_030998225.1 of Diplolepis rosae. Taxonomy (NCBI): domain Eukaryota; kingdom Metazoa; phylum Arthropoda; class Insecta; order Hymenoptera; family Diplolepididae; genus Diplolepis; species Diplolepis rosae. The sequence goes on along the minus strand of JAPYXD010000726.1, from coordinate 591,585 downwards.
ATAACTTTTATTCGTATTTCGTATAATTTAACTGGAAAATGTGTGACGTCTTGGTTACTCACCCCTTATTATTATATTTAATTTGTTTTCCTCGTTTAGAACGATAAAGAAATCCGGAGGATTTCTAAACCGAATCTGGGTGAGGGAAGCCAACAACAAATAATCACTCAAATAGTTTACAATTATCCACTTTATTTAATGAGACTCTTCAAATTCAAACATAAATTGTGAGAGAGGGGGGAGAGAGAGGGGAGAGAGAGAGAGGGGGGGTGAGAGAGAGAGAGTTTTTGTAAATTTGTATACATATAATTTCATTTTTTCTGTTAATTAAGATGTTCAATATGTATTAATATTATTTATTCGGAAGAGAGAGAAAAAAGGCATATCATTCTTAAGCTTACTTTTTCAGATATCTATCGCACATACAAAACGCACACACATATATATATTTTGTTTTTTTGTTTTTGTAAATTTGTATACATATAATTTCATTTTTTTCTGTTAATTAATATGTTCAATATGTATTAATATTATTTATTTTAAAAAAACCGCATATCATTCTTAAGCTTACTTTTTTAGATATCTATCGCACATACAAAACACACACATATATATATTTTTTTCATGTTTTTGTATTTTGCTTCATTAATATTATTTTTTTGTTCATATATATATATATAATTTCGTTTTTCAAGATATTTAGTTAACATTATTTGTTTAAAAAGAACACATATAATTACAGAGGTTTATTTTTTTTTATATCTGACACATATATATTTTTTTTTCTTGCTTTATCGATGTTTGTTAATTCATATACATATAATTTCATTTTTGTTATTCAAGATATTCAATCGACATTATTTGTTTAAAAGAACACATATAGTTACATAGGTTTATTCTTTATATGTCTGTCACACATACACAACACACACACATATATATATATATATATATATATATATATATATATATATATATATATATATATATATATATATATATATTTCATGTTTTTGTATTTTATCAATTTTAACTCAATCGTATTTGTGATAGTTACGGGACGTGACACCCCCCCCCCCTCTTTTGTTTGAACATGGGGATGAAATTAACATGTTCGAACTTACTTGTCCACTTTACTTAAATTTATGAAAAAATGTGTCACATCGCGTGAAAATCATATATCTATCTGTATAAAATTTATTATCTTTCTTTACAGAAACTTTAATATTTACTCTACAAACTTTTTATTACGCTTTGGGCCATGACACTTTACTGGTTTGTGATCTCTTTGATAACAACCCTCGCATGTACCTGTCCATTTATATAGTTTAATTTTTTCGGAGTCGTTTTCTATTTAAATTTATTTTCGGGCTCTCTTTGTTCACTAAATAAATAGTCCTTGTACAGAAACTCTAATAGCTTTCGTGCTGAATTATGCTTGGCTTCTCTTTTGTTTTTTTTTCTCATAGTACATATAGCTATTAGTGTTGGTATATTACTAGGAAATTTACACATTGATTAATTTGAACATTTTAGCCCTTAAAATCGTGTTTCAAGCTTACTTTTTATATCATCAAAACGTCAGCTTAAGTCGTTAATGACATTCATTGTTTTTTATATTCAAACTCCGAAATAGATACCTTATATATTATTTTAGAGGACCTTCTGCTTTAGAATATCATTTATAAGATTCATTTTACGTAAAAACTTGATATATACATTCAATGCACATCTAAATAAGTGTTTTTTCTTTACATAAAATTCATTTATTTCCATAGCAGAAGGGAATATATTATCTTAAGAAAATTTTTAGGAAAATTTTCGTTATCGATAATTATCATAGTACACGAGAAAATTTTCTTAATGCGAGTAAATTATGTGCATGAAAAATATCCATAAATCTCCAAGAAAGTTGAAAATATTTGTATTGTTAAGGGAGAAAGATAATCTTTTATTTTATTTGTTGTTTTCTTTTTTTTATTAGTAATTCTTTATCGATAAAATTTCCGTTTTTAATGAATATTTTAGTTTCCTTCGATTAGTGTTCTTTTGAAACTAAGTACTTTGCGAGTATCCTTGAAAGACAGTGAATAACTATCTTCTCCCAAAAATAAAATTCAATTTTACAAAGGTTGGAAATAAATATTGGTTGAATGATCTGATTTCTTTTTTTATATGGTAATCATAAAAATTGACTTGTGAAAAATTTGGGACAAATAATGGACTTTAATTATGAAATGAATAAAATGTCTTTCGGACAAAATGCTTCTTGAATGACTGTTTCCTAGAAAAGAGAACAAAAACTATTAGTATTTGACCTGAAAGAAGAGTTATTTGTTAAATGGGAAAAAGGTTTACAAATCAAACCTCGTTTATGAGAAAAAGTTGAAAAATTTTCTGATAATTGTAGTTTTTTTCGTTGATTTCTTTGAACAATTGTTTGAGATATTAGTTGGATTTTTACATATTTTGTATAAAGGTATCATTTTTGGACGTAAAAATTCTTTGTGTTTCCAAATCTCCATAATTGCTTAACAAAGCTCATAATGCCTTTATATCAACTTGGCGAACGATTAAATCACACAATAAGTCAATGCGTTTGCAATGTTTTTGTTCCATTGTTATCTGTAATCATTTTTATTTAATTTTAATTCTTTCTCCACTGATTGCTTGCTGGTGGGGTTATATATGAAAGTCTAAGTCTATTAATATTAACGATTTTAGGTTTATTTTTAACTGAAATTTTTATGTTTCCTTTGCCTAATATTTCAAGTACTTCGTATGGTCCTGAATATTGGTTTTCGAATTTCTTTAGTTCTCCTCCTTCTAGTAAAAATACATTATCTCCGATTTTAAAATTTTGTGGATTACTTTTTCTATCGTAATACTCTTTTGATTTTTCTTTGGCTGCAATTAAATTTTTTCTTGCTATTCCACGCATTTCATGTAATTTTGTAATCAATTTTGTCAAGTACATATCGTAAGTTTCTATTTTTTCATGTTCTGGTAGAGGATCGCCAGATGGTAAACGTGCTAATTTTCCAAAAACTAATTCATAAGGTGTGCATTTCGTTCCTTCATGAACACTTGTGTTATATGAAAACATTGCTAATTCAATCCAGTCATCCCATTCTGTATTATTTTCGATAAATTGTTTAAGATATTCTTTAAGAATGTGATGGGATCTTTCCAAGGATCCATTTGATTGAGGGTGATAAGCAGTAGTCTTAAACTGACGTATTCGAAATCGTTTTGCCATTTTTCTGATTAAATTGCTTAGAAAATCTGCTCCTTGGTCTGTTAAAACCGCTTTTGGTGATCCATATATGCAGATAAATTTTTTAAGAAAAGCGTCTGCTATTGTTCCAGCTTGGTGATTTGGGAGTGGGATTGCTAAAGAGTATTTAGTAAAATTATCTTGTATAGTAAGTATATATTGATTTTGTGATGAAGTTGTTGGTAACTTTCCAACAATATCCATTAAAATTGTAACGAAGTGTACACCCCTGTACACACGTCACAACTTCCCCCACTTACGCCGAGCAGCGCGCGCAGCGGTCCCCCACCTCGTACGAACGAGATATAGGCAAGGACCGCAGCACTGGAACGGCAGTTCGCCCGGGGCGGCGAGCCGGGTCACACGGGAGCGTCGCACTAGACGGACGGCAGGAGATGCCTCTTCTGATGGGTGCTCCCATAGAAGGGTATCTCCGTACCGACCGACCCCATACCTGGAGGAACCGGACCGAGCGTTGACGGATGGGCGCTCCCATGGTCAGCTCTCGGTGCGAGTGCGCACTCAGCGTCAGGTGCTCCTGACTGAGTGCTGCTCAGGGTCCTCCAGGAAATAGTCTCCCAGACGACGACCCGACAGGCGGCTAGTGGTCCCCCACGTCGAGTACCAATGGATGGGCGCTCCCATGATTGGTCCTCGGCGGAGCGTAGATCTCGGCGTCAGGTGCTCCTGACCGAGCTCGACCTGGGGCGGCCACTGGACGTCATCTACGACGACACGACGGACGGACTGGTGGTCCCCCACGTCGAGTACCAATGGATGGGCGCCCCCATGATTGATCCTCGGCGGAGCGTAGATCTCGGCGTCAGGTGCTCCTGACCGAGCTCTACCTGGGCCGGCCACTGGACGTTATCTACGACGACACGACGGACGGACTGGTGGTCCCCCACGTCGAGTACCAATGGATGGGCGCTCCCATGATTGGTCCTCGGCGAAGCGTAGAGCTCGGCGTCAGGTGCCCCTGACTGAGTTCTACCTGGGGCGGCCATTAGATACCGTCCACCACAAACCGACGGGCAGGACTGTGTTTCCCCACGTCGAGTACCAATGGATGGGCGCTCCCATGATTGGTCCTCGGCGGAGCGTAGACCTCGGCGTCAGGTGCCCCTGACCGAGTTCTACCTGGGGCAGCCACCGAACATGCCCGAAGGAATCCAAACGCACGACCGGAACGACCCGAACACTCCCGAGCACCACCGGACGCCAACCGACCACGACCGAACGTTACCCGACAGCACTACGAGCCGACCGGAACACTCCCGAACACTCCCGACGCACCCTTGAACACTTCCGAACGCTCCCGACGCACTCCCGACGTACCCTTGAACACTCCCAAACACTCCCGACGCACTCCAGAATACTCCCGAACGCTCCCGACGCACTACCGAGCATCTCCGAGCACATACCGCGCGTAACCGACCTCTACCAGGGCATCTAGACCCAACCGTCACGACTGACAGACCGACCGACCTGACTCACCTGAAACCTCGGCCCTACGGATACCGCCGCGGCCGGGGTCTAGAGGGCGAGGCGTTGCCGAGATACCGCTGGGAACGTCTCTCCCTAAGCCGGACAGCTGACCAAGACCACGACAGACTTGCAGACGTACGACCTAGACGAAAGGTCAACGCGCCCTGGATAAGAGGTCGGACTCAACGCTGTATTTTGTACGCGCGACGACCTAGTCCGCCAAATAAATATTTTGTACCGGGTTTTGTCAGAAGAGCAACATTGTAAACTGCGGTCTACGACGCGAAGCGACCGCCAGGCCTGTGCCTCACTTCTCACCTCACACACACACACACACACACCCATTCCACTCATCACACTGACACCGGCACACTTAACTTTTATTATGTACACTCACACGAACACACTGTCTTTTGTTTAATACAAGTTTTAATAATAAATGTTTGATTATTTTTCACATAACCAGACTCGATTATTTCATCGCCTACTCCCCCACTCCTACCGAACCCTGGCAGACTGAAGAGTCTGGCAGCAAGGGGGAAAGTAGGGATGTTACAAAATTTTCTCAAATGCTGTTCCTGGGGTATCGGTAATTATCACAGGGTTTTTTGTTTTGACCCGAACAAGTTTTTTAAGTTGACATTGTAAACAGAGTTGTATATATTTTTGTATGTCCAATTTCATATTTTCCCAATAGTATCTTTGTCTGATTCTATTATAAGTTTTTGTTACTCCTTTATGTCCTCCAATTGCAGATGAATGAGCTTCTTCAATTAATTGATTTCTTTGCTCTTTTGTAGGGTATTGTGTGATTCCATTACAAATTATTATTTTAATCGTAGAATCCAAAAATGCTATTTTTAATGTAGCCAAAATTTCTTCCCACAAAACATTGTTAATGTGTGGTGATTTCGCAATACTAATTGATTTAATATTTAATTCTTTTACCATGGAGTGAAGAGAATAAATCGATAGTTTAATATCTTTAGTCGTTTCTCCTAGACTTGCCTTAAATTTGTCTTCTATTGGAAGTACAAAATGGTATTGATTTCCCTTACGTAATTTTTGGACTATTCCTTTCTGTAAATTTTTAAATTTAGGTAATTTTCCACGTTTTTCTACAAGTTTAGTGCCTACATCGCGAGGTTCTCCTTTATTGCTTACAAAATACACATAATTATCTTTTCTCATCGTTAATTGGTTTATGGTCTGTGACTAAGGTAAATTTTCGTCCATATAAGTAAGGGCGAAAATATGTTACACAATAAATAATTGCTAATGTTTCTTTTACATATGTATCATATTTTCTTTCACAATCGTTCAATGATCTAGAAGTATAAGCTATAGGTTTATCTTTACCTATTTTACCTTGAGAAAGTATTCCTCCTATAGCGAATCCTGACGCATCAGTTGTTAAAATGATAGGTTGTGAGAAGTCTGGTCTTTGTAAAAGGGGTTCTTCACACAATTTTTCTTTTAGAAGTTCAAATGCTTCTTGCTGCTTTTCTGACCAATTGAATTTTACATCTTTCTTTAAAAGTTGGTTCAAGGGTGTTGCAATTTTAGAGAATCCATTAAAGAATCTTCCATAATATCCAGCTAGTCCTAAAAATTGCTTGATATTCTTAGGGTTTTTGGGAGTTGGAAAGCTTTTTACTGCTTCTATTTTCTTAGGGTCTGGGCGTACTCCTTCTTTGTCTATTATATGTCCTAAGTATGCAACTTCTGGACGTAAAAATTCACATTTATCTGTATTCGGTAATGGGTAAGAATCTCCAATCGTCTTTTCATTAAGTTTGCGAAAATCGAGTACCATTCGCCATTTCCTATTCCCATGTGAGTCTAATTTCTTTGGTACTATCCAAACAGGTGTGTTATATGGTGATTGTGAAGGTTTGATAATTTTATTATTGATCAGTTCATTTACTTGTCGTGAAATTTCTTCTTTGTGCACTGGAGGGAATCTATATTGTTTTGAAAATATAGGTTGATCATCTGTTGTCGGAATGTTATGTTGTAAGACAGTTGTTGCTCCTAAGGGTTCTCCTGGTATATGAAAACGATCTGCATATTTTTGGATTAAATTTTCAACATGATGCTTTTCTTCTTGATTTAAATGATCTAATCTTAATAATTCTTTAATGGAATTCTCCCGATTTTTATTTGAAATGTTAAATGATTGATCATAATCATTTATTTTTGGAATCTGGTTAATAAAATCATTGAAAATTTGTTGTGAAAAATTAAATTCTTTTCCGTCTTCTAAATTTGTTTTTGTGATGGTTTTTTTTCTTCGTGTATTGGCACTTCTTCAAAATCAATTAGTTCAACAGTTGGTATGTTTAACTTTTGAGGTTGTGTGTTTGTGTGTTTGTATTGAATATTTTCATGTACGCTTTATTGTTGTTATTAGATACAATTGCATTTCCTAAATAAACTCCATTACGTAGATGTAGCTGTGGAATAAATCCCTGTTTTTGTTCATTGTTTTTAATTCTTACATAAAAATCTGAAATTGTTCTTGCTGGTACCAATATAGTTTCTTGCATTTCGAATGGGTAAATTTTGTCATTTATTTCAAGCTGTTTTTCTGCATAATTAATTTTTGCGTTATTGTTTCTGAAAAACTCTGTACCTAATATACCATCATGTTCAATAGGTACTTCGTTCGGTATTATGTTGAGGGTAGTCAAGTAGCCAAAAATATTGATTGTTATTTGGCCAAGTGTAAATACAGGGTGTTCATTTATACCTGTTAGCTTTAGACATTCAAATTTATTTATTTTCACGTGTGTTTTGACTGCTTGTTGCTTGATTAAATTTGATCCGGCTCCTGTATCTATCATCATATGTATAGGATTTTTTAATCCTTCAGCTGATAAAATTATATGAGGAATTGTATTGCTTGTACTTAAATTGACTTTTTCTGTTTTATTTTCAATAAAGTTAGGTGCATTCAATTGTTCATTTAAGCCCTCCTTTGTGCACCCGTTCCGGGAAGGGCATTGGAGTTTTCCTGTTTATCAAATTCTTGTTGTTGTTGCTGTTGTTGTGGTGGTTGTTGTAATTGTTGATTCATATTAAATTGTTTGTTACAATTACAATTTTTGGGTTCTGATTAACATTTGGATTCTGATTTCTATTTTGATTGTAGTTATAATTTTGTCTTTGGTTGAAATAAGGGTTTTGATTGAAATTCCTGCCTCGATTGAAATTTTGACCTTGATTGAAGTTTTGACTTTGATTGGAATTTTGACCTTGAATAAAATTTCTGTTAAAATTCGAATTTTGGTTAAAATTTCGACTTTGATTATTTTGAGTAGGATTGCGATACATATTTTGACTATTACGAATAAAGTTTGGGTTTTGGTTGAATCTATTTCCTTGGGAAAAATTTGGGTGGGTTGGGAAAATATTTATGTCTCTATAATCGTTTCTACCTCTTTGTTGATTTGGGTTTTGCATCTGATATCTCTGTGAGGGTCTCCACTGATTTCCCTGACCCTGCCTATTTCCCTTGTATTGATTATTTTCTCTATTTAAGTTATTTCTTGACTGATTCCCTTGTAAGCTTTTATTTGTTATTTTTTGAATATATTGAAAACAGGTTGCTGCTGTGTGACCTATTTTCTGACAGATTTGACATTTAATTGGTTCTTCTCGCGCTAAGTTAATTTTATTTGTTTTTGCGAATTCTCGGTTATTATATGTCGATTTTTCAGCTTCTTGAAATAATGAATTTTGTCTGTTTCCTCTTCGTAGTTCGTTTCTGGTTGTTAAATTTCTTTCTTCTCGTATTGCTCTTTTTACTATTTCGTCAAATTTACTGGCTGTTCCTATTCGAATTTCTATTTCTGGTTTTAAACCTCGGAGAAAACAACCGATCGCGTCTCTTTCTAAGTTGTTTTCAAATTGAGCAGATTCTTTACCATTATTATTTTGTTTATGACATTCGAGGATTTCTGCTGCAATTTCCTGTATGCGTATTGCATAAGATAAAACACTTTAACTTTCCCACATATATATTCTGCCTAAATCTCCTTGTAGCTGGTATACAGTTTTTGAAGGGGCAAAAATGGTTTTTAATTTTGAAATGAAGTTCTCTAAATTATTGTAATAATTTCCGATTATGCATCTCCTGGCTTCACCTGTAAGTTTACTTCTTAACAATTTTACCAAATTTGCTTCTGCATTAGGGACCATTTCTTTGGCTTCTTTACAAGCTTCGATAAAAATTGTTAATGGTACTTTATTTGATCCTTCAAAATATGGAACAATTTCTAAAGCATCTCGTAGAGATACTTGTTAGTTTGTCGGTAAATTCATTTCGGTCGGTTGTGTTGGTAAATTATTCGGCAAATTATTTGGTAAATTATTTATTAAAACTTCTTTATCAGAATTCCTAGAGGTTGATAACCGGTGTGAAAATTTTGGTGAATTAAGAGCTTGTTCGGTATTTGCAGAATCGGCAAGCGTACTTTGATTGATTTGATCTGGTAATTTTTCTCGGATTTGCTGTAATTCTAAATTTGGGTTGTTAAATATTGTGGTTTGGTTCAAGGATTCTGGAGTCCTATTTAGTTGCGACTTTGTTGCAAATAGATCTATTGATTTGTATCTTTTCTGAGGTAGTGTAAAAATTTTATTATTTGAAATATCGCTAAATTGATCTGGGCATAAAGTTTTATCATACAAAGTAGAATTTGCTGCGATGCTTTCAAATATTGATTCTTCTCTTAGTGTTATATCTCCTGTGGTATCGTCAAATGACTGGTTAATTTGTGGTGTATCGTTGTACATATCTCCTGCAATAATGATGCTATTATTCGATCTGATGAAAGTTTTTAACTTATCAAGAAATGAGCTCTTTGGGTTTTTTGATTCAATTATTGATTTATTTTGAGCACTGGTATCGGGATCAGAAATACTGCCAACGTTGATGTCTAACAGATCAGTTTGATCTAAAAAACTCGATTTTTCTGAATATTGCGAAAATTTATCTATATCTTCTCGGGTTTTTCGTTTTGGTTTAAGCAGACCTTGCGAAGTTTCTTTAATTTCTTCCCCTAAAATTGGATTTTTCTTAGCTTGGCTACGAGTTATAGTGCCCTTTTTACTGCTGTCTCGTGATGGAACCGACATTGATATTTCTCATATTTTTTGAAAATAATTTATTTCTATTACCCCCTTTTTTTCTCTTTTTTTTCAAAAATGGACTAATTTTTTCCCTTTTTTTTCAAAAATCTTTAATTAATTTAACTTCATTTTTCCCTAAGCTGCAAATATTTGTTATTTTGGGTAAAAAGTTTTTATTAGTTACCAAAATAGGTTCTTCGGTCTCCCGTTCCGATCCTGAATCTGAATATAGGGTTATAATTTCGATATTCGATGTTTGATCTTTATTGGAAACAAGATTTTTCGAATTTCCTTCAAGTTCTGAGTTAGAGTAAATACTTAAAGATTCGATAATTGGGATTAAATGGTAGGGAGTATTATTTTCGATTAATTCAAGTTCAAAATTTTTTGACTTAGAATTGTCTGGTTCTGGTTTGTTTAAAGTTTCTTCAACCTTATGGACAGATTTTGAAATGAATTTCTCTGTCTTTTCCAACAACTGTTCGAAAAAATTTGAAAATTCTATATCGTTTTTAATTTCCTTAATTTTGATTTCTTGTGCAAATGTTTTTTGCTTAACTTTTCTTGCTCGAGGGCGTTTGAAAGTACGTTTTCGAGATGGTAAAGGCATGTATTTTTTTGGTGTTAACAAAATATGACTAAGTACATTTTTCGTTACAAGATTTTGGATATGAGAGACGACCGAATTTATATGTTACGTATATTTTATTTTAGCTATGGTTTGATTTTAATTCAACTTTAATGTTTATTTTTCAAATCCTGGAAAGTAAAATTTAAAAAGAGAGTATCGTTAGAGAACCTTTGGGGTACAGTGATTGGTATTTTGATGCGAAATTTATTATTATTATAGAATAAATAATAATAATAATTTTTTATTTTGAATTAACTTCAATTCCAATTTCCAAAACTCAAATTTGAGGATAGCTGAGCGACTGATCGCTAAGCGCTATTTAATACAACCCTCCTCGAGCGACTGGTTACGCTGTGAGGGGTTATATCCTCAAACAAATTTTGAATCAATGCAATTGAGGCTATTATACGAATTGATAGGATAAACTTCAATTCTGATTCAAAAAAATTCTAATTTGAGGATGACTGAGCGTGTTACCGCTAGCTCTTTTTCAATATAACCCTCCTCGAGCGACTGGTTACGCTGTGAGGGGTTATGTCCTCTACAAATCTCAATCGTAGAGTTGAAAGCAATTAAAAATAAATTATATCCTTTTATGTTTGTATGTTCAACACTTCGGTACTTCAGCAATGAAAAATTACTCAAGCTAGACTCAAGCACAGAATCTTGAGTAATTCTGTCATTTATAGAAGTAACGATAGTCGAAAATCAGAATTGTTGTGGTACCAAATTAATTAGGCTCTACTCAAGCACAAATTTCCTGCTTAATTCAGGTACTTACAAAACTCTGATACTCGTCAAAGTTGGATGTGTATGTTTTTGTAAATAAAAAAAAATTAATAAATTTAACTTAAAAAAAAATTTAATCTCAAAACTTTAAATTTAATAATAAGGGTAGTGTAACTTGTGTTGGTTCTCAATATTAATATTTTGTGGACCTTACAGCAAAAAAAAAAATAAAAATTTTCAAAAACATATTATTCTATTTAAAAATTTAAATTAAAAAGAAAATTTTAATTTATTTTTATTTTTAATTTGTACGCGAGAATACACTTTATTCACACCTGTCATAATTTGTCACACTTGTAATATTCTTATCACTAGTCGCATGTACTATTAATATAAGAGAAGGAATATTCGCTCAATTATTTCACTAAAATCTCTCTTAATATTAATTTGAAAAAAAAAATTATCGAATTTATTTAATTTTTCATAAAATTTCAATAATTTCTTATATTATAATATTATAATTTTATTTTAACTTAATTCAATTACAATTCAATTCAATTCAGTTTCAATTCAAATAATTTTATTTTAATTCGATTTCAATCTCAATTTGATTTCAATTTGATTGATGGTTGAAAAGACACTGGAGAAACTCGTTGGTAGCCGAGTGCCGGGCGATGGTTGAAAAGAAACTAACTTTTTCCAATTAGCAGCTAGTTTTATAGGCCCTCATTTGGGGCAAAATCCCCTCTATTAGTTGATAGTATGAGTCAGGAATAACGCGTAGACGTGTTTTCCAAGAATTGTTTTGTTAAATGCTGGTTTTGAGTTCGGTGCGTGCTAAACTTGTCTTTTCCGGTGGTCAGAATTGCCATATTAGGAAAAGATCTAGAGCAGTACTCCTACTCTTTGGTTTCTCCGATTTTCCTTCTTTCCGTAGCGGCAGACCCCCCGCTTAATCTTCTACCTGTGCCTACCGGTCTGGGAGGTTTGTTGACATAACACGGTGAGACGGAGTTCCTCTTCCAAAAATAGCTAATACCTTTACTACGTTCATTCATCGTTTCTCACTTCTCTCTTTCCCTTTACAACTTGTTTACATTACGCACCTAATGCTTCCGCGTGCTTTACAATTGTAGATTCGTTGATTAACATAAAAAGTATTATTATTATTTATGTACTAGAGATGGTCACAGGACGTGACAAATGGATATTGACTTTTTTCAAGTTTTAATATACTGTGACTTTCTTAATTTTATTTTAATTGCAAAATATTATGAGGATAATTAGTAGAGCTTTACGAGAATTATCAGAAACCAGTCTTAAAATTTTTGATTTTTTCATAAAGTTTTTTTCAAAAACACAAAAAATGCTCCTATTTTGACAATTTTTGTCAGATGTAGCTGGTTAACGAACTTGTCCTTACTTTTTCAGCTGCGATAATGTATGCCAAAGCTCAATTCAATCCGACAATTTTTTTCTATCCAGAGTTATTGAGTATATGACCTATTACTACTGCAGACGGACAGACAGACAGACACACACTTTCGTAAAAACCATTTTTTCTGACTTAAGGGATCTCAAAACGTAAAGATTTGACAAAAATTCCGAAAATGATTTTTCACATAAAACCAAAACTTTAATTCTCATATGATGAGAATCTAAAAGACATCAAATTTAGATCTTTGTTAATAATATTAATAACTCTAAAATTAATTAACATTGTGAAAAGTCTGTAGTCTCATTTCAAAGGTAAGTTTTCATAGTATTTTTCTAACTAATTAAGATGTTTTTGGAATTTTTCTGCTAGATTCTGCTCTAGAATCAAACATGCTAATGAAAAATCATCAAATTTCAAATGATGATTGTACTACATTTATTTGAAGAATTCAAAAAATCCAAACTATCAATATTTTGATAAAAATTTCTAAATTTATTAAAATATGATATACATCGATTTTTAAAAACTTCTTGAAGAAGCTACATATTTTAAAAATTGCATGACTTTTTTAAATTCTGTTCAACCTCAAGATAGAATCCAGGAAAGAATTTCTAAAAATATTTTGATTATGTTAAGAAATCACTATGAAGACATACTGAAAAAAACCTTCTGAAATCTAAATCTAAATTAAAATTTCTTTTGTAATATCTTTCTATAAAATAAAACACTTTGACGAAAGTTGAAACTCCAGTTCAATCTGGAATTTCCGATGGTAGTTTATATATATATATACAAATTGTCATGTAAAAGATGTTAAATTCCAAAAAATTTTATTCAATGTATTTTATTTTTTAGTAAAGGTTTGTCGACTTAGCTTCATATCAAGAAAAGTTTGAGGTGTAAATTCACATATAATTTATGTATTTTCTTAAATCAGCAAACACTTCATTTACATTCATCTATTGAAATTTCCATATGTATAAGATGTTTCATACTTCAAAAAATTTAAGGTGTAAATTCATATTGCGAATTCAGATATAATTTATGTACTTTCTTCGTAGTTTATCTTCAAAAATTAGATCTTAGGTAAAAAAAGATAATTTTGCTTCCAAATATAGAAAAATTATTATTGAAGAGATCATTTCAAAGAAAAGAGATTAATTTCCAAGAAAAATATTTGAAGCATTAGAAAAAATAAATTTAACAAATTTTATTTTTACCCCGACTTTTTTTCTTATCGCTTCATACCAAATTTAAAAAAAAATCATGTGATTCAAATAAATCAAGAATCGTTTTTTCAGGCAAAAGACCTAATACAACCTAGCCGTTTCCATATTTCCGTGATTTCACAGAATCACATCATTTTTTAAAATTTGGCTCGAAGCGATAAGAAAACAAGGCCGGGTAAAAATAAAATTTGTTAAATGCATTATTTGTTTATGTTTTAATTTTTTTTTTCTTGGAAACTAATCTCTTTTCTTCCAAATGATCTCTTCAATAATAATATTGCTATTCTTGAAAAAAAATGTATCTATTTTTGCCTGAAGTCTAATTTTTGTGGATGAACTACCTTAAATCAGCAAACACTTCATTTACATTTATTTATCGAAATTTTCATACAAAAGATGTTACCTATTATGAAAATTTTCAAACCCTTCATTTTTGAAACTTGTATCTCATCTTAAATGATATCTTATTATAAAATATTCTCTACATAATTTTAAAAAAAATGCTAAAATGATATTTTGTTTCGAATCTTTAAGCATTTATTGACTTTAAATTTCATTAAAAATTATTTTTCAAGTATTTAAATCATCTTAAAATTTCACAAAATCTTTTAGATACTTATTTCAGATCAATATTTTTCAAAGTATATAGAAAAAAAGTGTAATTTTCTTAATGTTATATTCCGTAATTTTGAATTCTGTGTCTATTTCGCGCCTCCTTTGCATGAAGTCGAGAAAAATACAATTTCTGATTTTAACTCGACAACAGACAGCGTGTAGCGTGAAATCGAAGCGAGTTAGTGGGGATACACTGACATGACGCGCTTCATTGTGTGTGCTCCCACATATTATTGTAGCAGTGCGGACCTTTAATTTTAGTTCGAAAAAGCCACGGAAAAAGCTTTACGCAATTGGAGGCGCTGCAAAAGTGATAAACAGTAGGTCTGTTTTACCCTTCAAGTAGTAGCATGAACCTTTCATTTTAGTTCCCAAGAGCATTTCGCAATAGGGCGCGCTGTGGAAAATCACTCGAAATTAAATACATTACTTTAGCAATCTCCCAACTCATCTCTGATGTAAGCGACTTGGCAGGAGCAACGGCCCGGTAAGTGCCCGGCTTGTAAGTTGGAAGTAGTGGAAAGGAGTGCGCAAGTGCGCAGTGTCCTCTTCTTACGCACGAGAAAATATGCGAGTGAGACCAAATTGTCAAATTAATCTAAGCCAGAGTGGTTATGTTGATTGATTTTTTGATCATTTGCAAGTGGCAGATATTTGTTCAATTTCAATTTAGTTAAAAAAAATATATATTTTCTCGGGACTCCTATAAAGCTAAAGGAGTGCATTATAAAAGTGGTAAGTATATATCGAATATAAGATTGTAAATCTTGAAATTGAAATTATGGTATTTGTTATTACTTCGTAAATCGTTTGTTAAATAATGTTGAATAGTTTTTTCCTTTAAAGGTGAGGGTTTTTAATCCGAGAAAGTTTCAAGATTTTGAAGATCGCATGTAATATAATATAATGCATTTAATATAATAAATTTTTTTCTTAGCAATGTCGTGTCGCGTACCAGGTTGCATAACCTCTCTGGCTTAGATCAATTTGACAAGTTCGTCTCACTCGCACATTTTCCCATAAGTAAAAAGAGGACAACTGCGCACTTGCGCACTCCTTTCCACTACTTCCAACTTACAAGCCGGGCACTTACCGTGCCGTTGCTCCTGCCAGATTCGGAAAAGTTTCCTATGACAGTTTGGTCTCCTTATTATTGCTTCGCGGGTACTACCAAGCCAAATCCAGCCCCCTGCATCTCTGAGTTGAAGATGACATGAATTGTGACTGGCTGCCATGGTGGCGCTGACTATTTATTGGGCCGACTTACACGAAAATCACATTATAAAATGTAGTTTTTTAAGCTTTTCCCTCTAAATTTTCGAGTTCTTGAACTGAGATAAATTCCGCGAGTCTAGAAACAAATATCTGAAAAAATTGGTGCAAAAAATGGTTAAATGTGTCTGTTTTGGGTGTAAATCTGGATATAAGTCTTGCTCCGATAAAGTTCATTTTTTCATTGTACCGAAGGATGAAAATACAATAAAATTACGGCAAATTGCTATCCTTCGGGATAATATGAAATACAAAGTAGGTTATGCGATTTGCGAAAAGCATTTTAAGCCAGAAGATATTTTTCAAGAGAGGTTAACCTGTGCGCCCGATGGAGTAAAAGTTTTGGGAAGAGCAAGTGAGTGGAACATATTGTTTATTTTCTTAATTAGTTTAAAATAAAACATTTTATTTGATAAAGATATTAATAATTAACTACATAATATAATAAAGATTAATGTCTCAATATTAATTAATTTTATCTACCTGCGCAATGAATTTCTTTTGCTCCGCAATAAATGTCTCTCAAATACTTATCGCAAATAAATTCAGTTGTAAACATTTTGTGTGATAGAAGTTTAAAAATAGATAAATGAAAATGACTGAAATAAAAAAGAGATGAGAAAGAATATTTTTATAAATTCTGAATTGAAGTTAATGTGAGCTTGTTAAAATTGGATTGTGTTGAAAGGGAAACAAATTTCTGATTTCTAACAATTTTGATATTAGAATAAAGTTTTGGACTTTAAAAAAGAATATAAGTTCAGATTTTTTGTTAATTAAGGGAGGATTCTACTTTGTTGGGTAAAAAAAAATCGATGATTTTTTAGAAATTTGTTTTTAGGAACCTATTAAAGATAGAAAGCTGCAATTTAGTAGGGTTTTAAAAAAACATTTATTCATAAATATTCTTAATCTGTACCGATTTCTGCATATAATGAACCATGATCATTTAATAATAATGGAAAACTAAAATGTTATGAATTTTTCCAAAAAATTCTTGGTTTTTTTCAAATTTTTTGTCACAAATTATTCTGTAAAACTAGCAATTGTTAATATTTTTTTACGATTGTGGTTCACTTTTTGCATACAACCCTGATACACATTTGAGCCAAATTTGGTAACGATTGGTCAATTAGAACGTCTTGAATCACTTCCGTTAGGTCGAAAAACGTGGTTTTGAGTTAAACGCGTTTAAAGTTTTTACAAATAGTTTTGTCTTACGTAGGTACCATTATAAATACAGCTATAACATTCTTTCTATTTCGAATTTCTTAACAAAATTTTAGGGCAGTATTTCTATGATACTAAGGAACATTTTTACGTGAAAAAAAAAATCGATTTTTTTTACCCAACAAAGTAGTATCCTCCCTTAAGATTCATTACTTTTTAATGCTTATAGTTTTACTGAATTACACGGAATTCCTAAAGTAATAGAAATTAAAAAATTTTCTATGATTATTTAATGCTCTAAGAACATTTTAATATGGCGTTTATTAATTACTTGATGCAATTCAATGATAAAAAAGCCATTAAAAGCCGCACTATCAAATAATTTTGTTTTTTCTATTTATATATTTTTTTTCTTGCGCTTCGTTTTAAAATTTTTCCTCTTCTCTTTATAACAGTTTTGTCCCTATTTTACGGAGAAGATCCTGTAATTTTTTCAATCCTTATAAAAAATGTTTAGGGATACAATTGTGTCTTAATTTTTACATAAAATTGATGCTCGCGACCTCTACATTTTTTTTTAATCTAAAAAAATTAGGTAAGTATTTTCTCACCTACAGAAACCAATTGTCACGATACGGCCGCGGACAAACAAAAAA
This sequence comes from Diplolepis rosae, assembly GCA_030998225.1. Classification (NCBI taxonomy): domain Eukaryota; kingdom Metazoa; phylum Arthropoda; class Insecta; order Hymenoptera; family Diplolepididae; genus Diplolepis; species Diplolepis rosae. Next base: position 573,944 of record JAPYXD010000726.1, on the reverse strand, counting down.
AGTTTTTTGTGAAAAACCCTAATATATACTATATTATATTTATTGTAATTTTATAATTACGATGTAAATTATTAATTTTTATATTCAAAGTAACTGAAAACAATTATAAAATAAAGAACATGACAGAAATAATGCAATTCCCGCCAGAATTTGGAAATTATATTTTTGCCTAAAGTGAATTTCTTAACCTTTTCGAAGAGAATAAATTATTGTAAAAAATATGAAGATCTTATTAGATTATTGTCATGTATAATAAAATGCGATAAAATAGTTTTTATTAGGAGAAAATTAAATATTTATGCTTTTTACCACGCATTTTTTTGAATCTAGGGCCGATGAACGGTCAGCGCCGCCACCGGCGGCAGTCAACTTTGACGTAATTTTTTTCTTATACATTTGGAGGCAAGATTCAGGGGGCTGGCCAAATCATACCCAGCAAAGAAATGTCGATAACGTTTGGGCCAGCCCAATCCGACCCCCTGCCTGCAACGGCAAGAACTTGATTCCCTTAGTGATTATAGTTTGTATGTGCGAAGTTTTCTCATCAGAGCGGCGCTGCACGCGGCACGCTCTACAAAAGCATTATACTAATAGACAAATATTTAAAAAATTTTAAATAATTAAGTTTCTGAATAATATGAAATGAAAAAATGTTCCTAAAATGATTCTAGGACATAAAATACACATTTTGCATAAATCAATTAATACAAAATAAAAAAAAGAACACATTAAACTTCGTAAAATATATATTGTGGATACGCAGGAAGAATTCTTGAGACCCTGAACAAATTTTTTTTTTATGTTATCCCCATATAAGTGAAAATATATTTAAAAATAAAAAAAAGCTTAAGCTTCTAAATAGAAGTATTTTCCATTTTTATTTTCCAGCTTCAAACGAATGAAATGAAAAATAAATATTTTGTTAAGCCCTGTCTTCAACATAAAAAACCATGTGAAGGGAAATATATACTCAATTGAAAATTTGTGAATGTAACCAAAAATATTCATTACTATAAAATTTGCTAGTACATATTTTTAAGATATTTTAAATTTTTAACATGTACAGATCGATGATGACTAGTTAAGTGTCGCAAAGCTTGACTGCTTTTTGTTCAAGACGCTAAATTTTTAAATTTCAACCATTTTCTGTCTTACGAATTGTCTCCATCTTATTTAAAATAAAATTAAATCACATATGCTAACATCTCTACAGCTTCATTGGCATGTTCTTTGCATTGAAAAAAAAATTTTGTTTCACGTGAAATTAAATCATCTAGAATTAGATCAAAAGAATCGCTAGACCGGCAATGTTTGTTAAATAGATATTCGACAACTGTGATAAGCTTGTATAACTTAACATTTGGATGTATGAAATCTTTATTTATTTTTGCAAATCTACTCAAACTTTCAGGTAACTGATCACAAGAAAAAGTTATCGTATCTGCATGAATTTCAGAAGTAGTCAAAAATGCATTTAAGCATATCGAACACTGAGTGTGCTGTTTAATGTAAGCAGTTATACGACCAGTTGTGTAAATGGAATGGATTGAAGGGATATAAAGATAAATTTTGGAATTAAATAAATACCGTGATAATTAATATGAACGTATCTGGAAATAAAATATTAGACCAGATTTTATATAAAGATATTTTATTATACGCGTGAAAAATACTAAGTATAAACTAATTAAAATAAATATAATAATATTATTATTATAAACGGTAGTTTATCTTTCCTGCAAAACACGTCATATTAAAATGAATACGATATATATACGATATATGTCGAACATAACCGAAGACATATATATATATATATATATACATATATGTCTTCGGTTATGTTCGACATATTTCGTACAGGGAATATATATATAATTTGATATTTTATCAGATATAGCTGATTTTTTTCGTCTTTTTTCATAATATTCAATCAATTTTTGTAAGTATTAAACTTCGCGAAAAAATATGCACATATGTATTCATTTTAATATGACGTGTTTTGCAGGAAAGATAAACTACCCTGCTTAAAATGGCAGGTAGAAATCGAGTAAATACCGGAAAGAAACCGGATGCAAACCCATTCGGGTTTTACCCGGTTCTTTACGGTTTTCATCTGGACTCTAATTTCATTTTTCGGGATCTATCTGGGTCTATCCGGTCCTTATCCGGGAAGTGGTGACAGAAAATAAGTTGTATGAGTATTGTACCTGGTCTTATCCGGTTCCTATCTGGCATATGGATCCAGAAATTAAAATACGAAAATATGTTTCTACACGGATCCTATCTGGTTTCTATAAGGCAGTTGTCGTCTTGCAAATTGTTAAGATGAAAGTACATCTGCTATCCGACACTACCCGGTTCCTATCTGGCATATGTAAATAGAAATTAAAATACAAAAATATGTTGCTACCCGGATCCTATCCGGTTTCTATAAGGCAGTTGTCGACTTGCAAATTGTTAAGGTGAAAGTTCATCTGCTACCTGGCCCTACCCGGTTCCTATCTGGCATATGTAAATAGAAATTAAAATACAAAAATATGTTGCTACCCGGATCCTATCCGGTTTCTATAAGGCAGTTGTCGACTTGCAAATTGTTAAGGTGAAAGTTCATCTGCTACCCGGCCCTACCTGATTCCTATCTGGCATATGGATCCAGCAAATTAAAATACAAAAATATGTTTCTACCCGGATCCTATCCGGTTTCTATAAGGCAGTTGTCGACTTGCAAATTGTTAAGGTGAAAGTGCACCTGCTACCCGGCCCTACCTGATTCCTATCTGGCATATGGATCCAGCAAATTAAAATACAAAAATATCTTTCTACCCGGATCCTATCCGGTTTCTATAAGGCAGTTGTCGACCTGCAAATTATTACTGAGCCGGATACAAACCGGATAAAAATCTCAAAAGTCCCGGATAAGATCTTATCCGGAAAACCAGGTACACTGAGAGAAAATTATCACGTTATTTTACGGTTTTCGGAGGTATAGCAAGGATATTTATTAAAACCAAGAACTTTTACTGTCCCGTAATTTTTTTCTGTGACTATCCTTAAAATGTACTTGTTTGCACCGCAATATTTTTTTCAGTAATTTTCACAGTACGATGTTTTAAAAGTTTCTCTTGATGTCAGTTATAAAATACAAGCCTAACAGAAAAATATGCCGTTAGTGTGTTTAAAGAAATACAATTCCTATACGAGCGACTTTTGCTGTGAGTTGGTTAAAAAAACTCGGGAGTCAGCAAGTAATTATGTAATGTAATCATAATAATCATATGCGAGCACGTGTGTGTATTTGTGTATATCTGATTGTGTCGAGGTAGTAACAATAACGGGGCCCAAACACTTTTTACACGGCCCTGCAGTAGTTGCAGGTTATAAGCGCTATTTCCTTTCTCGTATTCCAAGCGTGCGCAGCCGAGAGGCTTAGTCGTTAGGTTACTAATGCGATAATTATAAGTAGAGAGGGTTCGAACCCGCAGCGTTAAGAATAATTTTTAATACTGTCTAAACGAGCGTTTGTGTAGTGTAGAGGGGGGTGTGTGTTTGTAGGTAAGTGTGTATATAAAAATAATAAGTTAAGTGTCTACTTAATAGTAAATACAGTTTTGAAATATACTAAAAGTATTCATCGATTCAACTACTGCTCTTATTTGATTTACCTATGTTCCTGCAGATCACTTAACTTAAAAAATGACACTGGGGCCTTTACGAGCTACGAAAAGTAAGTTAAAAAGTAGTCAAACCTACTGAGATTTTTTTTCGGTGTACGTGTAACAAAAAAGTACTGTCAATTTACTCAAATTTAACCTTCCAAGCGAATATTCCTCCATTGCTATTAAAAACGGTAAATACTATAGTCTTAACTCGAATTTTGCCTGTACTTTTTCTCTCAGTGTAGATATTATGCGATCCCATATAGAGCCCGGTTAAGCTCCAAGTATAAACCGGGGACAAAAACTGGGTACAAATCCAGTAACGCCGGATACGAACCGAGTATACGTATTTCGAGGACCCGACTACAAACAGGATAAAACTCTTACAGAGCCCAGATAAGACCCATATAGAAACCGGACAAAATATTATATCAACCCAGATAGAATCCGATTAAGTGCCGGATTAGAACCGGGTATAAGTATTTTAAGGAGCCAGATACAAACCAGATAAAAATCTCAAAGGTCCCAGGTAAGAACCATATAGAAACCGGGTGAAGATATTATGCGATCCCAGATAGAACCCGATAATCTCCGGGTACAAACCGGGGACAAAAACCGGGTACAAATCCATTAGCGCCGGATAAGAACCGACTTCTACTCGGTTCTTATCTGGGTTCTATCCGTCATTTTAAGCAGGGTACCTTTTATAATAATAATATTAAAAGTATAGAAATGGTAGTGTCACCCTCCATATTAATATAATAAAAGATGCTGGTTTACGATCAATGAGGGTCAAATATAAAGAAGAAAACTCTTTATATTGTCAAAATTGTTGCGACGTTTCGTTGGCTATGGGTTTGCCAACCTCATCAGGCTTTATTAAATTTAAAAAAAAAAAACACCAAATATTAAAATTGTCACACACAAGAAAAATAAACATTAAATTAACTTAACATCCAGAACATACACAAAATTGTTAAAATTTTACCGTTATAAAAGAAGTTTAACTCATGATGAGTAATGTCGAGAAAATAAAATTATAATAAAAGTCATGATTTACTTAATAAAATGACGTGATGTCATGGAGTCGACGACACTTCGTCTACTAAATTATTACATTCAAACAGTTAACTTAAAATATTGACAACAGTTATTGTAAACACAGAATTTGAAATGTAAACAGACATCAGCTGGAAAGCTATCATGAATTTAATCTATTAAGTAATGAAAAATAAATTCTATTCAAAGGAAATATGTCTTCTTTTTTATTTATACTAAATTTATTAAATTTTATATGAATCATCTCTGATGTTAATCTTTTTCGATAGTCAGAGACATAATCAACAATCTTGGTATTTTCCCAATCAAATTCATGGTTGAATTCCAATTGATGTTCACAGACTACATTTGAGAAAAAAACTTGTAAAAAGCTGCCTAAAATTATCATGAAGTCCTTTCATCGATATGAAACCAAATAATTATATTCTGAAACATTATTTCCAATTTAAAGAATTTGAATTCTTTCTGTGGAAAAAAAGACGCTTTCGACTGCGCTGGGCTTTGAGCCCAAGTCTCAGTGTAAAAATTTCGAACTCAACCTAAAAATTATTTTCAATTATTTTATACCAAAGAAATATTTTGAAAAATTGTTGAGTTCTTTCGAAACAATGTCAAGTTTTTTATTGACTCGCATGTAAAACTATGTTGATTTTTAAAAATTTTCAACAAAGAAATCCCAAGTCAACAACTTTTTATTATGCATTTTTTATTTGAAAAATAAATCTCTGATAAAGGCTTTTGCAATTTCATACATATTCAATTATATGAATAGGTAATTTACAGATTCGAGATCTTGTACTTCGCTAAAGCGTAATTTTTTAGGGACTTCTTTTGGATGTGGAAATTTCATAATTTATATCCACTTCTTTATATTTTAGGATGCCTATCTAAATAAATCCTCAGACTGATCGAGCTCATTCATTGCCCCAAATTTTATTCATGTTACAAGTTAAGGGGGGTTTCTACCTTGTTGGGTCAAAAAGCTACACCATTTTCTCACATTTTTCGGGAGAAAAGTTAAAAAGATAAATACTTGAAACACAAAAAAATAATTTTATTAATAAATTTTATTTTTGCCCAAACTTATTTTCTTATTGCTTTGAGCCAAATTTTTAAAAATGATGCGATTCTAATAAATCACGGTTCATTTTTTTAGGTAAAATATTCTCTACAACATGGCCGTTTCCTATTCTTGAAAATGAATTCTTTAATGGCTGAAATTATAAAAAAAAAAATTTTCGAAACAAAATTTTTATAAACAAATTGCTGTATTTAATAATAATTAATTCAATTCCAAAAATAGGAAACGGTCATGTTGCAGAGAATCTTTTTCCTAAAAAAATGAACCGTGATTTATTAGAATCGCATCATTTTTTAAAATTTGGCTCTAAGCAATAATAAAATAAGTTTGCGCAAAAATAAAATTTATTATAAAAAATATTTTTTTGAGTTTCAAATTTTTTTCATGAAAAATAATCTTTTCTCTTTCAAATTAGCCCTTCAATAATAATATTCCTATTTTTGAAAGCAAAATTATCTATTTTTGTTTGAGGTCTAATTTTCGTGAACAAACTACCTTAAGGTAGTTGATCCACGAAAATTAGACCTGTCGCTGATCCCGAATTTGAAAATGGATTTTCCAAAAATCAAAATGGCGTCTGCAAAATGGCAGATATTTTTTGAAAAAATCATCACATTAGCGTGTATGTTGGTGTGTGTAGGTTTTTTACTCTCTTCGGCACCCGATAACTTCTCTAATTCTACAGATTGCGGCTCAAATATTTTTGAGAAGTATGCTACTAGTTTTTTTTTGTAAAATTGATCAAATTCATTTAGTTTAAGAAAAGTAATTATTTTATTTTCATATATAATATTTCGTGTAATTATAAATCTTTGATGATAGTAAACTTCAAGAAATAATTGTACAGACGAATTGGATTTTTCCTGCTTATCAACTGTTTTGAATCGTTTTGAAATTGTCACATACATTGGTTACTTAAAATTTTGCTTTTTTTCTCCATCAAAATGAGAAGAATTAAATCATGTTAATTTTAAAGTGTATTTGTAAACTGTTGTGCAATTTGTGATAAAAAATATGTCAACAATTATCATCCTTTGTTACATTTTGAAAAACCATAATTGAAAAAGTTTTTATCCTAAACAATTCTTAACTAAGAAAGTTTCCATCGACTTTAACCGAAATAAAATATAGGTAGAATCATGAATTTAACATTTTCTTCAAGAGTTGCAATCCCTATTGAAAAACTTGACTTCAAAAACCATATAAAAAACAACATGTAAAAAGTTGTCAAAAACGTGGTAAAGAATGACGTAAAAAATTACTTCAAAAACGACGTCAAAAAGAACATCAAAAACGTTGTCATGAATTGGGACAGTTTTTGACGTCGTTTTTGACATCGCTTTTGACTTCATTTTTGACCTAATTTTTTATTATGCACTGATATAGTTTTTATAAAGTTTAAATATTGAATAAAATAAGTTTACAGTAAAAAGGTATGGAAGTATTTATTTTCCGCAATCACAAGTCTCCTTAACATTCCTTAATATTCTACTTATAGTCATAATAAATAGTACGTTCGTGCAAAAGTGGTAAAAATGTTTACGGTCCTGTTTGTATTTAAAAAAAAATTAGGTCACAAATGAAGTAAAAAACGATGTCAAAAACGACGTCAAAAACTGTCCCAATTCATGACAACGTTATTGATGTTCTTTTTGACGTCGTTTTTGACGTAATTTCTTACGTCACTCTTTATCACGTTTTTGACGACTTTTTCCATGTTGTTTTTGATATGGTTTTTGAAATCAAGTTTTTAATAGGGAATGGGTGGGACTAGTTGTGACATATCAAGTGTAATGAATAGCGCCGCAAAAAACTACAATACTAGATTAGATTCGAGTGTACGCATAAAAACTCGTATACGCACCGAAGTCACATAAACCAGTATTTGACAGTGTTTGATTTTTGAAAAAAAAAGAAAGAATAGTATATTACGTGCCTAGGCGCACAATGAGGGTTACTGCGTGACGAGCGACAATGCTCGCAGGAGATCGAAGTCAAGGCGTAGTCGAGGCGTAGCCGAGACGTAGCTGAGGCAAAGCCGAGACAAAGCCGAGACGAAGCTTAGACAAAGCCGAGACGAAGCCGAGGCGCGATCAGTCCTGCGAGCATTGTCGCGAGTCTCGTAATTTCCCGAATTGTGTGCATTGGCACGTAATGTCCTATTATGTGACTTTGGTGCGGATACGAGTTTTTATGCGTACACTCGAATCTAATCTAGTATTGTAGTTGTTTGCGGCGCTAGTCATTACACTTGATATTTCGCGACTAGTCCCAGCCATTTTTATTTTATCGATCTTGTGTAGTAGTAGCTTGTTGTAATAGAGCATGCGTAGTTCAAATGTAGAAGGCTTTGTCAGTTGGGTACTAACGCTGTACGAAGAAGAAGAAGAATAAGAAGATTCTGTTCCGCTGTAAGACCATATGCGCATGCGCAGTTCAATTTTTACATTATATTCATCTGTAACGGAATACACAACATTCCGTTAATCTCAGCTGTAATGGAAAAACGAGTTTCCGCGCTGGAGGCACATAAAATCATATTTTGTATATTATAGTTCAATAAATGTCCGAAAAACATACTATTAGACGCCCCCGAGCAGGAAAAAACATAGATGAATTTAAATTGCCAAGTTGTGAAATACGAGAAATAATAAACGACATAGGATTGTTAGATGTTACGGGCGGTCCAAAGCGTGCAATATTTTTTTGGAAAAAGTTTTTATTAGTATACAAAATCTAATTTATGAAATATCAATTACTTTAAAAGTGAATGAACTGCACACTTTTGAACGTTCGTAACCTGATTGCATTCCAGTGGCTAATGCAATTCAGCATTTTTGGTCATGCGAGCTGGTCTTGAGACGTAGAGTAATTCATATTCTAGTTATTTAAATACATTTAAATTAAACTTTTAAAAGTTTGAATAAATCTTTTAAAAATAAGACTATTTCCCCCTTTTGTTTTTCAGATGCATTAATGTTTTATAAACTAGATTAATTGATAGCGAGAGTGCATAGGCACTCAATTGCTATGATCTAAAAAAGTATGAAATAAGAGAAAAGCGAAGAATGAGTGTAAAGTGAGAGCGATGATATAAAAACTAGGATGAGCGGAGAAAGAATAGAATAGGAAAAAGAATGAGCAATAGCAAACTCGTGATAGAATGTACGAATAGAAGAGGAAAAAGAGAACGAAGGAGAGAGGAAGAGAGAGAGAGATATCTAGTACACGTACACCCATGCACTGTTTGTCGCCACAGCTTTCTGCCGTTTGTCAATTCCTCCTTTCGTTCGCCTATGCACATGCCTAATACACTGGTCTCTTTTAGAATATCTTGATGCGCTCTGCTGTGCATCGCGAGGCTAGCATTCATCTCATAATTGCATCTCCTCCTCATACACCTATCCTTGCTCAAATGCTTTAGCCAGCTGATCTCCCACCACAATAGCCACGTGCTTTTTGTAACTAAAACCCAACGCTCATCTGAATACTTAAATAATTATGTCAAATCTTTAATCCACTTAAAGATTATAAGCCTAGACTAATTAAATATATATATATTTCGATTTACTCTGAAATATATTGGAAACTAAAATTGTTTCTACAATTTGATGACCATGCATCAAATACTAAAAATTGATGAGCACATTTCCTTTCTCACGATAGATGTAGAAAGAGGGGAAAAATAATTGCATTCTAAAAATCAGCAAATGGCGCAATAACCACATCAGCATTTGTGCAAATTCCTAAATCCTCCCTGCCATTATTACCTCTGTCCAATCATTAATTCCTTAATCATCAAAAAACCCTACCATGCTCACCTCGCGATGAACTAGTAAAACGGATCAAGGCAAAATCAAATTTGCAGTCTTCTAAGTGTCTTGACCGGGTTCAGACCTCAGAATAGCAAAGAAATATAATTTTCTTTCATCGTGCCCGTCCACGGTTCGGAACAATCGCGTCTTATCACCTGACCAGTTGATTTAATTCGTAAAATATCTGGGTTAGGGCTTGAAATTGGGGATCGCGTTTGGGCGGACGTAAAAGATAGAAGTCTTCATCTGAACGGAAGCAGTAGAACAAAATAATAAACTATATTTTTAACATAGTTTATTAATCTTCGGCGGGCTAATTTAAAGCCCAAAATTTATTGGAAAGAACGGCAAAAAGCAAGTGTGCGAAACGATATTTTTGTGAGCGTGTTGTGCGCGACCTACCAATAAGACTCAAGTTGTGTTTTGAGCAACAATAGGAAACCTCTCCGCCCAGTCTAGGACGAATACCGAGCCCAGGGGTAAACCTCTCTCTCTCTCCCTCCTAGTACTGGTAGAATTAAGAAGAACTCAATGTAAGGTATCGTTCCAATTATATATGTATTTATATGTGTGTACCCCATTTTACTTACACCTGTGTGGAAAAATAAAATATAGGATTGGGAATTTTTGAGCTTATCCTTTCATTCAGTTTTATTTTTAAAAAAAAGGTTTTCTTGTGCAAAGGGTATAGCCTCCTCAGTCACAGGAGAGAGCAAATACGAGTCCCAAAATAAAAACAAATTTTATTCTTCTTTTCTGATTATTTAAAATTTGGCAGTTTGGAGCCTCCACGAACAAGACGTTCATTCAAAAGGAATTTTGAATGAACAATTTTAATTTAATAATTAAATTTATATTAAAATTAAGTCTTCGTAGGTAAGAAACTGATGGTGGCAGCGGTGGGATTTTTTGTCTCGCGCTGTACCTAGCCACGTCACACGTTGCAGAGTCACACTCACCAACCACTTCCATCTGCTTATCTTGTTCCGATTTGAATAATTTATATTTTTCACCTTATTATCGATCTGTAAAAATTTCTTGTTCTAAATTAACTCTCCTTTCCAAAAATAAAAAAATCCTTTCCTCTTCCAAAAATTGAGTTTTTGAGAATTCGCTTTTGTGCTCTTCAGCAGAAAGCCAATTCTGAAATTCAAGCTCTTGTGCTCTTTAGCAGAGAGACTGAATTTTAAACTTCAATTTTTGTCATCATTATCTTTTGAATTCAAATTTTCCTTCTGGACTCTTCCATATGTCTCCACCTATCGCTAATCAAGATTGTAAGCGCAAACATAGATCGCGTGCGGGTCGACAAGCCAGAGAAAAATTTGATCAGAGGTTGGATAAAGTGAGAGTGACTCCTCGTGATTCTGGGGAACCTCTTAGCAGCACAACACCCGAGGCTCCAACCCAAACTTTCAACCCGCAGGAATTCGAAATCAGAGAAATAAATAATTTCGACGAATTTTCATTCTTTTTTGAAAATCTACTCAATAAGGCGGAAATTGACTTGAGGAAATTCCAGCAGGCAAAACAAGAGTCTCAAGGAGCGTCCACTTCCAAATAATAAGCTTGTTTAGCTCTCTATTCTTGACACACGTATATTACACATCTCTTCCGACCCATTTAGTATACTCTACCATTAATCTTAGCCCAACAATAAATATTTTTTGTTAGGATTTCCAAATTTTTCTTCAAAAAAAAAAATTTTTTTTTAGTACCGGTGTAAGGAGAATAATATAACGGAGTTTTGATTGAACTATTAATTCAAACAAAATCCTAGTGGTTCTCTCGCTCTGAAATACGTACGTTGAGTCACTGACTCTGTTGTCACCGTTGAGCGATTGAATTGATTATTCACCTTTTTCCATAAAATAGGGAGAGGAAAATTTAAATTAGAAATTTTCTGATTTGAATTTTCTTAGAATTTCGTCCCCTCTGTGGTACGTACGTTGAGTCATAGAATCTGTTGGCCACGTCGAGAGTTCGAATACTCCTTATTCTATGTCCCATTAGATGAAAATTCTATTCGATCAAAATCTAACAGACCTCTACACTGATAATAGTTTTGTTTAATTTTTTTATTATTATTCATTTTTTTTATATATAAAGACAATTAATAATAATTTCATCCCAATTGTACTTCTTTTTTTCTCTCAAGAGCTCTATATCTAAACACAGTGTTTGAAGGTTTCTGATTTGAATTTTCTTAGAATTTCGTCCCCTCTGTGGTACGTACGTTGAGTCATAGACTCTGTTGGCCACGTCGAGAGTTCGAATACTCCTTGTTCTATGTCCTGTCAAAAGAATCCTACTCTTCTGGAACCACCCAAGAAGAAAAAGCGTTCCGGGAGAAAACACCTTGACACACTCACCCAATCAACAATTTATCGAAGCCTAATATTCACTGTTAAGAGAAATATTCCTGTGTGTGTAGTTTTACCCGTTCAACGGATTGAAGTGCCAGCACCGGAAAACGTGCTAAGAATCCCTCAGGCCACAATAATAGATCTAGATATCGGTGATCAACCAAATTCCTATTGGAAGGGCCCTAAATAGGAATATTTCCGAGAACGAAATTTCTGACACTGAAATTATCGTATTGGACTCAGAATCAGAAACAGGTCAAATTTCAGAATAATTCAATTTCCGCACCGTAGAAATCTGATACGTCAGACAAAGTTCGATTTCACTCCTTTTTGTTATCACTAGATAATTCCTAGTAAGTTCGACATTATTTTCGTTAATCAGGTTTAATATAATAAAATCTATACGATCTCACTTTACAAATATAAACTCTAACATTGGTATAATAAGGCAATAAAGAGTGATATCGTCCTGTGCTGAGTATGTAAATTTACTCACAGGTGATCAGCCTGGAGTTCCTAAGCTCTACTCTATGATACGAATTTTTGGTTGACAACTTATACTATGTGCACATTTGGTCCAAGATTTGCTTTTATTTGACAAAATTGCTTAATGTAAAGAAAATAAGATATAAAATGACATGATTTTGATATCTCGAGTTTTAAACTTTTATATAAATCAAATACGCGAATTTTATACTATAAGATTCTATATAAGCCTACCGCGTGACCCGAAACATCACGAATACGAAATCAGTCTTAAAGCGCGAAGATGCTTTGCATCAGATTTAACCCTTTTATGCTTCTATTGAGCTCAGGGAGACCGCTGGCATAGGTATCTGATACCTCTTATTAGTAAATACAAATTTACTAATGAGAAGGCTTTACAGATTACCTTTAGAATCGTGAGCGCCGAACTCAGATGAAGAAGAGAAACTTCTTATCCTGCCCAGCGGACCTCACGAGTGAGACCACTTGGAACTCGTCTAAGAGCAAAAAACTCTTAGCCTGCTCCAAAAAGGTCTCAAGTAGTAAGTCGGAACTCGTCTAAGAGCAGAAAACTCTTAGCCTGCCCCAAGATACTACTTTAGGCTGCCTGCGGCTCGCTCGCGAGCCGACAGAATGCTCATCTCGGCGCAGCGTCCCACTTTTATACCATTTCGCGCCTTCTCCCACCGTGGTCCATCGGTCGCGGGTGGGAGTCGCGCGCTTACGCTTCATGCTTGCGCCTGTACGTTGATCGCGCTGCTCTTCCATCTTACATCGAGGTGGGCACGGTTGTCATCCTACAGGGGCACGCTGTTATGCCAGGTTAGAACAGCCCCCCTAAATTTTTATTTCGAGGATTGCGTCGAAAATAAAATTTCAAATGTCTTCGTGTTTCTAGTCTTACCTCTCTTTCACCTCGTTGCCAGTCTTTCGTGATTGGCCATTTTTGTCCCGGCGACCACATTCTGAATTTCTCCATCCACTCTTTCTCTTCATTCCTTTTCTGCGTCTTTCTTCTTTCTTCCTTGATTTGCTCTCTCTTGTTTGTTTTGTTCCCTTCGTTTTCATTTTCCATAACTTCTCTCGTTCTCTTTCTTTTTATGCTGGACATCTCATTCGCTAGGATATCGGCATATAGCTTTTCTTGTCTGCTGAGGTTACCTTGCTTTGCTGACACCCTCCTTTTCAGGGTTGGCAGAGGCCGCATTGGTTTTCTTCCCTGTCCAATGTTGTTGATTTCTTTTAAGATTATCACCTCATCCTCTTCTGGCATCCATCCGTCGGTCCCTACGCATTTTCTATGCGTCATCTTCTTTGTCTTATTGGTGTTGGCTTCCGAGATTTTTATCCCCGCTCTCACTGCCGGTGCTTTCTTCCTGTTGGTCAATTTCCTTGGCCTTGCACTTATCTCCTTCATTGTGTAGTACTCCACTATCACCGACGTCACTAATCCTTTTGTTTCCCCGCACTGTGTGGACACATTTCGGTGTGTGTCCTTTATTTCAGTTTGCGTCGCAATTTCCGGCATTGTCTCGTTTTATATTTGGTGCTCTTTCTGAAGCTTCAGAGAAAACTGACGCCTTGATGCTTTCTCTTTTTCCTTTGCGCTTTTCCTAGTGCGTCATAATTGTTGTTTTCTTCTCTCTCTCTGGCTATCCTTACTCCCGCTGGCACCATTGTTTTCTTCTCTCTCTCCGGTTGCCCCCACTCCCGCCAGGCGTTCCGTGAGGTATGGCTTGAGGTTTGCTGCATGGAACATCCCTCTTTATCGTTTAGTCTGAGTATTGCTGAGTATGTATGTGTTTCGTGCGACTCTCTTCGTTACCTTGTAGGGCCCTTTATAGAGGGCCAGGAACTTCGCTACCTTACCGGCTGCCGCATTTGCTACATTGCACGCTTTTACCAGCACTAGGGCACCTGGTTGGAAGGTAAGTTCATTTTTATCTCTGTTCACTCGTGCATTTCTTTTTTCTCCTTTCGTTTTAATTCTCTCTCTGATAATTCGAATTAATTCTGATTGGTTGCTCGGGATTTTAATTGAGTCTATTAGTGGAATCCATTTTTCCCAGATCCTACTAAGTTTGTTTCCAAATAGTGCCTCATGTGGCGTTACCTCTGTCGTATCATGGTAGGATTCGTTGAAAATGGTTTCTATCTCTTCAATCCAGTTATACCATGAATCATGTTTGTTTTCTGGCAGTAATGTTCTGAAACATCTCGCTAGCTCCCGATTTACCCTCTCCACCATATTAGCCTGTGGATGTCGTATTGACGTTAAAATCATTTTTATTTCTCTTTCTTCCAGCGCCTCTTTCCATCTCTTGCTAGTAAATTGTGTTCCTCGATCCGATATTATTTTTTGTGGTTTTCCTATATCATTGATGAATTTATCGATTTTTTTTATCGTTGCTTCACAGGTCGCTCTTTTCAATGGATATAATTTCGTATATTTTTTAAATGTATCTATTACTACCAAGATGTGTTCATAACCATATTTTGTTTTCACTAGGGGCCCAAAATAATCGAAGGTTATCAGCTCTAGAGGTTCTTCAGGTTGCACTGTTTCCTGGACGAAGGTCGAGGATGTGGTTGAGATTTTATTCCGTTGACACGAGTTGCAAGTGCTTAGTGCCTGCCTGATTATCATTGCCAACCGTGGATAGTAGACATGCTCTCTGATAATTCTGTAATTCTTGTCAGATCGTGTATGTCCATAGGCTGAGTGACAATCCCAAATGAATGTCTTCAATATTTTAATAGGTAAATACATCTTGTCTCCTTCTGGTGTTTTCTGACATACTATTCCTTTATTTATTCTAAATCGAGAGGTGTCTTCGTCGTCTTTTTGTAACGCCTGGATAACCCTACTGATTCGCTCGTCTTCTTGTTGGAGTTGTTGTATGTTCTTTAGATTATTTTTCAGCTCTCTTGAGCATTCATATCTGAGTGCATTTATCGTAATTTTGGTTATGTCTCTTTTCTTTTCCCATTCTTTTTCCGGGTTGGAAAGTCAGTTGTCTACTGAGTAGATCGGCTGCGATATTTTCTTTTCCTGGATAGTGTTCCATCGTAATATTGTAATCTTGTATAGCTAGTATCCATCGGGTCAGTCTTGCATTTGTAAATTTGCACGTTCGTAGAAATGTTAGTGCCATGTGGTCTGTCCTATTTATTATGTGAGCTCCTTGTAAGTACGTTCGAAATCTTTGTAGCGCCCACACGATTGCTAGAAGCTCCTTCTCGGTGGTAAAATACGATAATTCAGGGCCCTTGAGTGTTCTACTGGCTAAGGAAATAATTTCTCTCTCCTGTTCGTCGTTTTTCTGGTAAAGTATCGCACCCAGTGCATAGTTGCTCGCGTCTGTTTCTAAGTAGTATGTTTTGCTGGGGTCGGGGAAATATAGCGTGATCGTTCCCCAAAGAGCTGCTTGACCCGGTCAAAGCTGATCTGCATGCTTTCATCACACTTCCAGGGTATTCCTTTCTTTATTAGATGTAGCAAGGGTACTGTTTCTGCTGCGTGTTTGCTGCTGAATTTCGAGTAGAAATTCACTAATCCTAGGAATCCTCTGAGTTGTTTATCGTTATTCGGTGCTGGAAACTTCATGATTCCTTGAATCTTTTCTGGGTCTGGTTTAATTCCTTCAGTCGTCAGAATGAATCCCAGGAACTTTGTTTCTTTTTTAAAAAAGTTCGATTTGCTCAGATTTAGAGTCAGATTGTTTCTCTCCAGACGTTCTAGGAGTTCTTCCAAATGTTCTAGATGTTGTTCAGTTGATTCTGATGTTATGAGTGTGTCATCTACAAATGAAATAATATGATCCCCTATTCCTTGTAAAACGTGTACATGCTTCCTCCGCAGGTGATGCTGTGATCCCTTCATTCACAATCCTGATCGATGGCTTTCCTTCAAGGTGGGGAAAGGATATGATCTTACTATCTAAGTCAATGTGGCTTCTAAACTCGTCAAGTAAATCGATTCCTATAATACATGGTCTTGATAATTTTGGAACTATCAAGAAGACGACCTGGATTATGTGGTTAGGTAACTGAAGATCCACGTAGATTTGTTTACTCAGTCTGATTGCTTTTCCTCCCATTGGCCCCACCAACGTAACTCCATTAATGGGTAATATTGGGCATTTTTGTAACCTCTCTTTGTTTTTATTGACGAATTCTTCTGAGATACACGTCACTTCAGCCCCAGTGTCTATCAAGGCTGAAGTAAGTATTCCTCCTATAAGAATGTTCGCTACGTAACATTTTGAGTGCCTCCTTGTTACATCTTCTTCTGGTTCTTCCAAAAGTTCATCCCTTGGTCGCTGTAGCAAGTTGGTGTGAGTCATGATTTCTGATGCCACGCCTATTCGTTGATCTTCGTGTCTTATAGACGTGGCTGAGGCTCGTTTCCCGATTCAGTACTTGGGTCGTCCTCCTCTTCGTTGTGTTCTTGCGGCAATTCGGCTCCCAGTTCCATGTTGCGCATTTGATATGTCGCTTGCGGATTATTTCTCCACGATCGGTTCTCTCCAGGTCTGTTATTCCGTTCGATATTTCCACTTGTGTTTTGTTCAGTGTTTCTTTCTAATCGTGCTCCATAACTTCCAGGTGCATTTCTGTGCCATGGTGATGTATTTAGAGGCTGAGGGCGTCTCATTCGATCCTGACAGCTCCCTCCTGGTTGTGCTCTCCATGATGGCTGCACTTGAGGTTGTTTTCCTTGATAGTTGCCTTTTGTTTCCTCTTGTATTCTACGTTCTTTCTCTGTTTCCCTGTTTCCATTAATCGGACCAATCCTATAGAAATTTTCCAAGAGTTCTACCAGATCGTCTATCCGTGTGATTCCTCGTCCCACGATGGCATACTTTATTTCTTCATTGTAATGCCTGGCGAGTTTTTGAATAATTTCACTAGATGACATACTGGGCCTTAGTTCTTTCGCCTCTGCATATAGGCGAATCGCATATTCTGTTCTCGACCTTCCTCTTCCTCCTGAATGTGCTCCAAACTCGAGCTTTCGTCTCAGCTCGTGTTGTGCCTGCTCACTCCAATATCTTCGTAGAAACTTATTTAGGAATGCTTGAAAGCTGCTTACTTCGCCCTTGATGATTTGCCACCAGTCTCCAGGTGGTCCTGCTAATGATCTTTCGATGAGGTAGTGCGTGTCACTATCTCTTAGTTTTACCGCCTCCCAGTATTGTTTCAATTGGTTGAGGTATCGTATGGGACTAGTATCTCCTCGAAACTCGGGAAGTATGTATTTAATACTCGAGCTCCTCTCTGGTCCTCTGACTTCTTCTCTTCTTTCCTCTTCGGCGGTTAATCTCTCCATGATTCTGGTTTGTTGGGCTTCCAGTCTACCAAATTGTGTTTCTATCCTGCTATTCCTTTCCTCTAGAGCTAGCGTAATTCCTCGAGTGCCTGATTTATCCCAGCTTCCATTGTTGTCAGCCTTTTTTGTAGATTTTTATCTTTTTCCGCCTCCTGCTTTTCTCTTCTCTTTTTCTCTTCGTCCAGCATTTTCCTGACTTTCTTTTCGAGGTTTTCGAACCTCCTTACTAAAGATTCTGCAAAGTCCTCACCTCCTTGCCCCCCTACCTCCATGGTGCTCAAAGGCTCCCTGTCTCCTTGTGTTTCCGTCAGGGTTCTGTCTAAATCTTCTTGGCCGTGTTCACTTCCACTAGTCCCTGACCGTAAGCCCTGACGACTTATTTTTATTAAGCAAAGGTTTCGTTTTCACTCTCTTTTCTTCGACCTCCTCTTTATTTCTTCTTATTATCCTTGCTGTTTTTCAGTGATTTTCTTTCGCTTAGATATTTATCGAGGTTCTTCATACCCATAGGAATGAAAATTTTTATTTTTTTATTTTTTATTTATTTTTTTTATTTTACGCTTTATCGTCCCTATAGATTCTTATTTCCTTTTAAACTCCTCGGGCCCCACGTTGGGCGCCAATGTAACTTTATATTTTTCTCTTATTAATAATATCTATGTGTATTTCAAAACTTAATTTTTATTATAAGTATCGTGCCCGGGAGAGGAAGTAAGAATTATACAATTATTTTCGTTAATCAGGTTTAATATAATAAAATCTATACGATCTCACCTTACAAATATAAACTCTAACATTGGTACAATAAGGCAATAAAGAGTGAGATCGTCCTGTGCTGAGTATGTAAATTTACTCACAGGTGATCAGCCTGGAGTTCCTAAGCTCTACTCTATGATACGAATTTTTGGTTGACAACTTATACTATGTGCACATTTGGTCCAAGATTTGGTTTTATTTGACAAAATTGCTTAATTACCACATACCGCAATTTGACGGTAAAAATCCTCCACTGAAAGAGTTCTTACAGGACATCGCGAACGGCGCAGTATAGATTACGGAATCCACAGAACCCGGTTTCATAAAAGTTGTTTTAAGCAAACGCAAAGGCGTCGCGCGAGAAAGCGTTAGGGACAAAAGATTTAATCGGGTAAACGACCTAATGGCACATTTAAAAAAACGTTTCGCCCCTTCAAAAAAATATCAACAGTACTTTGAGACCATAGTAAACCTGCGGATGAAACAAACGGAAACCGTGAGCGATTATTACGACCGAGTACAGGGTTTGCTGAGTGGGGCAAAACATGCAATCGAGGATAAGTATACACAGGTTCATTATGCCGGCACTCCTCATGAAATAAGTGAGAGAACCATCATGATGAAACCAGTGGTGGATTGTGCACTAGACGCCTTCATTAAGGGTCTCCCGGACGAAATGTCTACATTTGTAGACACCAGAAATCCGAAGGACCTCGGCGAGGCCCTCGAACATGCCCTTCACATAGAAGAAAGACTAAGGCAAACGGAAAGAGTAAGGCCCTTCGCGTCATCTTGCCATATCATGCGACAAATCGAGAAAATTCCGGAACGCGCGCGATCACCTAGCCCTTATACAAGACAAATGGTTAAACCAGATAAGGCAAAAAGGACAAAAGGCGAAGCTTCACCAGAAATCTCCAACCTACGCAATCCAACATCCCCACACCAACCATTTCACCAATATCCGCCACAATATCCTTCATACCCACCACAGTTCCCCTACTCTTATCCCCCACCTTACCCTCCAACCTACCAATACCTCTACTCATACCCACCCCTTCCACCTATGCCGCAGTACCCCTCTGAACCCCGAACAGGAACGGTCACGGGAGTAATCAACCATGGCGCGGGTATGGTAGGCCGCCAGGAGCCATGACACCTCCTAGATCGACTTCACCAGGCCCTCCGGAGAATTTAAACTCCCAATAGGTTCGTCGCTCAAACGCGGCAACGAACCAACCTCACCGAGAGCGTCCCAAGGCAGTCCACTTCCAGGAGAGCTCAGTAGGATCTTTCGAACAAGATCCAAAACCGAAGACTCACCCGTAGTTGAGTTGAGCGCCCCTGAGTTCCGCAACAGCAAAGCTAGTTTCCTTGTGGACCCAGGTTCGGACGTTAATATAATCAAACTAAGCGCCTTGCGTCAAGAACTAATTCTTGACCCGAAACGATCAATCCTGATCACCGGAATAACGAACCACCCCGTAATTACGATAGGCACTATCAACCTTTCAATACTTAACACCCTAGTGGAATTCCATGTTGTGGAAAATAGTATCCCCATTTCACCAGATGGAATTCTCGGGAGACCTTATTTGAGGCAGGAACAGGCTCAAATTTCCTTCCGACACAACGCATAGTGACCGCTTCCAACCCTATCACACCGATCCCTTTCATCGACCGAGAATCACAGGAAGCGAGGAAATCACTTAAAACCGAGATCAAACCTTTTTCTAGAATTTTAAAAATTAAGGCTAGAACAAGGCAACCCATTGCTATAAGCGTCACAAATCCAGAGGTTGCTGAGGGCTACCTGCCTAAACTAGATACCCCTGAAGGGCTCTACCTTGGAGAGGCGGCAGTCTCAACGCACAATGGCGTCTGTCACGCAATTGCCATCAATACCACTGAAGACGACATAGATATAGAAATTGCTCCCCAGGAAGTCATACCATTCGATTTCTGCACATTCCTCGGTGAAGAATCCTCTGACTCAGAACCTGAGTACTCTACCCTAGGCATAGGGGGAAATCTGAGCTCTTATGCAGAGCGTGCGGAAAGGGTAAAGGGGAGCCTGCGCCTTTCTCATTTAAATGATGAAGAGAGGAATTACGTCCTTAGATGGGCAGATGACTACGCTGATATTTTGCATCTAAATGGCGAGAGACTTAGCAGCACTCATCTGATCCAACACCAAATTCAAACACTGGACAATGAGGTGATTGCAAAGAAGTTTTTGTCTATCTGGATGACATTGTTATTCATTCAGAAACCTTAGAAGAACACGACATAAAAGCCAGAAGACTGTTTAATAGACTAAGAGAAGCGCATCTAAAGCTTCAACCGGACAAGTGCGAATTCTTACGAACCGAGGTAGCTTATCTGGGCCATATAATCGGCCGTGATGGAGTGAAACCCAACCCCGCTAAGATAGCCGCTATTAGAAAACTTCCAAAACCGAGGACAGTCCGGGCTATTCGACAATTCCTAGGCCTCTCAGGATACTATAGGAGATTTATAAAAGACTACGCGAAGCTAGCAAAACCCTTGTCTAATCTCCTAAAGAAGGACACAAAATGGGAATGGGGACGCTCACAACGAAAAAGTTTCCGAAAAATACGCAGATACCTCTGCAACGAACCTGTGCTCCAATACCCCGACTTTAACAAGACCTTTAAGCTAACCACAGATGCCTCTGAACATGCTGTCGGGGCTATGTTAACCCAAGAAAAGGATGGAGTAGATATGCCCATCGCCTACTTTTCCAAGGTGATGAATTCCTGCGAACAAAACTACTCGAAAGCAGAAAAGGAATGCCTAGCGGCATTGTATGCTGTTACGAACTTTCGCCCATATTTGTGTGGTAGGGAGTTCGTGCTAGCCTGCGACTACGAACCAGTTCACTGGATGACCTATATTAATAATCCAGGAGCAAGGTTTCTGCGATTGCGACTTAGACTCCAGGATTATCAATATAAGTTTGAATATAAACAAGGGAAACTGAATAGGGGGGTTGAAGCCTTGTCAGGAAACCCTGTGGCTAACGAACAATACTCAGAATCTACGGACTCTACGGACTCCGACGATTCTGACAACCCTGACCAATCGTACGAATCCTGTTCACTCCCAAAACCTTCTGAAAACATCCAGAATTCCGTGGAAAATTCCTATAACACCGGAAAAGTGTTGTTTATAACGCGCTCTGGAGCATCACGGGGAGAACCTACTAAAAGTGAATCCCCCTCCACCAGTCAGGAGCCTACAGGTCCCACCGAACGCACAACTCGAACGAGGAAACCCATCCCTGCGGAGAATATGACGACGTGGAGTTCTCCAACAGAGTGCAGAACTTTTTGGAAAAATACGAAAAGGAAATACGCAAGGAAGCACGCACACCACAAAATTGGGAACCCGCAACCAGCTCCCCTACAAGCCAAGCAAAAACCTCAGGCGAACCTGGAGCCACTGGACATTTAATCAAGTCAACAGAAGTTTCTGACCAAAATTCCGGGGTGGCGAGAAAAAGCATGGTCCGATTTAAGGATGCTCCTGAGGAAATCGAGTCTTCATCAGAGCCCCCAATAATTGGAAAACAGCCCCCTCGAAGATCCTTGCTTGCAACACCAGCAGCCCCTGCAACGCCAGGAGCCAGATCAACGCTCTTCACAAGGTCAGTCATCGACCCAGATAACGGCGGAAAAGACTTACTAGGAAGAGGAGCAGGGATGAAACCAAGAAGGCTGGAAAAAGCACCACCATTTTCCGAATCTGCCAAAGGTCCTACGTCCCATCCTAGCTCCACCATTGACAACAAATTACCATATCTGGACGATGCACCTTCCTCTAACAGACCTTACGAGGACACCACAAATACAGACGGAAAACCAATTAGTATCTGCACAGACGAACCTAATGTTCTAACCTACAGACATGACAATTATGCTCACTTTATATCCGAAGATTGCGAGCCTACGAACCCTATAGCGAAACTTCTTGTGACTACCGAGCGTCTTGACTTGCAAGACCTCTGGGGATGCCGCCCTAAGAAGGGACAAGTCCTCGTCACTCCGCACGGTCGACATAAGACATATTCCGTGGTCCTAAAAAGACGACATGTTGACAATGTCGACTGGAAGGATGTGGCGCAAGGACTAATGAACCTTCGAACTGCCTTAGAAAAGGACAACCAGACCACCTGTCGTATGGCAAATTCAGGAGATTTGCTGGGATCGTTACCGCAAAATAAAATGACGGAACTCGTGGCAGAAATATTTCGGGGTAGCAACATTACTGTTACTCTCTGCCACGGAAAAATCGAAGTTCCGCCCGTAGAAATCCGACCCAATATTATCGCCGAATATCATGGCAGCCTTATAGGCGGCCATAAGGGCATTACAAAAACCTACCGCCGCATCAGAAAGCGATACACCTGGCCTGGCTTACGAGACGAAATCAGCGAGTTCATTCGAGGATGCAGGAGCTGCCTTGAACAGAAACACATCCGAGCTCGTACCCGCGAGCCAATGCTCATCACTGACACCCCTGCCGAGCCATTCGAGAAGGTATCACTCGATACTGTCGGAAAATTGCCCACAACACCAAACGGGAACAGACACATCTTGACAATGCAGGATAATTTTAGTAAGTACTGCATTGCAGTTCCCATACCAGACTTGAAAACGACTACCATTGCCCACGCAGTTGCAACAACACTCTTCTCCCAATATGGCGCGCCTAGATATATCCTAACAGACAGGGGAGGGAGTTTTATTAGCAAATTGATGAAACACCTAGAAAGATTATTTAACGTGAAGCAACTCACCACTTCCGGGTACCGACCACAAACTAACGGCTCACTTGAGAGAAGCCATATTGTATTGACGGATTACATAAAGCATTATGCTGACGATTATGACGACTGGGATCGATTGCTCCCTTTCGCCATGTTCGTATATAACACGTCAGTACATGAGGCTACGAATTTTACACCCTACGAGTTAGTTTTCGGGCGAGTCGCCAGGACACCCAGCTCGTTTCCTCAGGGTACGGAACTCGGGACTTATGGATCTTACTTACGCGACCTGATAGTAACAATAACCGAGATCCAGAAAATCGCCCACAAAAATCTCATCAGGGCAAAATCTCGCTCGAAAGAGAAATACGACAAGAAAATTAGACCACTCAACGCGAAAATCGGAGATACGGTTTACGCCCTTAAGGAAATTAGGAACGGAAAATTCGACGGTCGAGCCACAGGGCCGTACGCCGTCGCCGGTTTCACAGAAAACAATAATGTTATTCTGGAAACAGAGGACGGCGAACGGATCATGAAGCACAAGGATAAACTCTTGCTTGCTCACTGTTAGGAACATTACGACTAAAGAAAGAAAATCCGAGAAGGAATATGCATCACTAGAACTCCAGCGCAACCTGAAAAAAAAAGAAAAAAAAACGGTTATAATAATTTTTTATTTTCCCTTTTACATGGTAAGCCAGAAAGAGCCCCAAACTCCTTAGAAGTATAAAATGCATATCCTATCTCGAGATAGTGCTCACCCAGTCGTGAAGAGACAATCTAATGCTCCTCCTTTACAGATTCCAAAATTCAATGACAATGATGGGATATCGATGGGTTGCCTTTCTGTTACCTCTTCTTGCCACCAGCCAGAAGCACCAGGAAGCCACGTGTCGGATTACACCACTGAAAAATAGTATGGGGGTGTACTATGAATATCTGGGAACCGTAAGGTGGACGACCAGTACCTGGAGGATCACCATCTTCATGGACATCATTAAAACCCAGAGCCTACTATCATCCCATAAAAATAATATGAATCACTTAACCGCACATTGCCAAGCAGGGTACGAAGAACACTGCCATCAAGTTATCGCAAGTCATGCTCTTGGATCCAAAGTCAACCTAGCCGAAAAGCTCCAAGGAGAACTCATGAAAGAGACAACAATGATGCAACAACGAGCCGAAAAGATCCTCCCCTCTCGTTTACCCAAAGCAATGCGAAGACGACGAGCAACTCCACTACTAGGTTTCCTAGGCGGAATCATTGGACCCGTAGCTGGACTCCTAACCTATGACAACGGTCAGCTCATTGAGGCAAAAATCCAAGAGTTAAATGAAGCTGAGACCAACATATCACACCGAGTACGGCAACAGACCCACTTGGTCAGATCCCAACTAGAGGAGATGCACAACCAAGCACAACACCATCAGGAAAAACTCAAATCGCTCAAGAACGAACTCACCAATCTTAATCAAGAACTGGGTCAGGTCACCAGGAAGATCACTGAGCTTAAATACACCGAAGCCTTAACTCGAGTCCTGCGAGCGAATGAAGCAGCTGTAGAAGAATATATAAGAGCAACCGACAAAATCTTGAGTGTCCTTCACGATGCAAGACGGAATCAAATGCATCCAGGACTATTGACTCCCAGCCAACTGCAACTAATCTACCGAGACATCCAGGACCATCGCCCAGAGGTGTCCTTCCCAATATCCGAACCTATTGTGGACATCGAGGAACTGACCAGCGTATCCACCTTTACCTCATTATACAAGGGAGGAGTTCTTAAAATACTGCTGGATATACCATTATTGGGAAGAGCTAACCATCTGATGTATCGACTACATTCACTTCCAGCACCCCAGGATATCTTGGGAAATAACTGCGGGAAGGCATATATCCTACCTAAATTCTCCCACATCGCCGTAGAAGAATCACAAAGGACTTATGTTCTAATGAACCACCGGGATGTCGCGGCATGTACCGAACTACCAGCTTATAAGATTTGTAGGGGAAATTTACCCGTCAACGAGAATGGAAAATTCAGAACTTGCGAAGCAGAGCTTCTGCTAAATCCATCGCTATCCACCTTCCAAATTTGTAACATTCATGTGACATATGAAAACCAGTTTGATTAGAGTTTAATAGAAAGTCTAGGCGGATGATTGTACTCTCTCCAAAAAGTCGACCATCGCTATAACAACTTGTCCTAAACAAAAACAACCAAATCACATTAAAAGGAACCGACATAATCCAACTGGCTCCAAGATGCGACCTTAGAATAAAGGAAAGGACACTCCCAGGTACCACCAACCGGAAGGGAGAAACCGAAATGATCTACGCCCCACTGCTTCACCTGAACGTCTCTGCGCTGTCACCAGCTCTACAAGAGTTTCAAGGATACATAACTACAACAAACTCTATGTCTGCTCAGACGAAGGAGACAACGCCTCGGGACAAAGTCTTCAAAACTAACGACATATCCTTGGAGCATCTAGAAGAACAACTGTATGACTTCAGCCTGGCCAAATAAGGATGATCCACGGATCCTACCTCGGACTAGGCCTCATATCTATTGGACTACTTATATACATCCTCTTACGCAGAATTTCAGAACTAATGATCAACTGCATTCAAAGACGCTCACCAGGGACGAGAGCTGCTCGATGTATCGACTTCAGCACCATTAACATCAAGTAAGAGCAAGAACCAATCCCCGCACGGAACTCTCTGCCACAAACGACTACGGAAACAAGTACCTCCACTCGTGCCGTCATACCTGCTGCACCACCAAGGGAACGACCAGCGAATATCCCCGTAATTCAGTTACCATCTCAGACTCTCCAACCAGCATAAGAACCAGATAAAACCAGTCATGGAACATGGCTATTAAAATTCTCGAATCTAAGATACATTCACCGACAAAACATTTTTTTTGTGTTTTATATTGTTTTTATATGTTATTATTATTTTTACTGTACTATCTATATTGTTTTTCTTTAGGAAATGGAACTGTTAGAGTAGGACTTTTTTTTTCGTATCTACTATACTACAAACCTAGACATTGTAAATTCTCTCACAGCTTGATGAAAAGAAGCGACAGCATCTGAACAACATAAGGCTATCATTCCTTATTCTTATCCGTACTCGTCTCTAGACCACCCTTGTTTGTCGGGGACGAAAACACTAAAAATTCCAATGTGGTTTGTTACGGGCGGTCCAAAGTGTGCAATATTTTTTTGGAAAAAGTTTTTATTAGTATACAAAATCTAATTTATGAAATATCAATTGCTTTAAAAGTGAATGAACTGCACACTTTTGAACGTTCGTAACCTGATTGCATTCCAGTGGCTAATGCAATTCAGCATTTTTGGTCATGCGAGCTGGTCTTGAGACGTAGAGTAATTCATATTCTAGTTATTTAAATACATTTAAATTAAACTTTTAAAAGTTTGAATAAATCTTTTAAAAATAAGACTATTTCCCCCTTTTGTTTTTCAGATGCATTAATGTTTTATAAACTAGATTAATTGATAGCGAGAGTGCATAGGCACTCAATTGCTATGATCTAAAAAAGTATGAAATAAGAGAAAAGCGAAGAATGAGTGTAAAGTGAGAGCGATGATATAAAAACTAGGATGAGCGGAGAAAGAATAGAATAGGAAAAAGAATGAGCAATAGCAAACTCGTGATAGAATGTACGAATAGAAGAGGAAAAAGAGAACGAAGGAGAGAGGAAGAGAGAGAGAGAGATATCTAGTACACGTACACCCATGCACTGTTTGTCGCCACAGCTTTCTGCCGTTTGTCAATTCCTCCTTTCGTTCGCCTATGCACATGCCTAATACACTGGTCTCTTTTAGAATATCTTGATGCGCTCTGCTGTGCATCGCGAGGCTAGCATTCATCTCATAATTGCATCTCCTCCTCATACACCTATCCTTGCTCAAATGCTTTAGCCAGCTGATCTCCCACCACAAAAGCCACGTGCTTTTTGTAACTAAAACCCAACGCTCATCTGAATACTTAAATAATTATGTCAAATCTTTAATCCACTTAAAGATTATAAGCCTAGACTAATTAAATATATATATTTCGATTTACTCTGAAATATATTGGAAACTAAAATTGTTTCTACAATTTGATGACCATGCATCAAATACTAAAAATTGATGAGCACATTTCCTTTCTCACGATAGATGTAGAAAGAGGGGAAAAATAATTGCATTCTAAAAATCAGCAAATGGCGCAATAACCACATCAGCATTTGTGCAAATTCCTAAATCCTCCCTGCCATTATTACCTCTGTCCAATCATTAATTCCTTAATTATCAAAAAACCCTACCATGCTCACCTCGCGATGAACTAGTAAAACGGATCAAGGCAAAATCAAATTTGCAGTCTTCTAAGTGTCTTGACCGGGTTCAGATCTCAGAATAGCAAAGAAATATAATTTTCTTTCATCGTGCCCGTCCACGGTTCGGAACAATCGCGTCTTATCACCTGACCAGTTGATTTAATTCGTAAAATATCTGGGTTAGGGCTTCAAATTGGGGATCGCGTTTGGGCGGACGTAAAAGATAGAATAGAAGAATTAATCTTCGGCGGGCTAATTTAAAGCCCAAAATTTATTGGAAAGAACGGCAAAAAGCAAGTGGCGAAACGGTATTTTTGTGAGCGTGTTGTGCGCGACCGACCAATAAAACTCAAGTTGTGTTTTGAGCAAAAATAGGAAACCTCTCCGCCCAGTCTAGGACGAATAAGGAGCCCAGGGGTAAACCTCTCTCTCTCTCCCTCCTAGTACTGGTAGAATTAAGAAGAACTCAATGTAAGGTATCGTTCCAATTATATATGTATTTATATGTGTGTACCCCATTTTACTTACACCTGTGTGGAAAAATAAAATATAGGATTGGGAATTTTTGAGCTTATCCTTTCATTCAGTTTTATTTAAAAAAAAAAGGTTTTCTTGTGCAAAGGGTATAGCCTCCTCAGTCAGAGGAGAGAGCAAATACGAGTCCCAAAATAAAAACAAATGTTATTCTTCTTTTCTGATTATTTAAAATTTGGCAGTTTGGAGCCTCCACGAACAAGACGTTCATTCAAAAGGAATTTTGAATGAAAAATTTTAATTTAATAATTAAATTTATATTAAAATTAAGTTTCGTACGTAACATTAGATTTGTTTGAAAAATTATTAGAAAAAAGAAGCAAAATTATTACAAATAAGCTTTCTCGAAAATTTAGCGAAAACAAAAATACAGAAACCGAAACTCTGGCAAAATTTCTCGAACTAAAAAATTTATTTGAATTTATATTAACCCTCTGCTGATACGGCGGGGGTCAGATCCGACCAGAGCTCCGATATTTTTTAAAGGAAACGCTCGTTTTGCTATTCGCTTATTACAAAAAACATGAGCGTTAAATATTATAGCTATTAATAAAGGTTATAATGCATTTTTCAATGAATCAATAAAGGTTATAATTGATAGGAAATGCTTATAGTGCAATTATTTTAGCCGAGGCTCCATCAAAAGAAGGCCGGGTCGGAAGCGACCCGATCGTACCTTGCGTGTCAACGAAAACCACCGTACAGGTAGAGAATTAAATAAAAATAAAATTTCACAAAATCCATCCCTAATTATCGAAATTTTGAATGTATTTTCTGATTCAGAACCTGAAGCAAACTTGAGTAATTTTATCCCTAATAAAGTAAACCTCTCAAATATCGAAATTTTTAATATACAATATCATCAGATTTAAGATCTAAAACAGAAACGGAGGAACCCATTCTTGCATACAATAAAAATTGTTTGCCTAAAATAACAGATATTCGTAGTTTAGGAAAAAATAAAGTTAAATTGGTCAAAGATTTCTAAAAAACATTATTATTTAATCATAATTGGTAAAATCAAATACACTAATAAATCATTCTTAAGAAAAAATAATATAAGAAATATCAATCTCGATTCCGCCACGAGATACCAGTAAAAAGGGCACTGTAACTCGTAGTCAAGCAAGGAAAAAGCCAATTTCAGCGAAAGGAATTAAAGAAGTTTCGCAAGGTAAACTTACGGATGAAGCGAGAAGATTTATAATTGGAAATTATTATAATAATATAGATTTCATTTTAAAACTGGAAAAAATTTTTACCCCTTCAGAAACTGTGTACCAGTTACAAGGAGGAGATTTAGGTAGAATATACATGTGGGAAAATGAAAGTGTTTTATCCTATGCAACACGCATACAGGAAATTGCGGCAGAAATCCTAGAATGTCAAAAACAAAATAATAATGGTGAAGAAGCTGCTGAATTTGAAAAAAATCTGGAAAGAGATGTGATCGATTGTTTTCTCCGAGTATTAAAGCCAGAATTAGAAATACGAATAGGATGATCCGATAGACTTAACGAAAGAGCAGAAAGAGCAATACGAGAAGAAAGAAATTTAACAGCCAGAAATTAATTGAGAAGAGGAAATAGACAACACTCACTATTCCAGGAAACTAAAAAAGCACTATATAGTAATCGAGAATTTTCAAAAACTAATAAAATTAATTTAGCACGAGAGGAACCAATAAAATGGAAAAATTTCCGAAAAACAGGTCATACAGCAGCAGCCATTTTTCGAATTTTTCAACAATTAACAAATGGAAATTTGCAAGGAAATCAGTTTATAAATAACTGGAACAGACCGAATAATCAATACGAGGGGAATTGACAAGGTCAAAAAGATACCAAATGCAAACCCTTAGCCAACAAGGAAGTAGAAATGGTTATAGGAATATAAATAGTTTCCCATCCCGCTTTAATTTTTCCCAGAAAAATAGATCTAACCAAAATCAACACTTCAATCCAAATGATAATCTGGATTTGTTCCATAATTCTAATCAAAATTCGAATTATAACAGGAATTTCAATCAAAGTTCGAATGACAGGAAAAACGCCTGTTGGAGGTGCGGCGCCACGGGACACTTGGCCACGAGTTGTAAGGCGCCACCAAGGTGCCTGACATGCGCCGACAGGGGCGACAAAGATGTCGCCCATGTGTCAGGGAGCGGCTCCTGCCCGGTTTTCCGGGAAGAGCTTCGGAGGTTGAGAGGCAGGAATTGAAGTTTCTGCAGCTCAACCTCGGAAGGGGGAAGGATGCCCAGGACCTCCTGATGCAGACTGCCAGGGAGAGGGGGGCCGATGTGCTGCTCATTAGTGAGCAACACAAATGGTCCGAAAATCAGGATGCATCAAGGAGGGCCGGCATCCTTGTTTGTAACCTTGATTTGGGCGTCGGGGACTTCCTGGAGACCGACGCGGGGTTCGTTTGGGTGGAGGTGGCGGGTGTGCGTGTGAACAGCTGCTACTTCTCCCCCGGCGATCCCTTCGATGTCCTTGAGACCCAGATCCTCCTCCTTGAGGAAAGCCTCCGTGAGGCCATCGGGCGATCCCTCATAGTGGGTGACTTAAATAGTAAGTCGCCCGAATGAGGTCTTCTGTCTATGCCCGCCTAGACAGGAGGGGAATCTTGGTCGGCGAGATGGTCGCTAGGAATGACCTGATAGTCCTAAATCAGGGTAAGGAGTTTAAGTTCAGACGAGGTGCGGGGGGGTCAATAATTGACCTCACAATTGCCGCGCCTCGCCTCAAGGATATGCGGCTGGTCAGTTCTTGAGGAGACAACCTTGAGCGACCACCAGTGCATCGAGTTCAATCTAGAACAAGGGCAGGGATAGGCTTAGAGTCTATCTCGAGAGGACCAGGCTCATCGATGAGCTTGGTTGGGTCGAGCCTGCTGGGTCGTTGGAGGACACTGTGCGCTCGGCGAGGCAGAAAGTTGTCGCAGCTTGCGACTACTCGATGCCCCGCCGCAAGCGCAGGCAACTTCAATGCTGGAAAGACTTGATCGGAGAGGTTGAAAAGGACCCATGGGGTCCCCCCTTCAAAATAGTCACCAAGAATTTGGTGACTAGAAGAAAGACCCCGGGCCTGGACAATCACGATCAAGTCCAGTATATTGTGCGAAACTTGTTTCCACACGTTGAAAAAATATTTCACGAATATATACAATTTTCAATCGACATTGAATTATTTCTGGTGAAAACGCAAGTGGATCTTAAGCTCCACGTTCCATTAACTCAGAAATTAATTAATTTTTGTGTTAATTACAAGAATAAAATATTACTGATTACTTACAATTTTTTTTTCTGTATCGCATTTGTGATTTTTTCTTACTTTTAGATTTATATTTCACAAGTTCTGCATCGCTCCAGACTTTGCTGGATTGTTTGTATGAAGTGGGACAAACTTTTATGTAGTTTCAGTGGTGAGTGATATACCTTTCAAGTTGTTTGAATGTTGATCTAGGTGTCTTGTTTACATTTTAAATACAATATACAACACAATTTTATAAGTTATAAATGACATTGTAATGTAACAGAGAATCTAATGCCTACATGAATTACTTCAAGTATCACGTGTTAGGATTGTAATACACATTTTTTATTTTAGGAGTGATATATTGATATCTATTTGTCACGTCCTGTGACCATCGCTATTTATTTATTGATAATATTAAAATATGTAAAAATAATAAAAGATTTCAACATAAAACATGCATAAGCAACAGCTTTTAAAAAGTATTGATTTGACAAAAATTAAATGTATTGTATGAAAGTAAAATTGTAATAGGGAGAGAGATAATATTGAATTTATAAATAGAAAACATCGTAAAGCCTTAACTACGTGTGAACGTGGGAGCTCCTCGGAATGTCCTGAGTACACAAGTAAAGGATAGAAATTAAAAAATGAATCGACTCAACAAAAAGGAACGTCGGGGAAACCAGAAGAAGAAAACTCAGTCTCCCCTTTTTCCTTCAATACACAAAAATGCCGACCCAAAGGAAAAGAGGCTAGCTCAGCCACGTGCCAAGGTTAGGCCAACATCAGAGGAATATTAGCGGAATACCTGGTCAAATCAAGCTTGGGGCATGTCGGTATCGATCGAAAAATGGCGAACATAGCCAGTATCGACCAAAAGTTAAGTGCATAAAAGCACCTGCGAATCCGAGAATCTTCAGTTACTGTCGGACCATCTTGAACTTCAGAACTCTCCCTCGAAAAGTTACCGTCGGACCATCCTGAACTTGAGAACTCTCCTTCGAAGTTACCCCAGTTAACTCATTTCACCTTTGTCAGTGTCTTCCTCATTAATTTAAAATTACGTTGGAATTGAAGTTTGTGCAATATTTGTTATATGTTGAGAAGTGGAACCTGTGAACGGTTCTTATATTAAAGTGTCCACCATTCGAAACCTCAGATTCCACATCGCAGATATTGAAAGGTGTATTTAAAGGTCACCCTTGGGATCATCAGTAGTTTCAGCCCGGAATTGATTTGTGGATTTTGGTGCCTACTTGTCGGAAATACCCTACTTGGATTTCGGTGCCTACCTGTCGTAGATACCCGCGGTATGCCCACTCCCATAGGCGAAGTGGCGAAAGAAAAATAGTGATTGCTGCATCCCCTAGTCACCGCTAGTGTGGCATCGAAATAAACGTCGTGCGCGGTAGACATGTTGTCACTTGTCTGCATGTTGCAATCGATTAAAATTGATTAAAATTGATTGCGATTTCAAGTGATTTTAATTAACTTCGATCTTTAAAGTGCTAATACCTAGACTAATGTGCCAACAATCAGCGGTGCTTTACTATTTGCCCTCCAAATGAAAATAGTTGTAGCTGCAAATCTGGTGTCACCAATAACTTTTGTTTTGAATCTAAAATAAAACTCATAAAGGCTTGGTTTCTCGATTTGTTTATAAAAATTTATTACGTATGAGATGCAGGTTTTACCCGTGACCTGGTAACTCGTATTACTGGTCAACCCAACAAATTTTATTCTTAGTTCAAATCTTCGCGATTTTGTTGAGCGATAGCCACTCTCTCGAGTGACGAAATTTTCATAATTCAGGACAAAGTAGAAGTCTCATCACCAGGCAGGGTCACAACAAAGTCACAACAGCGTACCGGGTAAATAAATGAGACACCAGGATTTAATTATTAAAATAATAGGCTGCACAAGATTTATTAAAATTATTATCGACTCTATACAAAATAAAACTTGATAACAAAAAGCCAGAACGTTTATATTAATATCGATAAGTATAAATAAAATGACATAATCTCGGAATTTTCCCAAGCCACGCGACAATATAGCGGATTCAATTTATTAACGCGAATCCAAAAAAAATTAAATTTAATAATTACGTTTTTCCCATCGCGAGAAAGAATGAAGCTAACCACGAAATAATGACACCAATATGAGAGCACTCGCGAATATAAGAGAGAGAGGCGAAGTGGTCTCGGCTTGGGTGACAGACGCTACAGCGCGTTAGAGTGAATAATGTCCTTTAACTCCGAATCCCGAGCCACTTGCCAGAAAGAATTTAATTAAAGTCAAACTTACGCTACCTGGATTATATCGTCCAAGACCGGATCGTATTTCAAGACAAATTCGGTTTCCATCTCCAACTGGTCCAATTTCTAACAATTTGCTTGAAGATTAGATTTTTCTTTTAAAAGGCAGTCACAACAGCTGGTGATTCGGTGAGTCGCAGGACGAAAATGAAGAAAGAAGACGCGACGCTGATAAAATTCTCGACCTGCCCCACGAATTATATGCGTGACCCAATCGGGGACCTGGAAACAGGTCACATGTCATACATCTAGTAAACGACTAGGCAACCCGTGCCTAGTACAATAGTTGCCCTCGGCAATTAATTTCTATAAACACGCGGTTCTCTCAATTACAACGAACAGTGCGTGTGGTGCATTGGCACTATTATAATTAGTGCCCATTTACATCATACGACATAAATTTAGTATCGCAAATGTCGAAAATACTAAATATCAAATCCCGGGGTCTATGTGGCCCAGGGTACGTCTTCCGGGTCACGTGGTGGCATCTGGTCGTCCTGTGCGTCGCTCTCCATTGATCGATGGCGGCGATGATCGAAGCATCGGTGTATCGATGCTCGCAAGTTGCCATGGCGGTCAGTATTTACGTCGACTCTGAAGCCGGTTGTGCCTTATCTCCAACGCTGCAGTCCTCTGGTGCTGTTGTCCTCGTGCCGCGTATGGAACAGACGGGACAGGAAGCGTAAGTGCGTGCAGTGCGTGATAAGTGTTTTCGAGTGCTCTCGGGTGGCGACGAAGTGCGATCTCTCGCCATACGACTTTTTCTCCAGGGACATAACCCCACCTGTCATACCGGTGAGTTTAACAAATTAAATCTTTTTAATGTGACGAGTAAAATTTACCACGTCACAACTCCCCCTACCTTAGCCGGAGACTACAGGTTGCGTAAGCTTCCCCTGGCAAGTCTATTAGCATCATGGAGGACCCGAAACAACAAAATAAACAACCCCGGGACGCACTTCGCCTCTCCAACGTGAGCACTCGGAAGCAAAGCATAAGTAGTAAATTTCAAAATAAACACAAAGCACAAAAACATGCAAAAGAAAAATAAGCAAAAGCATAGGTCAGGAGCCACCCTGGTTCCGACCCCACCAAAATCATAGGTCTGTTACGTCCTGCAACGCTCAAGTAGTTTAGTCACTAAGTATTTTTAAGTCAACGCCCATACGTTATAACTTAGGACTCTAGGCCTATTAACCGTAAGAACGATTGCGCAATTACCCGAAGAATCGCAAAAGTATTTCCCTTAACTGTGAAGGGTTGAGAACAAACCAAGACGACTAAAAAAATTCAGAAACATCCTTAAAGGTTCAATATGATTGACAAGAATCATCAGGCAGAAGTACTATCACAATTCAACATCTTGCGCAATGAACGAAATTAATGTCCAGAGCGTAGTACATTATTGACAGAGAACGTTTAAATGACAGACATAAATATTCAATATTGCTGGCAATGAACAATATTCGAGAAACAATTTGGGCACACTACACAATAAACGAAATTAATGTCCAGAGCGTAGAAAGTTGAATAATTTTGGTATTGCTAAATAAACAAAGTTATAAAAATTAGGTTTAATGGGCATTCACCAGCAATACACAATGAACGAAATCAATGTCCAGAGTGTAATGCGTTGTTGAAGATTGAACAATTTGAGATTGTTAAATAAACAATTTTATAAACAAATAAATCTAATAGACATCCAAAAGCAATACACAATGAAGGAAATTAATGACCAGAGTGTAGTGCGTTATTGAAAAAGTGAGAAGATCGAATAATTTGATATTGTTAAATAAACAATATTATAAACAAATAAATCTAATAGACATTCAAATGCCATACACAATGAACGAAATTAATGTCCAGAGTGTAGTGCGTTATTGAAAAGGTAAGAAGATCGAATAATTTGATATTGTTAAATAAACAATATTATAAACAAATAAGTTTGAAAAACATTTACAAGCAATACACAATGAACGAAATTAATGTCCAGAGTGTAATGCGTTGTTGAAAGATAAAAATTGAGTAATTTCGATTTTGTTAAATAAGCAATATTATAAACAAATAAGTTTGAAAAACATTTACAAGCAATACACAATGAACGAAATTAATGTCCAGAGTGTAATGCGTTGTTGAAAAAATAAAAATCAGTTAATTATTGGGAAATACCAATCTATTGTAAAGGTTCTTAGGAAGAAAAAATCTTTGCATATAATGTTCAACTTACTTGAAAATTTATTTGAAAACTGTTGATCAATCAAATACACTTCGCTGAATGGTCGAAATTAACACTTTATTTATAAACTAGGTACAATTTTAACTGTTACATCCCGGTAACATTAAATTTTAAAATTTTAATTATTGCCCCTGCATATGAGCAATACGTAATACACAAGCGTAAATAAGTACTAAATACTCTTTAAATTTAGTCTTATGGTAATTACTACCTGGACCGGGTAACTGTTCTACGGAGGTAAACTAATGCGCTACCTCATATCGATAAATCGACTCGACACTTGGTAAGAAGTGATAAAGAAGAGCATCGGTCGGTCCATATGGTAATTACCCGCAAGGTAATTAGTCAGTGAATCATGCCACGCGTCGATAATATAGTGATGCAGCGCTAGTGACCTGACGAGAAGGTAACAGGTTACTGGCATGGCGCCACTAACATTGACTAATTACTGCTTTAATTAATAATTAATATACCATCCCTGTTAGTATTTAAGCATACAATTATGACTTATATTGATAAAAATAATTTATTAATTAATCTTAAACCAGCCACAAATAAGAAAACATGTTATCACAAATATTGATTGATTGATTATAGAAAATCAATCAATCAATCAATTATAGGCTGTAACACATAAAATATAAGCTACAAATAGGCAGATGCAGGTATTCTTAATCATACCTGGCTTTACTTGTTGATTAGAAATAAGAATAGGTAAGAGAGAGAATAGAAGGGATATAAAATCCAAATTGCAGATCAACATTGACCAATAGTAATAGACCGTGGTGGGAGAAAACATAGATCTTTGATCGAACGTGACTTTATACAGAATTGCGCCGAACGTGACTTTATACAAATTTGCACGGCGCGTGACTTTATTCAATTTTGCGCGATCCACTCCCACTGCAGTCACTATTGGAAGATCCAATAATATATATACCCCAGATTCACCACTGGAGGTTTGTCATTAAGTTCCGAACAGTTGTACGGTTGTTAGGTCTGGACCGGTAATTCAACGTCGTGAGCAGACCCTTCGATAAACGTAAGTCTCATTGGATTTCTATGAGCAACTCAACATTCGGTACTTGGTAAATAAAATCCTTGGTCCTTAAGTGGTGCAAGTCCGGAAACCGTAGTGCTAGATAGTTCCTTTGGATTACGTGCATCGTCGTATTTAGTCGTGTCGGTTAATAGTGATTTATTTCTGAAATCGGGACGAACTAACCTATCTTGTTAACAAGTGCATGTTTGATTCATTTCTCGTGTACTCAACAAGATACGTAAGCGGATAATTGATCACATCAGTTGCTGGTGGACTTGCATCCCTTACACCATACCTCCTGCAAAATTTATCGTTGTTTTGCTACCTCACGGAGACTCAAACGAAACCCAACTATCCTGCAAGGATTTGTGCGCGTTGACTTGCAATAATAGGAGTAATAAACGACAATTCTCTCTTTTGCCCTCTAATTTAAGAGGTAGACAAGTAAGTTATATAAATATAATTAAGCATCTCAAAACTTATTATATTAACTATAACGTTAAATGTGGAGCGTGAGTTGTATACCTAGGCATCTCAAAACCTAGTATATTAGCGTAAAACGTCCACAATCAACTGCGGAAGTTATAAATATAATTAAGCATCTCAAAACTTATTATATTAACTATAACGTTAAATGTGGAGCGTGAGTTGTATACCTAGGCATCTCAAAACCTAGTATATTAGCGTAAAACGTCCACAATCAACTGCGGAAGTTATATATATAAATAAGCATCTCAAAACTTATTATATTAACTATAACGCTAAATGTGGAGCGTGAGTTGTATACCTAGGCATCTCAAAACCTAGTATATTAGCGTAAAACGTCCACAATCAACTGCGGAAGTTACATATATAGGCATCTCAAAACCTTTATATTTGGCTCATAAACGCATAAAACTCATAACATTGCCTTCTCATCTTGAGAAGTAGTATAAGTTACCAACTAAGTATCATTTTATGAAAACTTGTGCAACAACTTATTTATTTATAATAAATTACCTTATATATTCGTAAATTCAGTGTTTTATTATCATTGTGAACAACTCAGGGCCCATAGACCTGACAACTGACAACGTACCCACAAACAAAAATAAATTATCAGGCCTTACCAACCTGATATAATCAGCTAACCTCCTCCCTTACATCCAAAAATCCAACTTTCCCTTACCTTTTGCTCGGGACGTAACACAACTAAATAATTATTAAACGAAAAAATCGAGAATAAGAGTTTGAATATAGTTAGACCAAGTCTGACAAAATTTGGTGTTTCCTAGGACCAACTCTAGAATGAACTGACGTGAGAATCAAAATTAATGAAAAAAGAAATTTGAAATTCGTTGAACAAGTCCAAGCTTTGACAAAAGTAGAAATGTTACCTAGGACCAAGTCCAGGTTGAACTGACTTTTCATGAAAATTGTCGTCGTATTTATATGGCTTTACACCATAAGTAAGACGAAGTGAGTATGAGGATGTAAGCTTTAATTCAGGTGACCTCATAATCACTTGCCCTTTACAAAATTTAAATCTAGTTTGATTCTATATTCTTTCGGTTTCCTGTTTGTTAGATTCTATTTTAATTTCAATTCAAGTATTTGCAAGAAAATTCTAAAATCTATAGTCACACTAAGTGCAGTGACTTGGGATTGGGAGAGCGACCCTTCTTGCATATTTGACTCTAGGTCAGTTGCATACGAATGTTCATTTCCTATGTATACTGGATTTTTAGAATTTTCTCACGAATCACTATTTTCCATTTAATACTTAAAAAATAAAAATAAAATATCTTAAATTTATGAAGGATGTAACAGGCCTAAGAAATCAATGATAAAACACGTGCCAAAATCATAATAAGCAAAATCATAAAAGGCGAAATCATAAGGGCAAAATCATAATAAAAAGCAAAGCAGTCAGGCAATCTGGTATACTTTACCTAACGGTCACGGTGATTCTGCTCGGAAGTCCCCGACTCCAGCTTACAGGTCTGCGTTATTTTTAGCTCCCAGATCATTTACGTTAGTTCTAAATTCTTCTAACGCTAATAAATCCTAAACCTAGACCTATAACTCCTAATCTCTACTCAACTCAAAGTTCAAACTTTCGCCTCAACCATTACTATTAGCCTATGTAACCAAAATTTTTAATCTGAACATTATTCAACCTAACCTTAGCCTCCCAGAACTACGAGTCAGAACAAGGGAAACACAATACCAGGCCCCGCAAAGAATAACGACAACAAGTCCAAAATTACAAATTTTTCTTTTTTTATTATAGCCTCCCCCCTTCACCCTTACAGAGTTTACAAGCGGCAACCAAGACATAAAGAAGAAAAAAAATGGGGGGGGGAGGGGCTCTCCTCTTCTTCTATTCTTCGGCCTTACGGCCGGTGATGCCATGACGCCAGCCAGCGTCATGGATGGCCTTCTGGTGGGCCGCAACGATTTCTGGGCGGCGAACGAGGCACTGACCCGGTTTGGCTTTCCTCCTGCCAGCCAGGACCTCATCGGACTCCCAGAGCTCGGAGCAGGTGGGACAGGTGGCCTTGTCTTCCCCGGCCCACCGCAGCCGAAGCAGGACACCGCATTCGGCTTGCAGCAATCTGGGGAACCCCGCTTATGGCCCTTGACACCACACACCTAACAGGCCTTGTAAGGTAGCCTGTAGTCTGGCCTGGGCTTCGGGGCACCTCTCCTCAGCCATTCCTCTGGGCTCAGATCACTGGGGAGGTTCCTCACCCAGCGCTCTTTCGCCAATATCTGGAGGTCCTCCTTCAGGTTGGGTCTCCTTTGTGGCGCCTCCCTGGTGCTTCGCTGGGGCCACGGATCGAATGGGCCTGGCATTTCCATGGCCTGGGACTCGGCCGTAGTGGGACACGGAAGCTGAAAGAAAAGGGACAAGGGAACCTACATTACTCATTTTGTTACTGGACTTTCACCAAAATCACTTCCCCGAATGTTCGCCCTCATTCTGATCACCGCTGGCGACGTAAAGTTTCAGGTGCCTGATGTACTCGTTACCCGCGTACTTTCCTCTGGCGTCCACCAGACGGAAATCACCGGGGATAGCCGTCGCACTACCTTATACGTCCCGGAAAACTTGTCCGACAATTTCGCCGCGATGTCCTTTTCCTTATTTGACAAGACCCGTTCACGTTTGAGGACCAAATCGCCAACCTTAAAATGTCTTTCGCGTCGGTGTTTGTTGTAATACTTGGCCTGGGTCTCATAAGCGCGATCTAAATTTCTCTTAATCAAATCGCGTAGATGGCTCAATCTTTCCATTCTTTGTAGC
The DNA here is from genome assembly GCA_030998225.1 of Diplolepis rosae. Taxonomy (NCBI): domain Eukaryota; kingdom Metazoa; phylum Arthropoda; class Insecta; order Hymenoptera; family Diplolepididae; genus Diplolepis; species Diplolepis rosae. Next base: position 533,558 of record JAPYXD010000726.1, on the reverse strand, counting down.
CACTCCGAAGGTTCCGGAACACACCGCTGCTGCTTCACATTTACTTCGTTGCGCAACGAACGGTAAGGCAAGGGCTCCCTGCCGAAATTTAAGAACGTCAAGGTTACCCTATGGAATCCGTGAACCGCGGTATTGTAAGCGAACCGGAACTCGTGCAAGTGCAAATCCCAATCCCTATGATCGTCCCAGAGACAGGCCACAATCATGGTCTTTAATACTCGATTTACCCTCTCAGTGGGATTGGCCTGAGCATGATACACCGGATTAGTGGTATGGACAATGCCCAGGCCCTTGAACGTCTGCTCAATGAGGCGGTTAGGGAACTCGGTGCCATTGTCCGTATGGACAACTTCCGGGGCATCCCAACGCGACACGAGCAGGTCTTCAAACTGTCGTTTGATCGTGGGTCCGTTGGCAGTCCTGATTGGCACCATTTATACCCATTTTTTAAATAGGATGAGTGGATTGCACATCCCGTTTGGCCTGTGCCTGTAGAGTCTCCGGTCTTCCACCTTCAAGTCTGGAAAGATCCAGTGCCTCTCCAGGACAGCTGCGACGCGGCGCTTGTACCAGGAGTCACTCGTGTCACAGACGGACGATACCGGTATTTCTCCGTGTTCTGAGACCCTCGACAGGGCATCTGGGACGTGATGGAACGCTCCTTTGCGGTGAATTATCTCGAAGTCGTACTCTAGAACCTCTGGGGATCACCTGGCTACTTTTCCCGTGGGATTCCGCAAGTTGTGCAGAAATTTGAGGCTGCTATGGTCGGTTATGACCTTGAAGGAGAAGCCTTCAAGGTAGTCCCGAAACTTGCGGATTCCCCACACGACAGCCAGGCACTCCCTTTCGATTAACGAGTAATTTCTCTCGGCCGACAGCAGAGTACGACTCGCAAAGGAGATCACGCGCTCCTCCCCATCTTGCACCTGGGTAAAGACAACTCCTAGACCGGTGTTACTCGTGTCGGTCTGTAGGTGGAAGGGGTTCGCTACAATATCTTTAAAACTCGGGAATGCCAAAATTGGCGCGCTCGTCAAGGCTCCTTTCAACGAGTCGAGCGCTTGCTGTTGCTCCTCGCCCCAATGCCACTTCACGTTGGACCTAAATAAGCGAGTCAACGGCTTGGCAACAACAGCAAATTCCGGAATAAATCGCCGGTACCACGAAGCTAAGCCTATAAAACGTCTTAACTGCTTAATATTCTTCTGGGCCGGGTAAGTCAAAATCGGTTTGGTCTTTTCCGGATTAACACTTAAGCCATCTTTGTTCACTACATAACCTAGATACTTTACCTCGGAACGACAAAACTCGCACTTTTCCGTGTTTACAGTCAAGTTGGATTGTGTAATCTTGTCCAAAACCGCCCCAAACCACTTCAAATGCTCTACGAACGTCTCGGTAACGACAATAATATCATCTAGATAACAGAACGCGTGCGGTCTATGTTCCGGGCCTATCACACGATCTATCAACCTCTGAAAGGTGGCCGGTGCGTTCGAAAGTCCGAAGAGCATCCTCACAAATTGAAATAACCCCCCCGACCGGTACGGTGAACGCCGTGTACTCCTGGTACGCTTCGTTTAAAGGAATCTGGTTGAACGCTGAACTTAAATCTATCGTCGAAATGTATTTTGACGGTTTGCACTGCTTCAGGATGTCCGACATATACGGTATCGGATAGGCATCCTTCTTCGAAACAGCGTTCAGCTTCCGGAAATCCAGGCAAAGGCGGTAGCCGCCATTTTCCTTTTTCGCTATGATGATCGGTGTTGACTATTCACTGAAGGACTCCTTTATTACGCCTTCGGTCAACATTCGATCTACCTCTTGGTACTTGGCCTCTTGAACCTTTGGAGACACTACTCGGTAACGTTGCTGAATGGGAGGGTGCCCCTGAACTTCTATATGGTGCGTCACCAGATAAGTGGCCTTTAGCTGACCCTCGGCCCTAGGCGGATGCTTCCTGACTACCAATTCTTTTAGCCTCACCTGTTCGTCATCTGACAAATCCGCAAAGGTACCGCAACCCTCCTCTTCAACCAACCACGTCTTCAAAGGGTTGTGTCTTCCAGATGCATCAGGCATGAAGACTTTCTTCAACCTAGATCAGAAATACATATCGAATTCAGCCTGAGCGTCCAACCACAAGATCATCTCGGTATCGAGGTGCTCTGCAAATCTGATCTCACAAAGCCGAGTTACCTCTTCAATGGTCAGAAGTAGCTCGACTTTTCCCTCGATAACCTGCATAGATCCATTAGCTACTATCATCATTGATCTATGCGACCTGTCCAGCTCTTACCCGGTAAAATCCAAAATCTTCCGACCCACTTTACTCCTTATGAAAATCCTAGTAGATCCCGGGTCGTACAAAGCATCTAGGATGACCGATCCTACTTCCACGGCTAGATGTATTCTACAGCGAACCTCGTCGGTAGGGACGATGCCGCTATTAAACTCCGTCTCCAGACCCTCATTCTGATGAAACTCAGCCTCAATAAAATCTAATAAGTCCGAGTGAGGTGGCTCCTCCGCAATAACTTCATCCTAGTTACTCGGAGTTAAAAGAGCCGCGTCTGGCCCAGTTTTCTCTACCAAGGTCTTAAGACTGAGAGGTCTGTGCACTTAAGCTTGGACAGTGATCTGGGTATGCTCTTCGGCTACGAATTCTTTACCCTGACTTCAAAGTTCCTAATCCTTTTCGGTATTCGTGGGCTTCTCGCTATCATCTTTAAAATCTACACGTCTATACGGGAGCTCACGAGGTTTTTCCCGACCTTTAACCTCAAGATTTCCGAGATCCTTTTCAATATCATCAAAGCCTATTTCATCGACGATCCGATCGCTAACCATCGAGTCGAACTCGTCGATGCCAGACATGTTCACGCCTTTAAATTTCGGCATGTCTATCGTCGCGAGAACTGTCGTAGTGGGCCCGGGACTCTCGAAGCGCATCCGATACTTATCTTAATGTCTAAATCGGAGTTTTCTTCGGTCACGGAAGGTCGAGAAGCAGTGCAGACCGGTCTCACTGCTTCTTTTCCCCGTTTCCCGAGCAATTAGGACAATTTCTGACGGTATATCCCTCCGCTTTACATCGGTAGCACGCCATCCTCCTCGATAGGGGGCAGCCTGCTTGGAAATGACCGGGCTTCTGACACCTAAAACAAAGCACCTCCGTTCCAGAGTCCTTAGGGACCTTTTCAGCGGCCGTATTCGGACGTCGCCGACCTTCCCCCACTTTAAAGTTTGCTTCCGTTTCTATCTTCCCGTTCTACAGTACTTCGGTTTCCGAAGCTCGATCCTCCAGAGTTTCTCGGGGGTGTCGTTGTCTCGGCAACTGCCGAAACCGGGGTCCGTTTATGTGCAGCTGGTGTGGTTTCCGCCCGATACGCGAATTCGGGAAGAAAGGAGCTTTCCGGTGGTGGCGGTGGCCGGTATTCCTTAGCTGCCGCCCACATCATTTCCCACCTTCTACCTCTTTGGGCCAATTCATCAAAATCCCGGAAATCCGTTCTCTGCATTACCTTCTTAAATTCCGGTCTTAGTCCCCGATAGGCCCAATCCAATTGCTCGCCCAGTGGTACTACGTTCGTCAGCATCACGATCAGTCCTTCCAAGTGGGTCAAATAATCGTCCATCTTTTCCTTTGGATCTTGAGTTCGACGTCCTGCAGTATCAGCGGTAGGGCTCGCAACAAGTCGTCGTCATTTATAGGGGTAAACCCCCGGCATTCTTCCAGTCGGGTTAAGAAATCCTCGGCACTAACTCCCGATTTGCCGCTGAAGGAGATTTTCCAATTGTACACAAATCTGCTGACGTCCTGAATTTCTCGCTGCTTTTCCACCCGGGAGCTGGTAAGGCCTAACCCACGATTCCTCGGGTAGCCACCCATGCGGTTACGTTCGGGCAAACTTGTCTCCTCGTGGTAATATCCGTCGTTTCCTCCTCCCATATTACTTGGAGGTCGACTATACTGGTCCTGATCACGGTGCGTCCATGGCTCTGGATCTACATGAGTATTCATGGGCCTGAAATCCGCCTCATACCGAGAAAAACGGTTCGGCCCCCCTTCCGAGTCATACCCAGCCAGGCTAGGCCTGCGCGTATGCTCATCCGGTACCCCTGTCTGGTTGATTGTCTCCAGTTTGGTGTTCAGATTCAGATGGAGGTCCAGGCGTCCGTCTGCAACTACTCCACTGCGGGCACTGGGCACCAGGGGTAAACTATGAACGCGGCGAGACTGTCCCAGGCTTCGTTCGGTAACCTTCTTCCCCGAGGTCAAGTCGATCTAAATTAGACCCATCCAGGGTACTATGCGGTGCGGCTGGTGGTATCAGTAGGCTAAAATCTTTTCCTCTGTGCAGCTTATCCTGCCCCCCCTCGTGCTGTATCCCGGAAATAGGGTCTCCGTTGTTCCTCGGAAGATGGTGTATCTATCCTGCCATGCCGCGCGTCTTCCTCGGCCATCTCACCCGACACCCGTGAGAGTCTCATTGGGGGGAATATAGGGTCAGGTAAATAAAAGGAATTACGTGCCCCGGTATATGAGATGTTCGCATAACCGTATGCTAAGGCTAAGCTCGACGACACCGTAAGCGTAGAGGGTGTTATCCTTGACGTAGTTGCACCATGCCCCAGTTCGGAAAGTGTCACAAAACCTTCCGAGCCCCTACTCAATGTACCCGCCATTGTCGTGGTCGGAAAACTAGGAATGACTTCGCTAGCCGTAACCGTAACAGGAGTAACCGGTCGAGCTCCGATACCGATGACCTATCTGAGAGACCTCGATAGAGCAGCAACTGCCTCTTAAGCCATCTGTATTTATCTGCCCTGGTTCCGCCCACGGGGAGTTCGTGTCGTGTCAGGGCGTCCGTCAACTCGCTGTCCGATAGTCCTGCAATCCATTCTACAATTTGATCGGCGGTTTCCGACACACTGGCCTCCTCTGGCAAGGACATCTTCCCACGTATGAACGAGATCTTAGGCTACAGAGCAAAATTTCAGACACGCGGACGTACCCACGGTTCCTACGATATTAAATTCAAGCTAAAACGGAACTACCACTCCCGCAAATCTAAGCTGAGTAGTTGGACTTCCCGAGTAACGCTCCTATTTTCCAATCTCCTCATGACCGTAGTAATACGCGTTGTCCCGACCTTATAGCTCGACTTTCTGAGTTGCTTGAATGATTTCGGAAAGTAAACTCTGCCTCGTTATTGTCCAATAACCTAAAAAAAGCTTTTTTACCTGTTCCGGATACCTGTCTCAAAACGTACAAAAGAAATTGGAAGATGACAAGGAACCCTGCTGTGTGGTGGAAGTAGTAAGCAAAATTTTCAAGAGCTCGGAAATATTGATAGGCGCAAAATAGTCGTAACCAGCAGCGATCAAGCGCACAAGCAAAGGGCAGCGATAGAAATAGGGTAAAATAAGCGAAATGGTAAAATCATAAATAAATCAATCAAATCCTTAAATCCTAGGAAGTTGAAATAAAAGAAAAACAGCGAATACACAGAATCAAATAATATCAGGTAAGGCCAATAGAGTATGTATAGCATAGCAAAAAAAAAGAAAACTGCAGTAGCCTAGCAAAGTATATATATATATATATATATATATATATATATATATAAAAACAAATAAATTCAGAGGACACAAAATAATAAATGTAAATAACTTCAAGTGTCCAATCACTTACGAAACCCAGCGCACTTCAGGCAGTCAGTGATTTCCCTTAAATCGAACAGTAGAATTTTCCGAGAGAACAAAAAAACTAATTAAAACTAACGAGAAATCCTACTTTTCAATTACTCCCAAAATTCTAATATCTGCGAAAATCACTTTATTCCCGGTATTTACGAAATCTCGAAAGCCTATAAAATCAATAACCGCAAATTTCACTTAAAAGTCCATTAAAATTCACGATTTAATACTTCGAGTTTAGAATTCCGTTTTCGAATAAACTAATAATCCCGAAATAACCTTCAAACTTCCGCCTTTATCACCCCGATAAAGAATCACGAATTCAAAATTTTATTAAATTCACCAATTTCTACTAGATTTACAAGGTTCTAATAAATTTACTAAAATTCGATCATATGTATCTTATCTCGTTTGTACGAAACTCATTCAACACAGTTGAAAAATTTATTCACAAATCCAATATAATCCGAACTTCCAAAATGTCCAAAAATATTCCCCCAAAATTTTGATTCCGAAATTTATCTTCAAAATTTTCTTCCGACCAATACGTTCGACCAGAACAACCGGAAAATCTGCTAGTAAGTCTTAAATAATGTTCCCGAGTTAAATCCGAAAGATCTTCCGGGCCAATGATAGCAATGGTCAGTGACTCTCGACCTTTGCGTCGCCTCGGAAGTTCACTTCCGGAAAGAGAAAAAATTTTTTTTTTCTTTTCTTGTGCAAAATTTTCCAATAAAATCTCAAAATTCTTATTTGACACGTTTTTACCTCACCATCAATAAAGGCAGATACTCTATATTAAATCCAAGTACTAGAGCTGATTCGACCCAAGCAAAAATTCGTATTCTGCAGACATCTGACAGGTTAATCAATTTAAAAAAAAAAAAGACAAAATCCAAAATCCTTATGTCCGCTTAACCTTCTTCCGACTCCTCCTATCCTAAATTTCACACAAAATATTCAAATTTTTCAAGGCTGGATTTAAAATTTTAACTAGTTTTAAATTACATTTTTAATTAAATCCTGAGCCAAATAAATATTTCGATTATGCCCGGCCCCACGTTGGACGCTAGTTGAGATGCAGGTTTTACCCGTGACCTGGTAACTCGTATTACTGGTGAACCCAACAAATTTTATTCTTAGTTCGAATCTTCGCGATTTTGTTGAGCGCTAGCCACTCTCTCGAGTGACGAAATTTTCATAATTCAGGACAAAGTAAGTCTCATCACCAGGCGGGGTCACAACAAAGTCACAACAGCGTACCGGGTAAATAAACGAGACACCAGGATTTAATTATTAAAATAATAGGCTGCACAAGATTTATTAAAATTATTATCGACTCTATACAAAATAAAACTTGGTAACAAAAAGCCAGAACGTTTATATTAATATCGATAAGTATAAATAAAATGACATAATCTCGGAATTTTTCCAACCCACGCGACAATATGGCGGATTCAATTTATTGACGCGCGTCACCAACCGAGGGAACACGAATCCAAAAAAAGATTAAATTTAATAATTGCGTTTTTCCCATCACGAGAAAGAATGAAGTTGACCACGAAATAATGACACCAATATGAGAGCACTCGCGAATATAAGAGAGAGAGGCGAAGTGGTCTCGGCCTGGGTGACAGACGCTGCAGCGCGTTAGAGTCAATAATGTCCTTTAACTCGGAATCCCGAGCCACTTGCCAGAAAGAATTTAATTAAAGTCAAACTTACGCTACCTGGATCATATCGTCCAAGACCGTATCGTATTTGAAGACAAATTCGGTTTCCATCTCCAACTGGCCCAGTTTCTAACAATTTGCTCGAAGGTTAGATTTTTCTTTTGAAAGGCAGTCACAACAACTGGTGATTCGTTGAGTCGCAGGACGAGAGTGAAGAAGGAAGACGCGACGCTGATAAAATTCCCGACCTGCCCCACAAATTGAACGCGTGACGCAATCGCGGACCCGGAAGCAGGTCACATGTCATACATCTAGAAGACGACTAGGCAACCCGTGCCTGGTACAGTAGTTGCCCTCGGCCAATAGTTTCTATAAGCACGCGGTTCTCTCTATTATGTCGAACAACGCGTGTAGTACATTGGCACTATTGTAATTAGTGTCCATTCACATCATACGACATAAATTTAGTATCACAAATGTCAAAAATACTAGATATCAAGTCCCGGGGTCTATGTGCCCTAGGGTACGTCTTCTGGGTCACGTGGTGACATCTAGTAGTCCTGTGCGTCGCTCTCCATTGATCGATGGCGGCGATGATCGAAGCATCGGTGTATCGATGCTCGCAAGTCGCCATGGCGGTCAGTATTTACGTCGACTCGGAAGCCGGTTGTGCCCTGTTTCCAACGCTGCAGACCTCTGGTGCTGTTGTCCTCGTGCAGCGTATGGAACAGACGGGACAGGAAGCGTAAGTGCGTGCAGTGCGTGATAAGTGTTTTCGAGTGCTCTCGGGTGGCGACGAAGTGCGATTTCTCGCCATACGACTTTTTCTCCAGGGACATAACCCCACCTGTCAAACCGGTGAGTTTAACCCAATTCAATCTTTTTAATGTGACGGGTAAATTTTACCACGTCACGCGTATTATATTGCAAAACGCGGTAAGAAAATTTGCATTAAAAAGTATTTTCTTTCTTCAGTTTTAAATCCGCATTTAAGTTTCGATAAAGATAAAACTCCAGTCCCCTTCAAAACTGATTTAAGCCATGTAAAGTAACCTCAAATATAATAAAATCCGAATTTTTCCTTTTTCGCATGGGAAGGCGAAAATTTCGCGTTCTTCATTACTGGATCTGAAGTAGAGGGGGGAGAGGTAGTTTTCATGAAATCTAGTTCCTGCTACGTCCCCTAGATGTCGCTGATATAAATTCATTCACCCCGCCACCATCTGTAAGTACCCCTTTGTAATACATGAGAGTGGGCACACCGTGTAGATACCTTACTTGGATTTTGATGCCTACAGGGAAAAAATTTTTCGCTTAAAATTTAACAGACTATTCGAAGAGTCGTGGGCAGAATGTAAAACACATTTTCTCAAAGTCACTCTATTGCTTTTTAAATTTAAGTTAAACAGGAGATTCAATTTACTTAAGGCTCTATCAGCCTTAAGGAACACATTCTCATCATGACGCTCGCGCTTCGCGCTCGATTTTCTGTATACATTTCAGTAACTTTTTAATAAATTACATGATTAAAATAATTTATTTTCTTCCAAATCTCTCAAAAAGAAAAAACAATCGTAGACTTTATTTAAGGAAACGATTTTGCAGAACAACGCTTATTTCGTATCTCACATATTTTGTCTAAAAAATGGAATTTTTGAGTTTTAAACGTATTTTTTGGAATTGAAACGAAAAATATATGTTTTATCAGAAACTGCGTCAGACAAAATTTGTAGATCTTTTTGAAACGAACAACTTTGTATTCTTACGTTTTTTCGTATTTTACATATTATTGTTAAAAAATTGAATTTTGGATTTTCAATAGTTTTTTTTATAATTAAAAAGAAAAATATGCATCTTATGAAAAAATGTTACAATTCAAATTTGTAGGTCTTTATGTAGAAAATAATATTGTATCATAACGTTTTTTCGTATCTCGTATAATTTAACTGGAAAATGGAATTTTGATATTGACTTTTTTCGAATTTGAATATGCTGTAACATTTCTAATTTTGATTTAATCAAAAAATGTTATCAGGATAATTTGTAGAGATTTATGAGCACTATCAAAAACCAGTATTGAAATTTTTGATTTTTCAAAAACACAAAAGTAGTGCTCCATCCCTCAATTTTGATTGGATGTGGCTGGTTGACGAACTTGTCCTTACTTTTTCGGCTCCGATAAAGTGTGCCAAAGCTCAATTCAATCTGATAATTCTATCGAGAGTTATGCCGCACACGACCTACAGACAGACAGACAGACAGAGTCAGACAGACAGACACTTTCGTAAAAACCATTTTTTCTGACTCAGGGGGTCTCAAAACGTAATGATTTGATGAAAATTTCGAAAGTCATTTTTCACATAAAACCAATACCTTCTCATCCATGATGAGAATATAAAAATCGAATAGCTTTTAAAAAACAAGGTCGAAGAAAAAAAGTCGCGTATTTATTGTCATAAAAGTATTTTAAACACTAACTGATCTTTTGTAAGAAGTAATGAAAAGTCTCATAATCTTTGGATTCATTTGTCATAGATTTTAAAAGACCACCGAATAATTTGAAATGAAAGTAATACAAACAAATAGTTTTAAAAATTGTATTCTAAAGTCCATCAGATTTTATATGCCGTCTTCTAAAATTTTCTCGACAGTCGCAAAAAGCGATGCGCAGAAACATAATTCGTAGCATCGCGCAGCAGACAATGCGGCTAGGTTTTTTGTTTTTGTAATAATTTTGGTTAGATTTTGAGATTACGTGTCGTTTGGTTTCGTTTGAATCTGGATTGAAGTGTACATTGAAGAATTAGTTCCGAGTAAGTATACGTTTACCTTGATAAAATGTATTATGTCAAATTTGAAATTTATCTATTATTTTAGTTTTGCCTTCAAACTCTGAATGTGATCGAAATATTTTACACAAGTCTCCACGACATGTATCGGCTATGCGGGTTAAGGCGTGCGATTAGAATTGGGTTAGGATGCGTGCGTGCGTGCGTGCGAGCGTTCGATTCTCGGTGCTGCGAAGTGTTTATAAAAAATTGCGTTTCTGTAATGTACAGTGTTAAATGTAATAGTAAGATCATATTAGGATTATATAGGTAATGTAAAAGTGAAAAATAATTAACTATAAGTCCAGGATCATATCACAGAAAATAATATTTTCCTTTTTACACTGTTCAACGGTGTTTTGAATTTTCCGCGACTGTCACTTAAACTTTCAAATTTACGTTTTACATTTTCAGCGATTATCTATCATATTCTTTAATAAGGAGGTTTATAATATTTAGTCGATTTTCTAACCTATCCACGAGTATTACACAAAGTCGATGACATTTTAAGCGACAAATTTTTTCCGTGTACCTGCCAGAGATTCTACATATTGTAAAGTGAATTGGAAGGTGTGTACGCCTCCGGAATATCAGTGGTTCCAGTCTGGATTTAAGTAAGTCGAATTTAATATATGACCCCAGGAGGAAATTTTAATATTAGTATTTGTTTATCTCTCACTCCTACTTGTCAACATTAAAAATAGAGGTTAATAATTGTAAATTCAGTAAATTTCGAGTTTTATTGATGTTAGCTACCCTTATCCCAGTTTCGGTTTAGAAATTCTCTGGATTTCATCACTGATCTAAAACGAGGGAAAATAAAATATAATATTGGAGGTAAGGTAAGTATTATCCACACATGGATAATTATCTCTAATTGTTGAAAAAAATATATGGATACATATTAATATTAATACACGGCCACGTTTCTTCTTTTAAAAAATAAATAAGTTGAACGTAAGTTTTTATTTCAAGAGAATTATCTGCTCCACTGAAATACACAATTCAATTTTTTTATTTTATTCACTTTTAATACTATTATTGCGACAGAAAATATTTTTAAAAAACATTAGTATTAATTAAAAATGTACAGAATCTCTTGATTAACAGAATATCTTTAGTGCTAGAATTACAAAACTAATCAGCTGCAGGATTTAAGATGAAATTAATACTTTTCGTATATACTGCAGGAGCGCTCTTTTATTAGGAACAGGATTAGGAACAGGTCTATGATAATAGCATCTTTCTGGTATACCCAAAACGTAAAAGCAGGAATTCTAAGCGATTCAGTAACGCTTTGGTCTGTCTGTTGGCTCTATTTCCGATTAATGTTTTGCAATTAAGTTGTTAAGCTTACTTCTGGTTGCCCAACTTCGTGGAATTTAGACGGTAAAAGAATTAAAATTGATTAAACATACGAATCCATTTCAATAATGCCAAACTACAGTGAATTATCAGGTAATTTAATACCTTTTAATTATTCTTGGCATAAAATAGATTTAATTATTTTTCATGTATTGAATGAAAATACGAATTAAATATTTTATATCCAAAGTAATTTTAGTAATGAAGTAAAAAAGTTACTGTTCAAATTAATTTTCATTTACTTCTATTCAAGTTGGAAGCTTAACAAATTCATATCGCTACATATACCCTTGGACTACTTCTTCGGATTGTACAAATAAGATGCAAAGACACTGACTACTTCTTCTTCAGATTTTATGTCTAAATTGGTTATTGCCGATACAAACAAATGAGTATATTGTAACGATTGATCACATGGTGAATACCGCGCCAAATATTAGAAGAATTTGATAAAATTATGAAAAATAATTGTTGCAATAAAGTCCAACTCGCGTACATAAAATCACATATCGATATATTGTATTAATTCTAGACAATGATGTTTATATACTGAAAAAAATGGTTAGTAAAACCAACTACTTCGGTTTGTAAAATATGCCTCAGCTATTTTATTAGTTAGCACAACAATTTTTTTTGTTCGTCTTACTACCCAAGTTCTTGTGATAACAATTGAGATAGTAACACCAACAAAAAAAATTGTTGTGCTAACTAATAAAATAGCTGAAGCATATTTTACAAACCGAAGTAGTTGGTTTTACTGACCATTTTTTTCAGTGTAGTGAATATATTCTGAACTTACCTGATTTATTTATATTCCAAACAAATCATAAATTATTTCTTTAACATATCAATGGAAAAAAATAAAGAAACTAAAGAGCGAAGTAATAAATCGCATTTTAAACTCATTGGTAGTTGCTGCCGCGCCGCACGATCGCTGCGTTTTAGCGCGCTCCGTGCATTCTGACGCGACACACGACTTTGAAATAGCACAGCTTTTTCTCTTTTTGATATTTTGAGCTGAAATTTTCCCAAAAACTTCTTTATGTATTATATTTTAATACTCAATAATTAGTTATTGGAAATTCGAAACTTCGTCACTCAACTTTTACGATTGTATGACAAACCTCGGAATTCGTAGTAGTACACATTTGAAAATTTACCGAACGAGTAATAATTGACGCAGAATGATCGGATCAAGCTTCTTATTTAGCTCTTTAGTTGTACAATAACCAGGAAAAATTTCATAAAGATATATTAATAATCGTCTGAAATATAGCAAGAGTAACATTGAAAAACCTAAAATTCATTTTTTCCATTTTCCGCTAAATTGACGTTTTTTTCAATGTTCCACCTATTTTATCGAAAAAAACAATTTCAGATTCATATTCAGCGACCTCGAAAACATAAAGAAAAAGTAGTTTTAGCGACTAGGACTGCGTGGTCACATACTGCTATTTCTAAGCGTCTTTTTGGGGGTGTCCCGCTCGCCTAAATACTTCGACAAAGCTCCTGTATAATCGATAAATGAAAATTAATCTTTGTGAAACAACTAAATATGTGTACAACGATGTTTAAAAATCTAAATTTTTATTCAGACGACTTAGATTTTTATTGCATGTACTATTATGAAAGAGAGGGGAACAAAAACGTACAAAAGGAGAAAAGGGATGAAATGGGATTAACGAGATGAAATGAATGGACGGTTAAATGGGACATCCGGATCAAAGGGAAAAAAGGCTTAATGAGATTAATGGGACAAAAGTAACATACGGTACAATTAATGTAATATTTATTCCGTCATATTACCATTCATACGTCACATTAATCTTTATTATTATGTTATTTAAGGTCGTAATTGAAATGCGTCATTTGTAGAAAATGAACAATTTTATTATTTACCATTATATACGTTTGTAGATTATGAATTCCGAAGATGTGGACATGATCAACAGAGACGATCATTATGAAGTAGAGCAGGTATCGGTTATCTCCGTATCGTATTTCGTTACTAAAACAGTAATAACCATCGTTGTCCTTCATTTCAAAAATTCGTTTAACTATTAAAATTATTCTTCTTAAAATTAGGAGCTCAACAATTCCGATTTATCGTCTGAAATAAGTTGCTCGAACGCGAGAAAGCAACCGATCCTGTGGACGTTGCTGTAATAGCTTCCGAAATCGACATTTTATCGATAGTTTTGCAATTTTCATTGCGTGAATATTTACACTCTAGAAACATACTATTGACTCTCAAACGATTCCTTTGACTATTAAAGGATATTCTATTCAAAATTGTCATAGGAGGAAATCTTTTAACAGTTAAAGGATTATCGTTTGAAATTATATCTTTTTACTGTCAACGTATTTCCGTTGGTCTGAAAATGAAATCATTTTTCGTACAAAGGAAATATAATTTCATGGATACAAGAAAACAAATTGTATAATATAATCTCTAAGAAATGTACACAAGCCCAACTTTGACAAATTTCAATATCAAACCTATCATTATCAATACTATAATAACGATCCGTCTTAGATTACAGCTAAAGGAAATTTTAAGATACAACTTTAAAGAAACACATAATATTCAATGAAATCCTAAAACGCTTTACAAAATCATTCAAAATAAACCATTTGATAACCCTTCGACGGTTAAAAGTATCAAAAGTCAATAAATTTATAATACTTCGATTGTCAAAAGTAATTAAAAATGAGGTTGAGCACTGTTAAGCACAAGACGATGTACACTCATTCATGCGCAGGCGCACTTCATCCACTAGCCTACAAATTCAATCCTACAATAGTTAAAGGATTCCTTTTCAGAGTCAAAAGAAATCGTTTATCGGTAAAACTATTTTCGTTCTGAATTTTACAGATGAGTTTTTCAACAGTGAAACGATTCTGTCGATATACAAAAGAAATCTGCTTAATTTCAATGGATGGATTCTGAAAGGAACGTAATTTCACTATTAATAGACTTTTTCCAGAGTTTAACGCATACTGCGACAACGAATCTTTTCAAATTTGTAAATTACATTTTTCCGGATCCATTATTTCCAAACTCGCGATATTTGGTAGCATCCACGTTCAATTCTTCAAGTAGTATAACGTACCACGCTACTCGTCTAGAATGTTGTGCGTATATTGGAATTTTTACGAAAAATCAGAGATCTATTTAATGTGATAGTTGCAGCGCTAACATTAAACTCTCGAATTTTTCGTATAACGATTACTTCATTCTGGTCGATCCATCGTACGCGATAAGCAATCTCATTGCAAAGCATCACGTTTACTTAATTGAACTTTGTCACGCGAGAACGAGAGCACGTTGCGGGAAGTATTGTGGACATATACGACGGTAGGGAATACCAAAAATTAATTCCGAAATTGAAGAATCGTGGAATCGTCGATTACGGTACTGTCACATTCAACTTGACAACGCTCGGCCCCATGTTGCTATTCCGGTTAAGAACTATTTGGAAAACAGTGGATGGGAAGTTTTACCCCACCCGCCTGGAATACAGTTCACATCACAACAGGGTATCAAAAATTGGCTTGATTCATTCTTGGCCGCCAAGCCGGCGCAGTTCTTTTGAGATGGAATCCACAAATTGCCAGAAAGATGGGAAAAAGTCATGGCTTCAGATGGGCGATACTTTGAATAATACTATTGTACATGTTTTTCTTAAATAAACGTTCAAACTTTGAAAAAAAAACCGCACGAATTAAGTTGTAGATCCAATAATTGAAATATTGTAGGGGATACCCATCCGAATACTGAGAGCGCCCGAAGTAGCTCCACTTCGGTCATAAGGCGAGAGGCAGCACGCTCAGCCTAGTGTAGCGCTATCTGAGCTTCCGAACGAAAAGCCCATGAAAACCTGGTGGTTATTATTCTGTCAATGTACCCGATTGACAGAGGCGTTCCACGTATGCTAGAGTGACTGTACTGATTGTGATCGATGATGGATCATGAGGAATCAGTCTGATGCTAAAATATGTACAAATATCTTATTTATGAGTGAGTTTTTATGTGTTCACTCCTGTATTTACAAATTAATATCTATTTTAATTTTGGAGCATGACCGTAGAGACTGGACCATCTCCAGGGACTTACGTAGATTCTTCTACAGCTTTTGCCAAAGTTAGATTTTCCCTTATAATATTATTAATATTATGATGTTGCAGTTTTCACGTCACAAATTATTCCGAAATTTATGATTTTTGTTTTAACTGAATTCAAATTTATTATTAAATATTCGATTAATCTAATAAAAGAACAACAAAAATGATTATAATTGACGACCGACTCCGATACGAATTAACGAGCTACGCAGTCGTACCTCATTAAGAATTTTTATTTGAGATGTCGCCAGAAACATAGATAGTATTAATTATCTATAAAATTATGGATTGGCTTATCCAGCTGGAATGGAACTTAAAATTTAAATTTTTTCTACAGAAGCTTTTGGTGCCAATACTACTCAAACACAATTACTCAAACAATATTTAATGATATTTTATTCGAAATAAATATTTTTCCACTTCATATCAGAGAAATCTCAACATGTTATTTAGTATTCAAATTTAAATACAATATATTTGATATTTAAAGAATCAAACTATTTATTCAAACTTGGATAGTCTCTAAATCATTTATATCCAAATACAATATAATTAATTTTTGAATAATCAAATATTTTATTTACATTTATTTGATTAAAATGTCATGTAAAAGATATTAAGTATTCTAAAAACTTTTTTGAGGTACTTTATTCTAGAGGAAATTTTTTGAAATTGATTTCTTACTAGACAAATTCCAAAGTTTAATATCTTATGCAAAATTAAATATGTTTTTTGATTTTTAAACAATCAAATCTCTTATTCACACTTGTATATTAGAATTTTCATAAAAAAATTTTTTACCGTGTTTAATAAATTTTGTTTTGTATGTTTGATTGCTATATGTGTAACGTCCTGTCACTTACCTTTTATTATTATATCTTAAATTTTCCCCGTTTTTTGTTCCTTAATGAATCGGAAGGATTTCTTAATCGAAACAAGGGTTAGGGATAGCCAACAATAAATAATTAATCAAATTGTACAGTTATTAACCGTTTATTAATTAATTTACACAAAGAGAGAGAGAGAGAATATTCCTTTTAAGTTTAAATTGATGGGGACTTACTCGATTATTTTATTTTATTCTACTTGGAACTATGAAACTGGAACCACTGGAACTGGTACGACTGGAACTTCCTTCTTATTTATTGAAAACACTGATATCCAATTGATCACCTTTTCACTTGAGGACGAACGTACCGATGAAACGAATCACTGAGTTGACCGTTGAACTCTCTCCAATTTATCCTTAAGGGGAAGACTTATACTTATTGGGGAGGACACTTGTTACTTCAGGAGATAATTCGCTTCCGATGTTAACCCGAGGAGAACTGAAGAAAAACTGACGAACAACTCCTCTTTTGCGGATTCGCACTCGCTTTTATGGGCAATTTTCGATCGATTGTAATCCTGGTCGCCATTTTTCAATCGATACTTGGTTTGCCCTAAATATTTTTTCCAAGCTCTGGTTGACCCTTGCCCGACCTTGGCACGTGGCTGAACTCCTTGGCTTTCCGCATATTGAAGAAGAAAAAGGGGAAGAATATATTCGAATAGTTTTTCTCCTCTGGTTTCCCTGACGTTCCTACTATTCAAATCAACTAGACTTTTAATTTCCCTGTTTTGCTGCGCCGGTCGATATTCTTGTTTACTCAGCGCATTCCGATGGGGTTTCCTCGTTCACACCTGTGTAAGGATTTCGACGTTTCATTCATAAGCGTTGTCCATTTATAAACTTACTATCTCTCTCTCCCTATTACAATTTTAGCATTGTACATTTTATTTCGTATAATTAATACCTTCCAAAACATATATTTTATGCATGTTTTATTGCGGATAAAATTATAATATTATAAATAAATGTTAATGGTCACAGGACGTGACACTTCCCCCCTCAGTTTGGACATGGAGATAAAATGACCATGTATAAACTTTCGCAGATATTGAGGTTTGTTTTTCTTACAGAATTGTGATACATTTCAATTATCATTGTTACTGTTCATGATACATATAATTATTTAATCGGTTAATAATGGTGTTTCCATTAATACATTTACTTGATTACAACACGCAATAATAGTTCCATAGAAGCAATAATCATTTGCAATATGATTTGAATTAGTGAATGTTCATTAATAGAATGCCGAATGCTGATACATAATTGTTACATAAATATTACATAAATCCTACATAATTGTTACATAATTGTTTCATAATTGTTACATAATTGTTATATTATTGTTACATAATTGTTACATAATTGTTACATAATTGTTAGAAGACCTATTGATGCGTTATACTAAACCCCTATATATAAAACGACAAATATTTTTAAAATTAATATAATTCAAAACGTCCATTAGAATCTTTTCAACATTTGAAACATATATGATTATTTTTTTTTTATATATTTTCCTTTTACACTTTATTTTAATTAATACAACAGAAATACATAAAGCAATGGACACATACATATTATAGCTGAATATAATTTAAAAACGATGATTACTTTTTTTGAATATATTTTTTATTTTGATTTTGAGAACATCCATTACACACATAAGCATTTTTCATTTATGATTTTTTGTTTTATTTCGTTTTCCTCTTTATCGTTCGTGAAGCACTGACTATTACATACATACACAGAGAGAAATAGAATCTGGTCATAATGACTAGGAAAATGTAGTTGGAAAAAAAAGAGTGACTGAAACCAGGTAGACTCGTTGTTTCTACTTGAACCATTACCACAGCAACATGATTTGTAGTCATGGTAGCTATTCTGAATACCTGGTCGTGGCGACTAGTTAACGTAGTTGAAATTGTCCTTAACTCTTAGACCTCGCTATGAGAACTTTAAACATTGAGTTGCCATGACTAGAATAACGTAGTCGCTATAACCAGGCAAAGGTAGTCGATTTTGAAAATTAAAAAATCGTACCAGCGATAACTCTCTTCACGTATGGAAACGAAAAAGGACTAGTATAATTTGTAATCATTCAGTCGCGTTTTGTCTTTATAAGCTCGCCTTGTCTTCCTTTTATTGACTCAATAGGTGCCGATAACCATGAACGTTCTGGGAAGGTCGTTTTGAGTCTTTTGGTTCTGTGTAATGCAACCAGTGCAATACGCGATTAATTCAAATAATATCGAAAGTCAATGATATTACGTGCAAAGCAGGTAAGAAGAGTTCATTCATGTATGAACATCATTTTTCATTCATTTTTACGGTTAACATCAATATTATTTTTCATAGCGTCCCTTTTGAAACAAAACAGATTCAACAAATGTGAATGCAGCCTGCGCTTCGTTGGGCAGCATACTTCAAAATCTTTGCAAACGCTGTAATGTGTCGCTTTTAGTGCAATTACTTAATTACAAACTTGGAGGACTGATTCAAATTTGTGATGCAGCAGGTGGTATTATTCAAATCGAATTTATCTGTGATTAAAATCAAATTAGCATTAAATTATCATAAGATTTATCATTAAATTGTAATATAAATTTTAATTATTTCAGAAGTCACATGCTGATCACCCTGAAAACATCGAGATCGGAATTGATTCGGAAAATGATGTTTGGAGTGAAAGTAATGTCCGAAGCGATTTCCCTAAAAGTGCACGGGCATTAAATAACATTGATAACAATACTAATAAAAACGTGATAATTGGACTGGTACCTATTTAAATATCCTTTTCTATGCCTAAAATAGAAACTTAAACATAATAAATATACTCATGCATGAAATCCAATATTTTTAAGGCACTGAAGGTTTTACTTAAACGAGACATCATTGGACAAGAATTGCTAAAACGCTCTTTTCTTAATGAAAATGATAGACAAAAACTCTGTAATAAAATTGCTGAACGTCTGTTGGACAAATCTAGAATGTGAGTTTTATTGAATTAATGTGATTGTTAGAATTTATTATATACGATTAACAAACTTTATCTTCGTTATAGAATAAAACATCTCGAATTTGAATTTTGGGTCGCAGAAATTTGTGCAGTTTTCAAAACTGAAGAACCCAACATTTATTACAAATTTTGTCAAAAAAAAAATCCAAGTGGAAAATTATATAATTGCTTCACAAAATTGAAAAAATGGGTTGGAAATAATAAATCTACTCAACAGAAAGAGAAAGTAAGCCACGAGGAAACTCCAGAAGATTCTTCGAATTTTGAACAATTAAAGGACTTTACCTTAGCCGGTGAAAAACTGAAAGAGCTATGGAACAAAACTGCATTAATTCGTGACCAAAGTGGAAGTATTAGAGAGTATTATGAGGCCTTTCCGTTACTCAAACGTCCCGTGGGCATTGAATTAGTATGAAATTGATCGCCTTTACACTTTTAGGTTGCATCATTTTTGTATAATTAACTGCAATTTAATGTTGTACTATTTTTTGCACTAAATGGAAAGAAATTGCTGGTTCAATTCTAACCGAAGCAGCGGCTTACAAGGAATGTGAAGTTTTTATTAATACTCCAGGTGGATTAATACTATACATTAATGTCTCTTAAGCATAATTGTGATACTATATGCTCCAAATAAATTATTTTTCTACTTTTGATCACTTATAAAAATGCTGAAATTTTTTTCAATGTATCCAAATTCTTTTCAGATGTTCCAGTCGAAACTTTAGCATTATTTTCACTGCCTTATATATTTAAACCTGTTCTGGCTAAGGCAAAAAGCAAGACTTGCCCTCAAACTTGGAGGGCTGGAAAAGCAGAAATTGCTGAAGGTTTCATTTATAATATCCCGGTAAATAAAGTTCCTCTTTACTCTCTTAACATGAATCAGTCAAAATCTACTGATTATCAGTGAAATTTGACTGATTCAAATAGCTAAAACGAGGTTACTGTAAATCAGTCAAATTCTACTGATTGCTTCAGTGAAAATTAACTGATTTATCAGTGAAAATATTTTTTTCACTGATTCAATTAGTGATAATCAACTGATTTAACAGTGAAATATATTTCTTAACTGGGGAATCAGCGAAAAGGCAAATCACTGAATCAATCAGTAAAAATTAGACTGATTCGGATTTAGAGAGTAGGTTACCAATTATTTTTCAATCAATTAGTTTAACGTGTTTATCATCAAAATAAATGCAAACATGATTAACAATTCTTCTTAGGAATTGTAAAAGGATTTAAGTAAATAAAAAAAATGTATGCTTCAACATATTTTATTCCAACCCTCGCCCCATATTTCAGACCCTCGCCGACTTGGAGCCAAAGTGGGAAAAACGACTTGAAAAATTACAAAAGTACAACCTTACTCAGCAGCCGATCGTCATTGCAATTGGAACTTTGAAGGACCTCACTGCATCTTACGTATCTATCAACGGATACAAATACGAATCCCTCAATTTGCACCACGCCGTTGATCGGTGTTTCAAATCGTTTTTTGCCTTGAACGCTGATTTTTCGGCTGACTCAAGGCCTGTGTGGGAGTTTTTACAACGCTTGTATGGAATCCCATTTCAAGATGGACAGAAGAGCAATATTAACGTGGCAGTAATGTGGAATAAGCTACGAAAGGGATGAATATGAATTCATTTTTCGATCTGCTCAAAGAAAAAACTTAAACTGCAAGAAAATGTAGAATTTTTTTAAAATTTTTCCAGTAATTTTTTATTTTCTTCGTCAAAAATTAAACCAAAAGTTATATTTGAGTTATTTTACGTTTTTTTAAAGGTTGAGGAATTGTTAGCGGTAATCGTTCAGGGTCAAACAGAGAAATTCAATAATTTTTAATACTATTAATAGTTCATTATGTCGAAGGGTTCGTGTACTTATTGTGGACTAATTTTACCATCTAAACATTTGCCAATGCACTTAAGAGTCCAACACAATGCAGAAAAACTAATTCCTTCAAGTGTATCGTGCAAAATTAATGACTGTAATCGATTATTTTTCAACAATAAAAGTTTGAAAAATCATCAACAACATAAACACAAAACTTCCATTCGTAATATTGATGTTATAGAATCAGGCGGATCTGAAGCTATCAATTGCAACAACGATTTGGAAACGGGCAATGAAAACCAAACAGACAATTCTTCACAAAGGCTTAATAATGGTCACTTAGATGTGAAAACAAATGGAAAATACCAATCGGAAAATCTCTTCGATATTTTAACAAATGATAACATTTTATCTGAAGAGATCATACAAAAAAGTAAAGTGGATAATACGAGAAGCAATATAAATTATAAAACTGAAAGTGCCGCCGATATTTCTGCAAAAATATTATCGAATTTGTCGATTGAAAAATTAACTGAATCCTCATTATCTTTCATATCTGCGTGTAATTCGGATGTTACTTTAACAAGAGCACAAACTGGAAACATGATCAATGGAGTCGTTGATTTTCTTAACTGCCAGTTCATAAATGATCTTAAACAACTGATTTTGTTAAATGCAAGCAAAAGTATGGTGAATGTTATTTTAGAAAAAATTGAATCTGTGCAATCAATATTTAAATATTTCAATACAGAATACAAACGATTAGCTTTTCTTAAAAAACAAAAACTCTACATTGAACCAAAAAGTGTACATTTTGGACCTCAGCCGAGAGAGAAAAAAGGTAAAGAAGAAACAGTAAATGTTGGGGGTCAGTTAGTACCTTTAGATTCCGTATTGAAACGTTTTTTAGAATTGCCAAATGTTTTCGATGAGACGTATAAATATTATTGTGATTTAATTAACACTTCTGATTCGATTACAAATATTATCCAAACTGAATTTTGGAAAAAAAATGTAGAATATAAAGAAAACTCAATAATATTCCCATTGCATATATTTGAGGATGCTTTTGAAACTGGAAACCCACTAGGCCCTAATGCAGGAAAACATAAATTAAATGGAGTTTATGCATCAATCGCGTGCTTACCTCCAGAGCAAAAATCAAAACTTAATAATATTTTTTTACTACAAATATATTACGTCGACGATTTACACAATTTCAATCGAAAAGAAATTTTTTCTGATATGATTATACTTCTCAACAAATTGGATACAGAAGGAATAACATTAGAACTAAAAGAAAATCGCATAATCAATGTACGTTTTAAAGTTGCGAATATTATTGCCGATAATTTGGGTTTAAATGGAATTTTGGGATTTCAAGAAAGTTTCTCGGCCAATCACTTCTGTAGAATATGTAAATTACACAAAACTGAAACCAAAAAACGATGCCATCAAGTCGATAAAAGCTTGCGAAATTTAGAAAATTATAAAAAAGACTTGGAAATCAGAAATTCAGAAAAGAGTGGGATTAAAGAGGCTTGCGTTTTTCATGACTTAATAGACTTTCATTGCACCGTTAACATTTCTGTTGAAGTTATGCACGATATACTTGAAGGAATATGTCGTGTTGAAATGTTTCATGTTGTGCATCACTGTTTAAAAGTTGCCAAATATTTTAGTTTAAAAACTCTTAATCACCGGTTAACCTTCTTTAGATTCAAAGACTCGGAAAATAGACCTCCTTTGATTACCGAAACTGACATTGTAAACAAAAAATTAAAAATGACAGCATCACAGATGCTTGCTTTCGTTTTAAATTTTGGTTTAATGGTCGGGGATTTGATAACGAAAAGAAATGATGAATTTTGGAAGCTTTATAAACTGCAGCGAGAAATATTGTCTGTGGCATTGCAAAATACTATTGAAAATTCAACACCTGCACTCTTTGAAAAACTTGTTATGGAACATCACACTTTGTATATCAAATTGATTGGAAATTTATTTCCTAAACAGCATTTACTCACGCACTATGCTGATATAATGCGAAAATTCGGTCCCGTTATAAATACGTGGTGCATGCGATATGAAGCCAAGCATTTAATACTGAAAAAGTATTGTGCTGTGAACAAAAATTTTATAAATTTGTGCTACAGTATTGCTGTTAGGCATCAGATTTTGCAGAGTGATTATTTTTTGCAAAAAAGAGCATCTCTGGCTTTTGAAGTAAATTTTGTTAACTACAGATGCAATGTAGCAGGCAAAGAATTAGATCATAATGGAAGAAAATTTGAAAATATAAAAAATGTACGTATCAGTCGCACAAAGCTTGCAACAGATTCTATAGTATTGGTTAGAACAAGTTACAAAATTCCTCTATTTGCCAGGGTTTGCACGATCTACAAAGATGCTTCAAAGATTGATAATTTAAAAAAAAGTGATTTTATTTTTCAAGGGCAAATCGTTGAAACTGTATTTTATGATGATCATTATCAGGCTTATAATGTTCGATACACTGATAAATATGATTTGTTCAATTTGGATTCATTATGTAGTATCAAAATATTCCCCTGCATTCAAAAATCGGATGAAAAGTATTTTATAGTTTATTCACATCACGAAGAACTTTTTTATAATAATTAAAAGTATAATTTGAATATGTTGAAACAAGTATTGTATTTAACTATGAATTATTCTTACTATGTACAAACTGTTAAAAGGGTACTGTTCCTTTTTTGAAACACTATTGAAAATCCTCATATGATTTAATAAAACTAGTATGATAAGCTGAATCATTTTTTCCATACTTTAAAACCACATAATTACATGTTTGTTTGCATCCTCTAACTATTCGGTACATTCTATATTAGTTATATAGTTGTTAAATATTGTGCAATTGTGATATGTAAATAACAGATAAAAATAGTTAATTATTTATGATATTTATATCAATTTTGAATGAATAATAATAAAATATTTTCGATAATTATGTGTTTTATTTTCCCCCTGAAATGTACCACATTCAAGTTGATTTTATTTTTTTTTATTCACATGAGAATTTAAAAATATTTCATGCTGCTGCAGCTACTAAAAAAGGTTATGTCGAAAGTACAAATTTCATTGCTGTAACGCTTTAAAATTTGGTTATTAGGACCAGGTATAAATGCCAGAACAATGCTTCTATCATGGTTTCCACAACGGGGTATTTTTATTCACCATTGATACTTACATATAGTCGCTGTGACCATATCACATAGTCTCTGTGACTACATTACTTAGTCGCAGCGACCAGTTTCTGTACCTACACTGACAGGTCAACATCTGTTTGAATTTAGCCACAAAAAGTAGTTAAGGACAATTTCAACTACATACATCAGGTCACTATGCCTAGGATTTTTTCTCAGTGTATTGATATAGATGAATGTAATTCGAAAATTACGATAAGAGAAAAAATTCTGAATATAATATTAAGCGACATAAATATTTTACTTTATTCTTGAATGAATTTGTATAGTTACACATACACTATTTGTAATAGTGTAATATGATATAAATAGTATATTTATAAATATAAATATAATATAAATAATATTAAATAGTGTAATTTAATACCTTTAACATCCATTTTATTTTGAAAACAGAGGGAAATATTTATTACATACATAAAGTTTTTTCATTCTTTTCGTAATTTTTTTCATTATCGTTTTTCATAAGTGAATCTGCAAACATACACATATATTATATCATCTCATCATTAAACAATTCACATATTTTTATTAAAAATTTGCCTATTTTAAAAGGTATATACTTGTTGCGTTGAATTTTTCTGTGAATTTTGGTTACATACATTTTTGACACTAATTAGCACATCATGCATTATTATTTTTTTTTTTGGTGATATAAATGCTCGTATGCAACATTAAATACTTTTATAATACATTCTTACATTAATATAATATTAAGCTGTTAGTCAATATTTATTTAGGTAATGTTTAAATTAATTGCTTCCAATATACCCTTATGTAGGTTAATTATTGATCAGAACACATGACTAGGAAAACTCTCCATTTTCGAATTTCAATCATGATAGTTACAGGACGTGACACCTCTCCCCTTTTGTTTAAACATGGGGATAAAATTGACATGTTTAAACTCATTTTTTATTTTTATTCATCCAATTTTTTATATTTTTCTTAGCAACGTGTCACATCGCGTGATATCATATATTTGGTTACAAAATTCTTTTCAAATTTATTTATAATGTATAAGTTGAAATTTATTCTAGAAATTTTTTATTTCGCTTCGGAGCAGTACAATTTACTGGTTTATGACCTCTTTGATGGCATCTTTCACATGTGCTGGTCCACTTATATAACTTTTTCGAAATCGCTTTCTACAGGTTTTTTCAATTCATTTACGGGCTCTGTTTGTTCGCTAAATAAATAGTCTCTATACAAAATTTCTAGTAACTTTTATGCTGAACTGTGCTTACACTCTTTTTTTTTATCTTTCAATAGTACATATAGCCATAAATATTGGTATATTACTAAAAATTTTACACATTGAATAATCTTGATATTTAAACCTTCAAAATCGTATGTCAAGCTTACTTTGTATATCATTTTAACTTCGTCTAAAGTGGTTAATAACATTTCTTGTTCTTTATATTCAGATTACGAAACAGATACTTTGTATTTTATTTTAGAGAACCTTCTGCTTTAGAATATCATGCATAAGATTTACTTCGACGAACAACTTTAAATTCAATGAAGATTTAAAAAGTATTTTTCTATATATATATATAGAACACGAGAGAATTTCATGTTGCAAGCAAATTATGTATATGGAAAGCATTCATAAATTTATCAAAAACGTGAAGAATAATTATATTATAAAAAGAGGAGAAGAAGAATTAGTCATTTTCATTTTGTTTGTGTTTATTATTAGTATTTCTTCATCAATAGCGTTTTACTTTTTTTTTAATGAATATTGCAATTCGTGTACTTCAAAAACTGAGTATTTCGTAAATATCCATGCAAAACATTAAATGACTACCGTCTCCAAAGATTTTAATTGTGCAAGGCTTGAAGATAATGAATGGTAAAATGATCAAAATAGTTTTTATAAGATAATTATAAAAACTGACTCATTGTGCGAAATTTTAGACATTTGATTACGGACTTTAATTACGAAAAGAATAAAGTATCTTTCATATATAATGCTTCTCGGATGGCTATGTCCTAAAACAAGAAAAATAGATTTTTTTTTTTTTTTTTTTTTTTTTTTTTTTTTTGTGAGGAAGAAAAATGGCGAAATCTTTTATAGACGTTGTACAGGACTCTCCTAGGACGGGTCTAGGCATACCTGTTAAAACCAAAAAACCCCCTCTCGCGAACCGTTGCACCGCCCGCGGAACCGCCTTTCGGCTTTAAAATTCGCGGGCAGTTGGTTCTAGCTTAAAGTCGCGTACGACTCTGCCGTCGTCCGTTCGCCCGGGACTCCCATCCGAGGGCACACGCCCGTTAGGCAGGCCGGCCAACCGCGCCAACCAGAAAAGGAATAAGAAGATTCCTCCCACGGTCGACGCGAACAGCCAAGTCCGCCCAAGACGCAGGACCACGGGTGTAGGCCCCGATGCGATTTCTACTGGCCCCCATTGTTGCCACGCTCTGCACGCTCATCGAGCTCCCTCGCCTTCATCACCAGGGTGACGAATGACTCGATAAACATCCAAATCTGTTCAGACTGGAGCATGAGAGAGACCATCGTGTCAGGAGTGAGCTCGGCACCCACTGCCTGACCGAGGGCCTCCCTTGCCGCGCCCCACTTTGCGCAGACGAAGAGTGCGTGCTCTGCATTATCCACAAGGGAACCGCAGTAGCGGCACGACTCATCGTCTCTTTTTTTGAAGCGCTTCAGGTACGCATTAAAGCAACCATGGCCCGAAAGCGCTTGCGCCAGGTAAATGCCGACTTGACCGTGCTTTCTATCTAGCCAGGTGGCGAGCTCCGGGATCAGACGGTGTGTCCATCTCCCGGTTTGGTCACCATGCCATCTCGTCTGCCATTTCTCGACGAGTCTGCGCCTTCCATCCTTGCGGATGGCCTCCTTCGCGCGAGCGATTTCCTGCAGGTCGGCGCAGGTAAGCTCCTTGCGAAGCTGAAAGGTCTCCTGCCTTTCCTCCGCCAATAAATCTATTGGCGGGACGCTCGCCAGGACCAGCACAGCACTCGTCGACACAGTTCGGTATGCTGAGACAATTCTCATCACCACACCTCTCTGTGCCGAGAACAGCTTCTTCAGGATAGCATGGTTGTTAAGGGCACTTGTCCAGATCGGAGCTGCATAAAGCAGCTTCGAATTTACCACGCTCGCCACCAGCCTTCTCTTAGCTTCCCTAGGACCACCAATGTTGGGCATGAGCCGAGTCAGGTATGTAGCCTGTATAGATCCCTAGTTATGTGCACCGAAACCGAGAAGCGGCTTATCGGATGGTCGATCCTATCGGCACATTAAATGAAGCTAGTAAAAAAGGTTACGGGATAGGCCCGCGCCATAATGATGCTAAAGCTTTAACGTCACCCCTATCGACCGAGCGGTGCCGGGTCCGCCCCGACACCTGACCCGGACTTCAGGCTAGACGGTGTGCGATTTATCCTACGCATCGTCGGGTATAAGGAAATACTGACCAGGTAATCCTTCATTCCTGCGCCCGGGCGTCCATGATTTCAACCCCGAAATTGGCTCCAGACAGTAGAAACGTGAGCGGTTTTCCCAGTTTAACATGTGGTTTCACGGGATCTTTGCCCTTCGCGGCCGAACACCGGAGGGACTTACATTTACCCATATTACTTCCACAGAGGTAAGGTACTGACATCGCGTCCTTCCCTGGTCGGGAGGCTACTACTCCTCCCTTGGCTAGTCTATCGGGAATATCCACCAGGCGCCGGCCGCAGCCCATTCACTCGGCAACGCATTCGTACTGGTATGTGTGGGTGTCGGTATCGTGCATGTGGTTGTGATGTGACCGCGAGAAGGGCACGAGGGAAGTTCAGCGTCACCGCCGCATGCGTATTTGGGTTGATACCCCGATTAAGGGGCCCCCCGCATTCACACTGTTTCCACTCATGCGGCATCAAGGAACCTGTTCAAGGTCCCCTGATGCTTTTTGCTCCACACCGCGTCCTCACGCGTCCGAAGGTTGAGGAGAGACCATTCAAACGCGTGCGCCCGGCAGGCCCACCGCTAGGGAAAGTCTGTCTATAAGCCCCCCTTGACGGCCATCCTGATGGCGACAGCCCAGCTGTTGGCAGAGTCCATTCGGCTACTACCATTGGCGGGCTGCAGGACGCGTCTGCTCCGTGCATGGCCTCACACGTTCCTCTGGGTGAGACGCTGCCCTCCCGCGAAACGCCGTCTCGGGTATTGGTTGTGTTGCGTTCAGTGTTGCTGTAAGTATGTAGTGTCATGTTGCTGTCTGTGTGTCCCCTCCTCCTTTCGCATCCGGGCTTGGGACCGGCAATGGCGGAGTTAAGAAAAATAGATTGTATTAGTATGTAACCTGAAATAAAATTAATTTGTTAAAATAAATCCATAGGCGATATTTTGATTATGCAAAGAGGTTTAAAAATTTTCTGAAAATTGTTTTCTTTTTAGTTTTTGTTGTTTCCTTTGAACAATTGTTTGAGATGTAGTTCAAATTTCTGCATGTTCTACATATAGGGACTAATTTTCAACGAATATCTGTTTGACTACCTTTATTTTAGAGTTTAGTTTTTTTTTTGCTATTGAATCTTCACATTTGTCTTCGAAAAGGTCGTAAAGTTCTTGTATCAATTTTATTTGTTTAAATGTTGCTTCATTCTCAGTTATTATTGCTATATTTCCTGTAGATATTACTTTTTGGTTTCCTACTCTACAATATGATGTGAAAATTATTCTTATATCAACGTTAAAATCCCTGTAAGTTAGAAACTTATGAAAAGATTATGTCATCATTTTTGGATTTATTGTATCTTGCGACCAATTTGGTACATTGTATTCGTTAAAATTAAATATTCCTTTCATGAATAAATATAGCCATAATGCTTTTATATCAACTTGACGAACGATTAAATCACATAATCCACATTTTTTCAAAAGTTTAGAGCCTACATCGCGAGATTCAGCTTTATTGCTTACAAAATACGCGTAATTATCTTTTCTCATTGTTAATTGGTCCCGGAATTCAATTATATTCTTCTGTATTCTAGGCAATCCAGATGTTGAAGGTTGATCAGGGGGTGGCTCTGGGGGTGGTCTTTCTTCTGTAAAATCATCAACATCGGAGTTCTTAGAATTGTCTATTTCTAGTGTATCCGATTGTTCGTTCTCACTTCCATTTTCTACGTTCTGGAGATTTTCTTGTGTTTCTTCTTCTTCTTCGTCTTCACTTGAAAAATCAGAATTTGTTTCAAAATTACTTCCTTCATTTAATTCTTCATCTTCCTTAAAATGTTTCCTCTTCTTATTTGCTTTTGGCTTTTGCTTAATATCATAATCTAGATCAGAATCGAATTCGTTTTCTGATTCCGCAAATTTACGTTTTTTATCATTTTCAGGTGATTCATTTATAACTTTTCTAGGTCTACCCCTCCTTTTAATTTGTTCTTGTAATTTTACTTCCTGAATAATTTTTCGTGGCCTTCCACGTTTCCTCTTTACTTTATTTGTTACTTCAACATTTCTTATCGATTTATTTTTTATATTATCTTCATTATTATTACTTATATTCTTCAAATTTTTTAACTGACTTCTTGTTTGCATAGCATAGCATTTATTTTTATTTTCTAATAAAATTGGAATTGAATCCATGACACATTTCAAAAATTGCGAAACAAATGTTTCCGAAATATTTCCTTCATCGATCAATTTGTAAAAAGTGTTACCATTTTCCTCATTTTTCATTTTATTCATTATTACATTAATCAACCTTTTATTAATTATGTTAAATATGTCTTCTTCTTCCAATTGTTCCATAGTTTTTTCATTATTTTCATAAACTGCTCCTTTTTTTATATTCTTAATATTCAATTTAATACATTTTTCATCATTGTCTTCATTATTTATTAGTAAATATTCTTAATTTAATAATTGTTCAGTATCATTTCTATCAATTTTTTGTTCATCAAGATCCTCATAATAACGTTTTTTATTATCAACATTTTTAAATAAAATTTCTACTTTTAATTGTCCAACATTTTCAAAATCTTCACAAGTTTTGCGTTTTTCAAAATCTTCATAATTTATATCATTAAATTCCTTATTTTTAATATCCTTAATTAAGTTCTCATCGTTTATCGGTATTTGTTTGTTTCCTCCAGAATTATCAGTGGTTATATTTTCGTCTTCAATATCCTTATATTTTAATTTATCGTAATTTCCTTCGTTATTTCTATTCTTAGATAATTTTTCCGTATTTATAAATTGTTCAGTTTCTTCGAAATTATTCTCCTCAATATCTTCTTCAAAATTATCATAGTTTATTTCTTCATGGCATGCTAGATCTGTTGCGGGTACTTTTTCCTTATATTCTAAATCAGATATGCATTTTGCATTTCTTGGTTTAACTAAATTTACTTCAATACTAGTCTTATTGTTTATATAATTATGTTCAATATTTTCTACATCAATAGGATTTCTTAATTGTTCTGCTGAAAAATTTTTAAGAGGAATTGTATTACTTGTGCTTATATTAACTTTTTCAGTTTTATTTTCACTGAAATTAGGTGCATTTATTGTTCATTCAAGCCCTCCTCTGTGCACCCGTTCCGGGAAGGGCATTGAAGTTTTCCTGTTGATTAAATTCTTGCTGTTGTGGTAGTTGTTGTTGTTGTAATTGTTGATTCATATTTATTTGTTACAATTCCTAGATGTATGTCCTGGTGTATTACACAAGTAGCAAATAACTTCAAAATTTTGACCTTGATTTGGATTTTGATTCCTATTTTCATTGTAATTCATATTAAAATTTGGTCTTTAATTAAAATGGGGGTTTTGATTGAAATTTCTACTTTGATTTTGAACTTGATTAAAATTTTGACCTTGGTTGAAATTTTGTCCTTGGTTGAAATTTCTGTTGAAATTCGGGTTTTGATTAGAATTTTGAAGTTTGAAGTTTGGGTTTTGGTTAAATCTCTTTCCCTGGGAAAAATTAGGGTGGGATGGGAAGCTATTTATATCTCTATAGTTGTTTCTACTACCTTGTAGATTTAGGCTTTGCACCTGGTATCTCTGTGGGGGTCTCCACTGCGTTCCCTGACCTTTGCCTATTTTCCTGGTATTGATTATTTTGTCTAGTCAAGTTATTTCTAAAATGACTGCTTTGTAAATTTTTATTTGTTAACTGTTGGACATATTGAAAACAGGTTGCTGCTGTGTGGCCTATTTTCTGACAGATTTGACATTTTATTGGTTCTTCTCGTGCTAAGTTTATTTTATTTGTTTTTGCAAATTCGCGGCTATTATGTGATGATTTCTCAACTTCTTGGAATAGTGAATTTTGTTTGTTTCCTCTTCGTAGTTCGTTCCTTGCTGTCAGATTTCTCTCTTCTCGTATTGCTCTTTCTAATATTTCGTCAAATTTATTGGCTGTTCCTATTCTTATTTCTAATTCTGGTTTCAAACCTCGGAGAAAACAATCGATCGCGTCTCTTTCCAAGTTTCTTTCAAATTCAGCAGCTTCCTTACCATTATTATTTTGTTTATGACATTCGAGGATTTCTGCTGCTATTTCTTGTATGCGTGTTGCATAGGATAGAACACTTTCATTTTCTTACATATATATCCTGCCTAAATCTCCTTCTAATTGGTATACGGTTTTTGATGGTGAAAAAATTGTTTTTAGCTTTGAAATAAAATCTTCTAAATTATTATAATAATTTTCTATTATACATCTTCTTGCTTCTCCCGTAAGTTTGCTTCTTAGTAATTTGACCAAATTTGCTTCTGCATTTGGGACCATTTCTTTTGCTTCCTTGCAAGCCTCAATAAAAATGGTTAATGGCACTTTACTTGATCCATCAAAGTATGGGACAATTTGTAACGCATCTCGTAGAGATACTTGTTGATTTGTAGGTAAATTCATCATTTTGATGGATTGTATTGATAGGTTATTTGGTGAACTATTCGGTGAATTATTTGGTAAATTATTTGCTAAAATTTCTTTATTAGACTTTCTAGAGGTTGAATACGGGTGTGAAGAGTTTAGCGAATCAAGAGCCTGGTCAATATTTGCAGAGTCGTCAAGTATAATTTGATTGAATTTATTTAGTAAAGTTTCTTGGACTTGTTCAAATTCTAGATTTGGATTTTTAAATATTGTTGTTTAATTGAAAGATTCTGGAGTCCTGTTTAGTTGTGTTTTTGTTTCGAATGGATCTATTGATTTGTGTCTTGTTTGAGGTGTGGTGAGAATTTTGTTATTTGAAATATCACCAAATTGATCTGGGCATAAAGTTCTATCACACAAGGTCGAGTTTGCTGTAATGCTTTCAATTATTGATTTTTCTCTGAGTGTTATATCCCCTATGGTATCGTCAAATGAGGGGTTAACTTGTGGTGTATCGTTATACTAATCTCCTGCAATAATTATACTATTTTTGCGTTTGATAAAAGTTCTTAATTTATCAACAAATGGACTCTTAGGGCTTTTTGTGTCAATAATTGATTTGTTTAAAGTACTAGTTTCAGCGTCAGAAATACTTCCTATGCTAATATCTAAAAGATCAATTTGATCTAAATTACTTGATGATTCGGAATATTGTAAATTTCCTTCTTGAGTTTTTCGTTTTGGTTTAAGTGGTAGGGGAGAAGCGGCGAAGTTGGCCCACCTAATAGAAAGTGCGAGTTTAAAAAGAAAGTATATGACTAAAAATTATGAAAAATTATTTATTTAATAGCTGGATATCTTTTCTATACTTTCCAATGGATAAAGATTGCATTGAAAATTATTAAAGCAGGTTTTTATTCAGATTTCCGAAGGATTGCACCTGCGTCAATTTAACCGCCATGTCGGGTAAATTAACGCACTAATATTATAATCTTCTCTTGCCACGTATTAGTTATATTTTCATAGATTTAGAATTACATTTCACTAGCAAAGGTTGATGAAAAGAGGTAGTTATAATTTGAAACTAAATTTGAGATAGTATATCAAGATATGTGCAGGTTTTTATACCTTTATTATAAACCAGCCAAAGTTTAAATATATTTTATATTTGTACAATAAAATACTGGCAATTGTGGATATTTAAGTGAATATTCAAATTTAAATCATTTTTATAGAGAATTATTTGAATTTGTAATCAGAAGTATATACAATTATTAACTTTAGAAGACTTATAAATAATAGAAACAATCAATCAAAAATACAACTTTTTTACTTACATTGCTTTCACACCTTAAAATCGAGAAAACTTTCAAAACACTGTCAGACTGCAACTTAATTATTAAAAATCGCTTTTAAAATGCCTTAATACCTCAAACTTAAAAAAAAAATTTAACCACAGATTGTTCAAATGAATATAACCTTACAAAGTCGTTACATCAGTTTTGCGAACCACATTACTCCCCTGCTTGGGAACTTTCTTCAACTTTTTTGCTAAACTTGGGTTTTTTCTTGCTTGACTACGAGATACAGTGCCCTTTTTACTGGTATCTCGTGGCGGAATCGACATTGGTATTTTGCATATTAATTATTTCTAGAAAATGGTTTCTTATTGTATTCTTATTACAGAACAATTTTCCTAAGTCAAACTCCTTTATCAATTTAACCTTATTTTTTCCTAAAATACGAATATCTGTTATTCTAGACAAGAAATTTTCATTATAGGTAAAAATAGGTTCCTTGGTTTCTGTTTCAGATCCTGAATCTGATGGTATATTCCAAATTTCGATACTTGGAACAATACTTTTGCGAGAATTAGAAATATTCTGATTTGTTTCGGGGTCAAAGGCTGAACTGCTATCTGATATTTCGGTAATGGGGGATAAATTTTGGGTGGTTTTATTATTTGTTGATTCTGCCTTAGAATTTTTTAACTGAGAACTTCCTGGTTTAGATTCGGTGGAAGTTTCTTCGATTTTTATTTTTCCATATTTATTAGAACATTTATTTGAAATAAATTTTTCTCTTTTTTCTAACAATTGTTCAAAGAATTCTGAGAATTCGATATCGTTATTAATCTCTCTAATATCAATATATTTTGACTTAAAATTTCTTGCTCGGGGACGTTTCAAAGTATGTTTTCGTGATGGTAAAGGCATTTTTTATACAGTCCTTACAAAATATGACATAAAATTTCAAATACGAGTGATGACTCAATTTATATATGTATCACGATTATATATTTTTTTGGAAGTTATTTACCTAAACAATTCTTCGTTATAGAAACTAATAAAAATAAATTTTATTTTGAGTATTCCCTTTTCTTTTTTTTTGTTTTGTTTGTTTTATAGTTTTGTAGGATAAATTTCAATTCTGATTCAAAAAATTCTAATTTGAGGATGGCTGAGCGTGTTACCCCTAGCTCCTGTTCAATATAACCCTCCTCGAGCGCCTGGTTAAGCTTTGAGGGGTTAAATCCTCAAACGAATTCTTTAAACTTCAGTAATTGAAATTGTAGTTATAAAATTTATGAAATTAACCTCTAATCTGTTTCTGAGAACTTAGTTTGAGGGTAGCTGAGCGCGCAATTCGCTTGTCGCTACACGATACAACCTAACACAAAGTAAAAGGTTATACCTCCGAAACAAATCTGAGTCACAGGGTTGAAATCAATTTAAAAATAAATGTTATTTTTAATATCCTTTTTGTTTGTGAGTGTTTTTTATAGTTGTGTAGGATAAATTTCAATCCTGATTCAAAAAATTCTAATTTGAGGATGGCTGAGCGTGTTACCGCTAGCCCCTGTTCAATATAACCCTCCTCGAGCGCCTGGTTAAGCTTTGAGGGGTTAAATCCTCAAACGAATTCTTTAAACTTCAGTAATTGAAATTGTAGTTATAAAATTTATGAAATTAACCTCTAATCTGTTTCTGAGAACTTAGTTTGAGGGTAGCTGAGCGCGCAATTCGCTTGTCGCTACACGATACAACCTAACACAAAGTGACAGGTTATACCCCTGATCAAATTTCAGTCATAGGTTTGAAGTCAATTTAAAAATAAATTTTATTTTTAATATTTTATATATTAATATTTTATGGACCTTGAAGCAAAAAAAAATAAAAATGTTCAAAAACATATTCTTCTATTTAAATAATAATGAAATCAACAATATTTCAATGTTCTATTTGAAATGTAAGTTAAAAAAAAAAATTTAATTTATTTTTATTTTTAATTTTTACGCGAAAATACACTTTATTCACTGGTGGCGTTTTGTATCACCTGTCATATTTTGTCACACTTTTTTTATTTTTTTTTTTTTGGTGAGGAGGAAAAATGGCAAAATCTTTTATAGACGTTGTACAGGACTCTCTTAGGACGGGTCTAAGCATACCTGTTAAAACCAAAAAACCCCCTCTCTCGAACCAATACATCACCCGCGGAACCACCTTTCGGCTTTAAACTTCACGGGTGGTTGGTTCCATTAAAGTCGCGTACGACTCTTCCGTCATCCGTTCGCTCGGAACTTCCATCCGCGGCCACACGCCCACTAGGCAAACCGTCTAGCCGCGCCACTCAGGGGAGAAACAAAGAGATTCCTCGCCCGAACGACGCGGGCAGCCAAGTCTACCCGAGACGCAGGACCGCGGGTGCAGGCCCCGATGCGATTTCTACTGGCCCTCCCCGTTGTACTCGTACTCATCACAAGTGTGACGAATGATTCGATGAGCGTCCAAATCCGTTCAGACTGTAGCATCAGAGGGACCATCGTATCAGGAGTCAGCTCAGCACCCACTGCCTGACAGGGGGCCTCTCTTGCCGCGACCCACTTTGCGCAGACGAAGAGTGCGTGCTCTGCATTATCCACAGGGGAATCGCAGTGACAACACATCTCCTCGTCTCTTTTCTGAAAGCGCCTCAGGTACGCGTTAAAACAGTCATGGCCTGAGAGCGCTTGCGCCAAAAAAAAGCCGACCTCTCCGTGTTTTCTGTTTAGCCAGGTGGCGAGCTCCGGGATCAGACGGTGTGTCCATCTCCCGGTTTGGTCACCATGCCATCTCGTCTGCCATTTCTCGACGAGTCTGCGCCTTCCATCCTTGCGGATGGCCTCCTTCACGCGAGCAATTTCCTATGGGTCGGTACAGGTAAGCTCCTTGCGGAGCTGAAAGGTCTCCTGCCTTTCCTCCGCCAATAAATCTATTGGCGGGACGGTCGCCAGGACCAGAACAGCACTCGTCGAGACGGTTCTATAGGCTGAGACTATTCTCAGCGCGACAAGTCTCTGCGCCGAGAACAGCCTCCTCTGGATAGCATGGTCTTGTAGGGCTTTGGCCCAAACCGGAGCTGCATAAAGCAGCCTCGAGTGCACCACGCTCGCCACCAGTCTCCTTTTTACTTCCCTGGGTCCACCAATGTTTGGCATGAGCCGAGCCAGGCTTGCTCCACATTGGATGGCTTTGGCAGCTGTGATCCTTAGGTGTTCGCCAAAGCTAAGCCTACGATCCAACTGCACTCCCAGGTACTTTATACTTGTTCTCCACTCGACCTCATGCTCTCTGAGAACGATCCTCGTGTACTGAAAGGATCTCCTGTCCGTGACGAGCAAAGCCTCGGTTTTTTCAGGGGCCATTTTGAGGCCTCTCCTATCCAACCAACGCTTTACCCGCCGCAGGCTTTCATTGATCCTCAGCTCCAGGATTCCGACGTCATCAGCGGCGCACACGACAAGTGCGTCATCCGCGAAGCCGATGATGCTCGTTCCAGCAGGTAGGTCCATGCGCAGAAAGTCATCGTACATGACGTTCCAAACGAGTGGACCCACCCGCGACCCTTGAGGAGCGCCACATGTCATCTCTTCTTGAAGAGACCATTTATCGCCCTCGTATATCACCCACCTGTCGCTCAGATAGTCATCTATCATTCGCAACAGGTAGTCTGGAACCTTTTTCCGCATCAGCGCCTCGATGCAGAGGTTCCATCTCGCGGTATTGAACGCATTGCGTATGTCAATGCTGACCAACGCGCAGAATCCCTCACGCTTACCAGTTCCCTTTCTTGCATTTGTGGCGATGTTAACCACAGCTTGGATGGCGTCCACCGTGGACCTGCCTTTCCTGAAACCGAACTGGTTCTCCGAGAGACCGTTCTCCCCGACCAGAAGGGTCTGAAGCCGTTGTAGAATCAGCTCCTCCAGAAACTTCCCCATCGTATCCAATAGACATATTGGTCTATACGATGAGGGATCCCCTAGAGGTTTGTTGCCCTTCCTCAGCTCTCTTTAGTTCCTCGAGAGTGAAGAGTTCCTCGCGCCGAACCACGTAGGAACTTCGGTCCTGCCTTTGGAACGGCTCCACGTGTGGAAACAAGTTTCGCACAATATACTGGACTTGATCGTGATTGTCCAGGTCCGGGGTCTTTCTTCTAGTCACCAATTTCTTGGTGACTATTTTGAAGGCGAGACCCCATGGGTCCTTCTCGACCTCTCCGATAAAGTCTTTCCAGCATTGAAGTCGGCTTTTCTTTATGCGTCGCCTCAAATCTACTTTCGCCCTTTTCCATGCTTCGTGCAGCAGAAGATCGCGCTTTGAGCGAGTGAATCTCCGCCGCGCTGCGAGGCATTTTTGACGTAGGGTGGCCAACTGGTCATTCCACCAGTACATCGAGTCCCTGGCTTGCCTGCGCTTGCGGCGGGGCATCGAGTAGTCACAAGCTGCGACAACCTTTTGCCTCGCCGAGCGCACAGTGTCCTCCAACGACCCAGCAGGCTCGACCCAACCAAGCTCATCGATGAGCTTGGTCGTTTCGAGATGGACTTTAAGCCTCTCCCTGCAGAGCCGTCTCGCGTTCCAGGAGGGGCTCCTCCCTTCACTGCCCCTATCCTTATCCACTGCTTGGCGCCCTTATTCTAGATTGAACTCGATGCACTGGTGGTCACTCAAGGTTGTCTCCTCCAGAACCGACCAGCCGCCTATCCTTGAGGCGAGGCGAGGCGCGGCAATTGTGAAGTCAATTATTGACCCCCCCCCCCCCGCTCCTCGTCTGAACGTAAACTCTTTACCCTGATTTAGGACTATCAGGTTATTCCTAGCGACCATCTCGCCGACCAAGATTCCCCTCCTGTCTAGGCGAGCCCCACCCCATTCGGGCGACTTACTATTAAAGTCACCCCCTATGAGGGATCGCCCGATAGCCTCACGGAAGCTTTCCTCGATTCCAAGCAGAGTTTTCGGACCACTTGTACTGCTCACTAATGAGCAGCACATCGGCCCCCCTCTCCCTGGCAGTCTGCATCAGGAGGTCCTGGCCATCCTTTCCCCTTCCGAGGTTGAGCTGCAGGAACTTCATTTCCTGCCTCTCAACCTCCGAAGCTCTTCCCGGAAGACCGGGCAGGAGCCGCTCCCTGACACATGGGCGACATCTTTGTCGCCCCTGTCCACACATGTCAGGCACCTCCAACAGGCGTTTTTCCTGTCGGGGTTGCTGCAGCCCCGGGACCTATTCTGTCACACTTGTAATATTATTAACACTTTTCATATGTACTATTAATATAAGATAAGGAATATTCGCTCAATTATTCCATGAAATCTCTCTTAATATAAATTTTATATAAAAAAAAAAATTATCAAATTTATTTTCTTTTTCATAAAATTTCAATAAATTTTTATACTATAATATTATAATTTTATTTTAATTTAATTTAATTCAATTCAATTTCAATTCAAATAATTTTATTTTAATTCGATTCAATTTTATCTCAATTTGATTCAATTCAAATTTTATTTTATTTTTATTTTATTTTATTTTAATTCAATTTCAATTTAATTCGATTCCAATTCAATTCAATTTCAATTCAAATAATTTTAATTTAATTCGATTCAATTTTATCTCAATTTGATTCTATTCTAATATATTTTAATTCAATTTTATTTCCATTTGATTTGATTTTAATTTGATTTAATTCTAATTTGATTCAATTCAATTTCATTCTACTGTTACGTCAGAAACGTAACATTTCTCTTCTTAAAAGATCTCCTCGTTTTATGTAAGGATCGGAAGGATCCTCTCTAAGCGATGAGGAATAGTCAGTGATTGAGAAGGGTTAGGTATATAAAATATATTTATTGACAATTAAAATTATATCGGGTAAGCACCATGGAAATGTAAATAGAATCGAAATTTAATTACCCTCGTAGTTACCCTGAGTTGTGAATTGGTTGATTAATTGAGTCCAGTAAGCGAATGTGGTCAGTTGAGTATTCCTTGTAATCTTGAGATAGTTGCTGCTGTATAGTAAATTCGTAGTCCAGACGGTTGATCTAATTGATTCTTTGATCCCAGTTTCGAGAGAATTTTGGAAGGCGATTCCCCTTCACTTTCTAATGTCGTTGAACTCAGCGTCGAGTTAGAATTTGGGTTGAGTAGCGGTAGAAATCTGGTGAAGCAGGACTAGACTGACTGGATTGCACTCTCGGTATAGATTCGATGGCACTGGACTGGACTCGCGTTGGTTACATTGTAGAAATCGGACGTTGACTAACTAACTGAACTGAACTCGCGGTGTAAAGATGATGGTACTGGACTGACTTCTCTTGGAACTTTCGCTTTTTATAGAACTTTGAAAGGTCAAGTATGACGAGTAACATGCTATGACCAGTCGCATGTTATTACAAGTCACATGCTATTACAAGTCGCATGTTGTGACGGTAGTGTGTTGGTATTGTAGGGCTTCATTCACATTCTCTCTGGGTCAGTCGATTTGTTATCATGTGTGGGTATTATAACGACACATGGTAATTTCATAATGATCATCCTATTGATCTGTAGATTTGTCTATAACTTGCGTCGATAAAATCACACTCGCTGTAATGCTGTCTTGATCCTTTTATTGGTTTCTTATTCTGCTTGTTACTTGTGGCGGTAGAGTCGCGGGACGTGACACCTCCCCCTTTAATTCAAACGCGGGGAGTTAACGATCCGCGATCGAAACTTCGGTAGAAGATTACATTTTAAATCCAAGATGCTTACTCAATCAAGTACATATTTTTAGTTGAATTTAACAATTCATAAGATAAAAAATTTCGTTTATACATAGGAATTTATATTTTAAATTATTGTTGCGAATTAAAAATTTATAACAAGTTTTTCATAAATGCATAGTAATAACAGAGGATATAATTCTGGAGATATTACAATCATTGATTACATATGTTATAGTGGTATTGGGTAATTTGACAATTTTTTTTTTATTGAAAATAACTATTTAAACTTACAACATGATGATTGTTGATGAAAAGAAGATTAAAAATTGTAAAATTTTATCGATTAGATATAAAATATTAAGGAGTAATTTCCAAGAATTACGATCGTTAAATGTATACATTAGTAAAAATAAAATCTAAAAAGCCTTAGAAATTATTGATTATACATAAAAGATATTGACATATATAATATTAATAGAGATTAAAAATAATATTAAGATCGTTGATTACATATATGAATTAATAGACGTTGTAACTTGGTACATTGAAGAGAAAAAACTTGGTTAAATCTAAAACTGATTTCTTCAAAACATGGCATTGCTATTGATTATTATTACTTTTACATGTTTCTAAAAATTAATTTCATGAACTTCAATTTCATTGGTGTATTATTAAATGAATAAAATAATCATAAGAAAAACAATTTTACATAATAACAGGGGAATAGATTTTCCTACAGTTCTCGTTTTCGAATATAAAGAAAGTATTTATAAGAATTTTAAAAAGGTATAATTTTTTTGTGATGATATTAGATTTTTAGTTTGTGCTGAACAGAAGAGAAAACTTGAAAAACTTTGATCAATTTGGCAAATACTTGCTAGTTTAAGAAGTTTAATTTGCTCTGAAAAAAAAACATGAAATATATTGAAATTTTTTGATTGCTATTTGCAGGTGCAGTGAACTTCTCAAATCTCTGAAATAGAAAAAATAAGATTAGAATAAAATTTCAAAGGATCTTTTGTTTAAAACATTTCCTGGTTTAGTTATTCTAAACGCTTTTGTTTTATGCAAAGTTTATATTATTTTAAGTTCAAAATCAAATTCAGTTAATCAATTTTGTATATTTATTTGCGATCTTTTTATTCGATTGACGTGAACTACTGTCGGTTTTCCTTTTATGTTGATTTTTACATTTCTTTTTCCTAGTACATCTAAAACTTCGTGAGGTCCTGTGTATTGATTATGCAGTTTTTTAATTTTTCCTCCTTTTAATAAAAATACATTATCCCCAATTTTTATTTCCAAGGGATTTATTTTTCTATCGTGGTACATTTTTGATTTTTCTTTTGCCTTTATGAGGTTTTCTCTTGCTTGTGTTCGCATTTCATGCAGTTGTGTGACAAAGTTGATCAAATAATCGTCATAGGTTTGCAATTTTTCATTTTGTGATAGAGGTTCACTAGATGGTTCACGGGCTAATTTGCCAAAAACTAATTCGTAAGACGTACATTTTGCGGCTTCGTGTACACTTGTGTTATATGAGAACATTGCTAATTTTAGCCAATCGTCCCATTCTGAATTTTTTGCTACAAATTGTTTGAGGTATTTACCTAGGACATGATGTGATCGTTCTAGTGATCCATTGGATTGAGGGTGAAAAGCTGTGGTACGAAATTGTTTTATTCTAAAGCGTTTTGCTA
This sequence comes from Diplolepis rosae, assembly GCA_030998225.1. Classification (NCBI taxonomy): domain Eukaryota; kingdom Metazoa; phylum Arthropoda; class Insecta; order Hymenoptera; family Diplolepididae; genus Diplolepis; species Diplolepis rosae. The sequence continues at coordinate 491,286 of JAPYXD010000726.1, read as the reverse complement.
CTCTTTTTAATAAATTGCTTAAAAAATCTCTGCCTTGATCCGTCAGTACTTCTTTTGGCGATCCAAATATGCAAATAAATTTTTTCACGAATGCGTCTGCTATTGTACCAGCTTGATGATTAGGAAGAGGTATTGCCAGAGAATATTTTGTAAAATTATCTTGTATAGTAAGAATATACAGATTTCCAGATTTTGTTTCTGGTAGTGGACCAACAATATCCATTGATATTTTTTCGAAGGCAGTAGTGGGTGTATCAGTAATAACCATAAGATTTTTAGTTTTAACCCGAACTAATTTTTTTATTTGGCATTGTAAGCAGCCTTGAATATACTTTTGAATATCGACTTTCATATTTTCCCAAAAAAATTTTTGGCGAATTCGATTATAGGTCTTTGTGACGCCTTTATGGCCTCCTAATGCTGAGGAGTGTGCTTCTTCAATTAATTTTGACCTTTGCTCTTTTGTTGGATATTGCGTTATGCCATTACAAACTATTATTTTCGTAAGTGAATTTGCAAAAACTAAATCAAATATTCATTTTATTTCTTCCCAAGCTATATGGTTGATTTTTGAAGTCTTTGAAATAATAATTGATCGTAAATTCAATTTTTGAGATAATTCGTGTAATGAATAAATTGACAATTTTATATTATTTAAGGTTTCAGATAAATTGTCTTGAATTTCTCCCTCAATCGGAATAGCAAAATGATAATAGTTTCCTTTTTTAATTTCTTTCGCTGTTCCCTTCTGTAAGTTTTTAAATTTTGGTAAGGTTCCACGTTTTTCTAGACTTTTTGATCCATTATCTCGAGGATTTCCATTTGTTGTAACAAAATATACATAATTATCTTTTCGCATTGTTAATTGATCGCGACATTCAACGATATTTTTATTCGTTAAAATTTGTCTGGTAGATTTTGAATTGGGTGGAGGGGGCTCTGGGGGTGGACGGTTTTCTTCGAATTCTGAATTATCATTTTCAAGATTTTCCCTGGTTTTTATTTGTCGATTTTTGTTTATTTCAGAATTTCGTTCATAAAAAGTGTCTTCGATATTTTCATTTTCAAAAATTTCTTCAATACAAGAGCTTTCAGAGTTCTCTTCATCTTCAGGTTCCATATCACTTACTTCGTCTTCAGAAGTAGAAAAATAATTTTCGCTTTTTTCTTCCTCTTGATGATTAATAAATTGTGTAGGCTTTTTGCCATTTTTATTTCTTTTATTTTTTGCTTGGGTTTCTTTTAAATAGTCCAAATATTCAGGATCAGAATCAGGATCAGAGTCGGAATCTGATTTTACTTTTGTTCGGCTTTCTTTTGGCATATTTATTTCAGGTAATTCATTTTCATATATTTGTTGTCTTGGTCTACCTCTCTTTCTTTTTGTTTGAGAGGGAATAATTTTTAAATTTATAAGTAGATTTTTTCTTGGCCTACCTCGAGGTTTTTTCACAAGAGGTTTAGAAGAAAAATTTTCGTCTGATTTTTCTTAGATTTCATTTTGATTTAAATTTTCTAGATTTTTATGCTGATTTGAATTTTTCATTTGTTCTTGTTTTTTCTTTTTACCCCTAGTAGTCATGGTTTTCCATGGCGAATTTTCATAATTTTTTCCAAGTATTGGACTTAAGAGTATAATAGTCATAAACAGAAGCTTTGATGCTAAAAGTTTCAATAAACTTGTATAATTCAGAAAATTGCTACAAATGTTATTAAATAATTCTTCATTGGGAGAAACATTTAAAGTTTCTAAAAACTTAGGATTGATATTTAATATTGGATCTTGCGAGGATTCGCTAAAGTCATTTATGTCATCTTGGGTAAATATCGAATTGAAATATTCTTTTTTGGGATTATTTCCTTTTTTTATATTATTTTCATCGTTAATTTTTATAAAAGTATTCTCAAGATTCATTTTTTCTTGAGATGTCATAAAGGTATCGTCATCATCTTCGTGTAAATTTCTTGATCTTTCTTAATTAATAATAGGGTTTCTTGAAAGAGCGTCTGCATTGACATTCATTTTTCCTGCTTTGTATACTACATCAAAATCATATTCAGCGAGCTTTAACCTCCAGCGCGAAACTCGTGAGCAAGGGTCCTTAGAATTTTGAAACCAAACTAGTGGTTTATGATCAGTTACTAGGGTAAATTTTCTTCCATATAAATAAGGATGGAAATGAGTGACACAAAATGTTACTGCAAGTGCTTCTTTTTCATATGTGTCATATTTTTTCTCAGTGTCACTTAGACTACGTGAAGCATACGCTATTGGCTTATCCTTGCCTATTTTACCTTGTTATAATATACCTCCTATTGCGTATCCTGAGGCATCTGTTGTGAGAACAAAGGGTTGAGAAAAATCGGGTCGTTGTAAAAGTGGTTCTTCACATAATCTTGATTTTAAAATATCAAAAGCTGTTTGCTGTTTATCGGTCCATATCAAAGGGGTATCCTTTTTCAGAAGTTGATTAAGAGGATTGACAATTTCGGAAAATCCTTCGATAAATCTACGATAATATCCTGCTAATCCTAGAAATTGTTTAAAATTCTTTTGTGTTTTTGGAACTGGAAATTCTTTTACGGTTATTATTTTTTTGGGGTCCGGTCGAACTCCATTTTTATCAATTATATGACCTAAATATCCTATCTCAGGTCATAGAAATTCACATTTGTCTGGTTGTAAATGAAGGTTTGCTTTTCGAAGACGTTGTATTAAATTATTAAATTTTTTCTCATGTTCTTCTAGTGTATCAGCAAATATGACTATGTCATCAAGATATACAAAGAGTTCTGTCCCTATTAATCCAGTTATAGTAATATCCATTAACCTTTGAAATGTTGTAGGGGCGGTTTTTAAACCAAAGGGCATTCTATCAAATTCATAATGGTCATAAGGTGTAGAAAATGCAGTTTTATGAGAGTCTTTAGGGTCCATTTTTATATGGTGAAAACCAGTAGCTAAATCAAATACTGAAACATATTTAGCAGATCCGAGTGAATCGAGTATATCGTTTATGTTAGGTAGTGGGTAAGAATCTCCGATTGTTTTTTCATTAAGTTTTCTGAAGTCAAGCTTTTTAGGAACAATCCAAATTGGAGTGTTATACGGTGATTGTGAAGGTTTTATTATTTTATTTTTTAATAATTCGTCAACTTGTTTTGTAATTTCCTCTTTGTGAACAGGGGGAAATCTATATTGTCTTGAAAAAATTGGAGAATCATCTGTAGTTGGAATTGAATGTTGCAAAACGTTAGTAGCTTCAAGTGGTTCTCCTGGGATTTGAAATCTGTCTGCACTGTTAATAATTAATCTTTCTACATGTTCCTATTCGTCTTGATTCAAATGATCCAAACGAAGAAGTTTTTTAATGCATTCTATTCTTTCTTCACCTGTTATGTTAAAAAATCTGCATGGATTGTTGAAAAAATTGTCGGTGTTTAAGAAGCTATTCAGAATTTGATTAAATAAATCGTCATCACTTAAGTTTTTTAAATTGCTTGATTGACTTGTTACATTTTGAAAATCTCTTTCTTCAAAGTCTTCTAAAGTAAGAGCCGGTATTGATATTGTTACTGAAATTTCGTTTGTATTTGCAAATTTTATATAAGCTTTACCGTTGCAGTTTTTTACAATTGCATCTCCTGCATAAATTCCTTCGCCAAAATGTAGCCGAGGTACGTAACCTTCGTTTTTTTCAGTACTTTCAATTGGAACATAAAATGTTGTTACTGTTCTAGCTGAAATTGTTAATATCTGTATCGATTCAAATGGATACAGTTTATTTTGTATTTCTAGACATTTTGATACATAATTTATATTGACTTTATTTTCTCGAAAAAATTCTAAACCTAGAACTCTGTCTTCATCTATTGGAACTTCATTAGGAATTATATTTAATATTGTTGGATATCCTAGAATGTTTATTTGTATTTGTCCCATTGTAAAAAGTGGTAAATTATTTATTCCTGTAAGTTTTAACACTATTTTTTCATCTATTGGCAAATTAGGATTTACGGAATTTTGTTTAATCAAATTACGACCAGCACCGGTATCTATCATCATCCGAGCAGGGCTTTGAAGACCGTCTGCGCATATCATTATCGATGGAATTATACTTGGTTTGGAAACCCTTATCTTTATAGCCGGTTGATCGTTAAAAGTGGATGCTTCTGGTTCTTGCCGTACGCTTTCCTCAGTGCATCCGTACTGGGGAGAGCGTTTGAGTTTTCCGAATTTTGCGATTGTTGTTTATTTAATACAACGTTACAACTTGTTATAATATGTCCTGGTTTTTTACAATAGTTGCATATAATTATTGAAGAAATTTTTCTGTGAAAAAAGAAACGCTTCCACTCGTTAACAAGTTAACAAGTTTCTGTGAGAAAAGTTGTGGAACCTCCGTAGCTCAGATGGCAGAGCATTCGACTGGCAATCGAAAGGACCTGGGCTCGATACCCAGCGGAGTGGAAGCGTTCCTTTTCACAGAAAAATTTCTTCAATAATTATAATTAAAAAATTCCATCTAGTCTTGCGAGACGTTACATTAATTCTGAATCATAGGTTGATAAGGTCGATATAGTAGAGATCCGTTATCACATACAGTGATACACTCTTCTAATGATCGACATAATCGACTGAAATAATTTAGAAAAATCAGAAAAAAGTTGCACATAACTTCTGGTTTTTGTGGATAATTTTGATTTGTTCTACTTAATTGCTGATTTCGCATTTTACGTTGGCTATTTTGATTTAGAAATTGTCTGTGATTTGCATACCTGTTGTGATCTAGATTTTCTTCTCTATTATCATTATTTCTGTTTTTCGAAAAATTATTATTATTGTAATTATGGAATCTATTGCTGTTAGGATAATTATTTCTGTTACTTGAAAAGTTATTTTAATTGTTGTTCCTGTTCCTCGAAAAATTGTTATTCGGATAATTGTTTTGTGCAAAGTTATTATTATCATAATTGTTATTTCTGTTTCCTAAAAAATGGTTATTCCGGTAATTATTTCTTGCAGAATTATTGTAAATATTTTGTCGTCGTTGGTGATTATTACTAGGCTGTTGATTTTGCATAACAAAATTAGAATTTTGTTTTCTGGAAACTGCTTCTTGTGCTTTGGTTAAATGATAACAATTTTCAGCAACATGACTTGGTTTTTTACATATTATGCAATTTATGTTGTTATCTCGTACAACATTGAACCGAGTTGTTTTATTATTTCTATTATTTATAGAATCATCCATTTTCAAATAATCTGAATTTTTATTTCTCCGTTGTGCGGATGATGCTGCCAAATCTCTTTCTACGTTGATTGTGTCATTGAAAACTTCTTTAAATGATTCCTTTGTTTTTACTCGAATTTCTAATTCAGGACGCAGACCGCGAATAAAGCATTGAATAACGTCTTTTTGAAGGTTCTGTTTGAAGGTATTATCTACTAGTCCATTATTGTTGAGTCTGTGAGCGTCTTCGATTCTGCCAGCAATCTGCTTAATTCTGTCTGCATAGGAAAGTACGTTCTCTTTTTCCCACATATAGGTATTCCCTAATTCTCCTTGCAACTGATACACACTTTTTGCTGGGGCGTATACTCTTTTGAGTTTTTCAATTAATTCTTCGATATTATTGTAAGTCGATCCAAAAATACATTTTCTTGCTTCTCCTGATAATTTACTTCTCAATAATCGTCCTAAATTTTCTTGAGCTGCGGGTGTTGGCAGCATTGCCTTTGCCTCATAACATCCTTCAATAAAATGTGATAATGGAATGTTACTTCCATCAAATAAGGGTACTACTTCTAAAGCGTCGCGTAAGGATACTTGTTGATTATTAGGTATTAGTACTATTATCGTCGCTATCGTGATTGCTTAAAATTGTTTGGCGTTTCAGAGAATTTTCTGATAAATTTATTTTAGTTCTTTCTTCAAATGTGTTTTTTGGAATTATCGTTGAACTAAGTAAACTTATATCTTCGTTGTCAGTATAAATAGTTTCGTTTCTTAATGTTTTGTCCTGATGAATTGATCCACAAATAATACTTGAATTAGTTTTTGAATTTGAATTAAGCCAATTATTCGAGTCAGATAAATTGCTTATTCCGGCAGTTTAGAATTGTTCAAACGTTAAGGTTTTCTCTAGAGAAATATTATCTAATTGCAAACTGATATTTGTTTTGTCCTTGTTAGAAATATTTTCAAAATTATCTTTAGTTACCTTTTCCTTTACAGTAACTGTTCTTTTTGGTTTAAGGGGACCAGTTTGATTTTGTGCCACAATTTTTGCAAGTTCAGTATTTTTCTTAACTTGACTGCGCGCAATAGGATTTTCTTGATTTTGTGATTTCCCTAATTCACTGAGATTGGGTCCCGACATAGGTTATTATAAAATAAAATTTACTGATACGTACATGGAGACACTTTTAAAATTACAATACATAAATATTCATTTGGATCAACAGAAAAGTTTTTCAAATAACTTTCGTTTTTAAAATATTTTTGTAATCAATAAATGTGATTAATAATTTGTTAATAGAAAATATGAATTGTCTCAATGTTCCGAGTCAGGTAAATTTATAGTCATCAATCAAAATTCTTAAAATAATATGCCTTAAGAGGAATTAAAAAAATTGAAAAAGTGTTCGCCTACATGGAATACAACACAACTGGAAATCGTTAAGGAAATAGAAAAGAATTGGTTTCGGAGATAAACCTATTCTTTCGTTGGGCACTTCTTCCGATGGAAAATTAGCACATTCAAGAAAATTAAATAAATCTTATTCTTTCAATTAAGTCTTGAAATACTAATTTTTCTGAATTCTTCTCTTCTTGCCGGGTTACTGTATATTGTGTCAGTGTTTGAATGTGGAAAGTTTCGTCGATTGTGTCTATTGATGATCAGCAGCAAAAATTTTCAAATATAAAGTGGAAAAGTACACTAAATTTAGTGCCACGTATTTTTCATGATTATTGAGTTTCGAGAGCACAATTCCAATCATGGAAACGAGAGGTAAGTTCGAAATTCCTCCCATAACCTCACTTTTTTGATATATGCCAATTTTGCTTTGCTTATAAATTGTTAATTATTATTTTGTAGAAGTGTCCTTCCTCGGCGAATATTCCAATGATTCTGTCAATATCGAGAATTGGCAAATGTAAAAAAAGTGAGGTTATGGGAGGAATTTCGAACTTACCTCTCGTTTCCATGATTGAAATTGTGCTCTCGAAACTCAATAATCATGAAAAATACGTGGCACTAAATTTACTGTACTTTTTCACTTATTATTTTAAAATTTTTGCTGCTAATCATCAATAGGCACAATCGACGAAACTTTCCACATTCAAACACTGACACAATATACAGTAATGTTTAGCGCGTTGACGTTCCGGTGCTGGACATGACTGACTACTGTCTAGACAGGGATGAGTCGGTGAGTCCTGTGCGCGTTATTAATGCCTAAGACATTAGTGTGTACGCTCTGGACATGAGTGGTTCATGTCTAGCGAGGACACAGTGATGTCTATTTTCAATTTTCGTCTTCGGACATGAACCACTCCTGTCCGGACGCTACTGAGTCATGTTTTTTTTTCTCAGTGTAAAAGTTTGTCGAATTATCTTCATACCAAAGAAATCTCAATGTGTAGTTTCGCAAACAAAATAATTATTAACTTTGCATGGATTTTGCCTGTCTAGTGTATAAGTTTTATTTTTAATGCAAATTAAAATTGTTGGCACTGAAGAGAGCCCCCATTTGTGGCGGAAACGTTTGCCTTTCGGATGTTTATGTTTTTTACGACATAAACAATTAGTAACTTTTAACTGACCCCATGCCAAATTAAATATCACAGATATATCACTGTGGGTCAATATAACAAAGGACATGTGGAGGAACATGTCAAGATACAAAACTCAGAGAACCACTGCGAACAGCAGACACACTACGCTGCGCGCGCAACCATTCTCACGTACGTACTGCTGTTGGCGTTGTGTGCGTAACGTTCGCGTGTCAAATGTGGACCCACGGGGTCATGGGCACAAGCTTCGAGAAGCAAATAGGGTAAGTGTGGGTATTACTGTGGATGCCCCAGTTACTGCGCTTTCAAATAAAACTAATGATATACAATGTTTTATAGATATATAACGCTACAGAAGAATTAAAAACAATCAATATCTAATCCAAGCATAATAAGTATCAACGAATTATCAATAGTTACGATATTTGTAGCTAATTGATTGCAATTTAAAACTCTCATGTTCCCGATTCCCATAGTTTTAATGCTCAGATTTGTTGAAAGGTCATGAACACGTTCTGAAAAACTTGTTATAATTCCGTTTCTGAAAATAAAATATTTCTTGTGATATTACTTTCTGCAAAGTAAATATTTTATTTTTCTAAATATTTATGCAAAATAACAAAAAATACGTTTTTTAATCATTTTTTTACCAAAACAGTATTTGGTACATGATTTTCATAGGTGTATGAATTACTGCGATCTGTCAGGCGGCACTGCATAACCTTTCAATCTATTACAAATGCTTCGTTATGCTTACTTTTTATAATTGAGATTAAACAAAATGTTGAAAATTCCAAAATCGTTGCTAATGAGAGAAGAGGAAGTCAAGTAATATAATTTTAAGGTAAATTAAATAAGAGTTATAATATTATTTAATCTTAAGTTTTAAAAAATGCTTCATGTTCACTTTTTATAATTTAGTTTAAATAAAATGTTCAACACTCCTTAATCGTTGCTAAAGATGCAAGAGGAACTCAAGTGATATAATTTTAAGTTAAATTAAATAAAATTAATAAAATTATTAATCTTAATTTGTTACGAATGCTTCGTCGTGTTTACTTTTTATAATTGAGATTAAATAAAATTTTCAACACTCCTAAATTAATTGTAAGTTCACTGAAAATAATATCGCAGTATTACGCGCGCAGAAATTGGGGTTTCCGCAGTAATTCGTGCGCAGTAATTCGTGCGCAGTAATTCATGCAAACCCGCAGTAATACCTACATGAAACATTTTTTTTAGATTCGCATTTTCTAAGTAAATCTGGTTTCTGTTCAGGGTTTAAGGACTGCATGCTACTTACTTAATACCAAATACTGCTTTAAAAATTAATTCGTGACGACTTTTTTATCTCAAAATCTTTTTTTTTAATTTTAAAAGCTGTCTTGATTTTCGATCCGCAGTAATTGGCACACTTACCCTATATAAGGAAATTTATAATCTGAATTTTGTGACTGAAAGAAAAAGCTTGTTGACAGGTGGATAAAGTGTATTGAAAACAAGGCGATCATGCAGAGATGTGTTTTTTTTTTTAATTGATAACGATCAATTCCACAGACAGGGTGCGGATAATCGTTGATACACCCTCGCATTCATACATAGTGCACTATATCGTCCAGTATGCAGTAAATACGTAACAATAAATGAGATATTTTACGTAATCAACGTGAAACTTACATGAGTATAGAAAAAATTGCTTCAATGAGTCATAGGGTAGCAATTGTTCCATGCATTGTAGGGGCATTGAAGTACCTATCCGAAAATTTTCAAAAAAATATATATTGTCACTTTGAATTTGAGCATGATATAGAATTAAATGGTAGGTGTTCAAGAAATAATTCACATTGAAAAAATTATTCAAAAATTAAAAAAAAATTTTACCCCTTTTTTATAAACGGAATGGGTTCTTGAATTTTTTTCAGAACCTCTTTAGTACCCTCTATATCATATATTCTAGTCATCAAGATCGGTTGAGCCGTTTTCGAAAAAATTAGATTTTTTGATTTTTCAAAATTTGTTCATAACTTTTGTAAATAATTTTTTTTTTTCAAGTTAATACTTGGGGTGAATTTATCTTGTAAAGGAACCACTCTTTTACTTACGCGGTTTACCCGCGCACACATCCTTTTTCTCTACTTCAATCTGATAGGTTATGGGGTGAGAAAAAGGTAGACAGTTTTTAACTAGAAGGGAGGCAGAACCTTTAAATTACCTGTCCTTTGACACTCTTGTCTCACAATAAACCTATTTCTGGTTATAAAAAAATAAACTCATCGTTTTAAGATTCGGCGAGATGTAGATTTTCTTAGCTAGTTAGTATTTAAATAACTAGACTTTAGCTCCGAATCGCGATACACTATTGATACTTGCGACCAATTGGCTACCAGCGAGCTTTTACGTATGAGAAGCCCGAATCTTAATAGTAAGAGTAGAGAAAAGTATATTCTCTACCTGTAGCCAAGGGAAATTTGTAATGAAATGGTTATTTCTGATATAGTTAAAATTTTTGGATCTTATTGCATGATAGCAATAAATCAAATATAGATATAAAATAATTAAATCGATTCCTTTGATTATTAATTATGGATTCTGATACCTTAAATATTTTTCATAATTGGAAAAAACAATGGTTCAGATCCTTTTCAGAAATATCGTATACACTGGCATGGTAACTTGTAGCTATCCAAGTTTGTTTATTCTACTGAAGTACCATAGTACTTATGTGTTTAACAAAAAGATAATAGGAATCAATATTTTTCATTTGTCAAATTATTCATTCAAGACTTGCGTTGTCAATTCTGCTTTTACCTTACTCCATATTCCAGAATTCAAATGGACTTCCTCGAATGTCTGCAATTTTGAATTATTTGCGACATCCAAAGGGGAGGATTAGTTAAATACCTCTAACGTCACATTTAATGTAGAATGAAAACTGATTCGACGGTTGACTTCCATGTTGACATGACTCAGCCGTATGCGGTCACATCTTGGCTTCTTTATGGCACAATCACAGGCTCACTTACGAGTGCGTCGTGAATGAGCCTCAAATCCGTCTCAAAAGACGAACCTTCGTTTTCATCGATAAAGGCAGCATAACTGCGCTGTCGAAAACGAGTGCTGTGGTTTAAACGTGATGTCTATGTATCACTGAGAAAAATATATCTGAATTTTTCCTGTTTTTTATAGGGATTTACTTTTTTTCTATAGGAAAGTTGTTATTCAAATTTTGACTAAAGAAAAAAGAATATTCTTTGAATAAAGAAAATATGTACAGTAACTGATTTTAAAAAAGTCCGATAAATAAAGCTGAAGGTAGATTTTACTGTTTATTGTCGGACTAATGGCATCAACTATACACGACTCCGTGCATTAGTGTACGTCGTGCTCACGTGAGCAGTGTACTTGTGTGCGTGTGTATTCAGACCTGCGTCATGTTCGAATATAGTAGTGTATTTTTGGCGCACAAAGTGACAGGGTAGATATGTAAGTGTACATTTTCGAGTGTACATTGACGTGATTGAAAAGTTGTTTACTCGTGGATCTCATGGACATTTGCTTCATAAAACTATACAAACTTTATAAAAAATGTATTAAGTGCATGTTTTTTATAGTCACCTTACAAAAATTAAATAAAGGCTCAGTATTTTATACTCAACTTTTTATAATTTTATAAAAATTTTGTAAACTTAAATTTGCCTATCTTATAAAATAAACTTTATAAAGTCCACCAATTTTATAAACTTAATAAAATTAATGTATTTTACAAAGTAACCTTAATAATTATGCCTATTTTATAAAGTGCACTTAATACAGTCTACCTATTTGAGGAAGCGAAGTTCAAAAAATGTTTATAAATTTTTGCTTTTTTTTATAAAACGCTACTTTTTATGAGAACACAAAACTTCATAAAATGAATTACTTTTTATGAAGTCAACTTAGAATTTTTTTATAGAGTCCGGTCTTTTTATGAAATGCGATTTTTAACAAAAAACGAATCCTCATAAAAATACTGACTATTAATAAAGTCAACTATACAAAAATTTTATAAAGTTTGGTCTTTCAATAAAAAAAAGTTCTTTGTAAAAACAGAAAAATTCATAAAATATACATGTATAAAATATACATTTTTTTATAATGTTGACTTTATAAAAAAACACTTGCTTTTATTAAGCCAATCTTACAAAAACTAGATACAAACTTTTCAATTTTTCTAAACAGTTCATATAGTCATTGTATAAAAACTTTATAAAAATACCCAATTATGATAAAGTCAACTATGTAAAAATTTTACAAAGTTGAGAGTTTCATAAAGAATCTTACCTTCATAAAAAGACAAAAACAAAAGTCAGTAATTTCATAAAGTTTCGCGTTTGTATAGAAAAAAATCTGCTCTGGGTCATGTAACTAATAATCGAAGTGCCGTTGCAATGATTTCACTGGTCAGCGGCCTACGTTATAGCCTACGGACCACGAGTGTGCGAGTTCAAACCCAGTTTGGAGCAGAATTATTTTCAAATTTCTTCAGCTTTATTGCATAAATGTTTAAATTGCTTAATATAATTACTAACATTGCTTCATAATTAATAGTGAGAATGATCGCTTTTCTGGTATTTTTTTAAAAGATGTACTATAGGAAATCAAAATTCCATTTCAAAGTCCTTTGAAATAAAATTTTCTTTTTCTCTCAACTGAGTCAACGTTTCAACTGAAGCTTCAGTCCTTTTCAAGACTAAAAAATAATAATAATAACATGGATTATGTACATAGAAATGAAAAACAAACGGTCCAAGGTTACGATAAAAAATATTAAAAGTTGTTACCTTAGAAAAATCGTTGCGTAGAAGTAAAATTTAAAACTAAGACATCGAATGGTGTATAACTTTTGTGTTAAAATTCGTTGGAGTAAAAAAGTTTTCGTTAAAAATTATTAATATTGCACATTTATAAATTGTAGAAATTTCCTTTTACTCAATTGCTTGCAACACAACCAATACCCGAGACGGCGTTTCGCGGGAGGGCAGCGTCAAACCCAGAGGAACGTGTGAGGCCATGCACGGAGCAGACGCGTCCTGCAGCCCGCCAATGGTAGTAGCCGAAAGGACTCTGCCAACAGCTGGGCTGTCGTCGTCAGGATGGCCGTCAAGGGAGTCTTATAGACAGACTTTCCCTAGCGGTGGGCCTGCCGGGCGCACGCGTTCGAATGGTCTCTCCTCAACCTTCGGACGCGTGTGGACGCGGTGCGGAGCAAAAAGCATCAGGGGACCTTGAACGGGTTCCTTGATGCCGCATGAGTGGAAACAGTGTGAATGCGGGGGGCCCCTTAATCGGGGTATCAACCCAAATGCGCATGCGGCGGTGGCGCTGAACTTCCCTCGTGCCCTTCTCGCGGTCACATCACAACCACAAGCACGATACCGACACCCACACATACAAGTACGAATGCGTTGCCGAGTGAATGGGCTGCGGCCGGCGCCTGGTGGATATTCCCGATAGACTAGCCAAGGGAGGAGTAGTAGCCTCCCGACCAGGGTAGGACGCGATGTCAGTACCTTACCTCTGTGGAAGTAATATGGGTAAATGTAAGTCCCTCCGGTGTTCGGCCGCGAAGGGCAAAGATCCCGTGAAACCACATGTTAAACTGGGAAAACCGCTCACGTTTCTACTGCCTGGAGCCAATTTCGGGGTTGAAATCATGGACGCCCGGGCGCAGGAATGAAGGATTACCTGGTCAGTATTTCCTTATACCCGACGCTGCGTAGGATAAATCGCACACCGTCTAGCCTGAAGTCCGGGTCAGGTGTCGGGGCGGACCCGGCACCGCTCGGTCGATAGGGGTGACGTTAAACCTTTAGCATCATTATGGCGCGGGCCTATCCCGTAACCTTTTTTACTAGCTTCATTTAATGTGCCGATAGGATCGACCATCCGATCAGCCGCTTCTCGGTTTCGGTGCACATAACTAGGGATCTATACAGGCGGGGATAGTAGCCCTACTGCGGTAGGGCTCCCATGATGGGCGAACCGTCTTAAGACACGACGAGATTAATATGAATTTTGAGAATAATAAAAGAGATGAAGCGGTGAAGGCGCCTGATGCGCACTCACACACTCCTCCAGGGGCTGATGGATGTAAAGACGTCCTTCAGCTCCTGAAGGAGCAAAGTAAGAAAATGGAGAGGTTGGCCAGGGCTCTCAGCGTTATCCAGCAGGGTATGCTGAGAAACAACCCTGGCCATGTTAAGGACAGTGTGAGTGAGGCTACGGAGGTGTTGAGCGGAATGCTCAACACCCACAAGTGCTTACTAGAGAGCGGGGTGGAAATCCAGAAAAGGATGGAATCCCACCCCGCCGTCAAAAAGATGGGTATCTTCCGGAGACTGCGCTCTGCGTCTCTGGGAGATACCCCAAAAAAGCTGACAAAGGGGGAGAAGCCGAACATCGGCTTCCCAAGAAAGGGAAGGGCGGCATATCGCCCACTTACGCTGCGGCCACCAGAAGCCAAACCCCAAAAAAGGATGGGGAATGGCAGCTGGTGGAGAAGAAAAAAAAGAAAAAAAGAAAAAAAGAGAAGAAAAAAGAGGTTCCTGTGCCATTTGCGCAGGAACCTAAAACAAAGGTGAAGTTGGCGAGGCGCTCTCCGGCCGCACGGTCGGGCGACGCTATTAGGGTGTCGGCGAAGGATGGAGAGTCATACGCCGATATCCTGAAGGCTATGAAGGCGAAAGTAAACCCCCAAAACGCAGGGGCGGAGGTCCTCTCCATTCGGAGAACCAGGAGGGAGGAGATTCTCCTGGTCCTCAGAAAGGGGGGCGACGTCTCGACCTTCGAAAAGGCGCTCGACCAGGCGGTCGGAGAGAAGGCCGAAGTTAAATCTTTGGTCTCGAAGAGGTCCCTTGAAGTTAGGGACCTCGACGAGACAGTCACAAGAGAAGAGGTTGTTGCCGCGCTTTGCATCGCACTGGACAAGCCAGACCTCGGGGACCAGTGCAGGCTGTACAAACGCTTCGGCGGTGTGCAGACTGCGGTGGTCCGTTTAACCGAGGCGGACGCCAGGAGCTTGCTCGGGCTCGGTAGATTAAGGGTAGGGTGGGTGAACTGCCGCATCCGAGAGCATGTCGAGGTTGCCCGGTGCTTCAGGTGCCAGGGATACGGCCGTGTACAGCTGCTACTTCTCCCCCAACGATCCTTTCGAGATCTTCGAGACCCAGATCCTCCTCCTAGAGGAAAGCCTCAAAGAGGCTAGTGGGCGGTCCCTTATTGCGGGTGACTTTAATAGTAAGTCGCCCGAGTGGGGAGAAGCCCGTCTGGACAGGAGGGGAATCTTGGTCAGTGAGATGGTCGCCAGGAATGACCTGATTGTATTGAATCGGGGCAGGGATTTTACGTTCAGCCGAGGAGCGGGGGGGTCGATTATCGACCTCACAATTGCCGCGCCCCGTATTGCCTCCAGGATAGGCGACTGGTGCGTCCTCGATGTAATAACATTGAGTGACCACCGGTGCATTGAGTTTAGCATCCAGGAACGGAGTCACCCAGTGAATACGGGAAGGGGCGGCAAGGTAAGGAGCCCCTTCTGGAACACAAAACGACTCAGCAAAGACAAGCTTCGCGAACATCTTGAAGAAACCAGGCTCATAGATGAGCTTGGTTGGGCAAGGTCTGCTGGGTCGTTGGAGGACACTGTGCGGGCGGCGAGGCGGAAAGTGGTCGCAGCATGCGACCACTCCATGCCTCACCGCGGGCACAGGCGTACCGGGGACTCGATGTACTGGTGGAGGGACCAGTTGTCCGTCCTGCGTCGAAGTGCCTTACAGCGCGGCGGAGTTTTACGCGCTCAAAGGGTGAACCTCTGCTGCGCGAGGCATGGAAAAAAGCAAAATCAGCTCTGAGGCAAGGCATAAAAAAAAGCCGACTTCAGTGCTGGAAAGACTTGATCGGAGAAGTCGAGAAGGATCCATGGGGTCTCGCCTTCAAAATAGTCACTAAGAGATTGGTGACTAGAAGAAAGACCCCGGGCCTGGATAGTGCCGATCGTGTCAAGTACATCGTGCGAAGCTTGTTCCCGCATGTAGAGCCGTTCCAAAGACAGGACCGAAGTTCCTGCGTGGTCCGGGGCGAAGAACTCTTCGCTCTCGAAGAACTAAAGAGAGCGGGTGGAAGGCTCAAGGCAAACACAGCGCCGGGGATCGACGGGTTGCCGAACGAGATCCTCAAAGAGGTGATCGGGGTATACCCGGAGATGCTCCTAGAAGTCTTCAACTCCTGTCATCGGGAGGGGAGGTTCTTCGCAGACTGGAAGAAGCAGAGGTTGGTCCTGCTGAGGAAAGGCAACAAACCTCTAGGGGATGCCTCATCGTATAGGCCAATATGTTTATTGGATACGATGGGGAAGCTTCTGGAGGAAATGATCCCATCCCATGGTCCGCGAGAATGGTCTCTCGGAAAACCAGTTCGGCTTTCGGAAAGGCAGGTCCACAGTTGACGCCATCCAGGCAGTGGTGGACATCGCCACTAAAGCAAGAAGAGGAACTGGTAAGCGTAAGGGATTCTGCGCGTTGATCAGCATTGACATACGCAATGCGTTCAATACCGCGAGATGGAACATCTGCATCGAGGCGATGGTGCGGAAAAAGGTTCCAGACTACCTGTTACGAATGATAGATGACTATCTCAGCGACAGGTGGGTGATATACGAGGGCGAAAAATGGTCTCTCAAGGAAGAGATGACATGTGGCGCCCCTCAAGGGTCGCGGGTAGGTCCACTCGTCTGGAACGTCATGTACAACGATTTCCTGCGCATGGACATGCCTGCTGGAACGAGCATCATCGGCTTCGCGGATGACGCACTTGTCGTGTGCGCCGCTGACGACGTCAAAATCCTGGAGCTGAGGATCAACGATAGTCTGTGGCGGGCAAAGCGTTGGTTGGATAGCAGATGCCTGAAAATGGCCCCTGAGAAGACTGAGGCTTTGCTGGTCACAGACAGGAGATCCTTCAAATACCCGAGGATCGTTCTCGGGGAACATGAAATCAAGTGGAAAAAGAGCATTAAGTACCCGGGTGTGCAGTTGGATCGAAGGCTTAGCTTCGGCGAACACCTGCAGATCGCGACTGCCAAAGCCATCCAGTGTGGGGCCGCCCTGACTCGGCTCATGCCCAACATTGGTGGTCCTAGGGAAGCTAAGAGAAGGCTGGTGGCGAGCGTGGTAAATTCGAAGCTGCTTTATGCAGCTCCGATCTGGACAAGTGCCCTTAACAACCATGCTATCCTGAAGAAGCTGTTCTCGGCACAGAGAGGTGTGGTGATGAGAATTGTCTCCAGCATTCCGAACTGTGTCGACGAGTGCTGTGCTGGTCCTGGCGAGCGTCCCGCCAATAGATTTATTGGCGGAGGAAAGGCAGGAGACCTTTCAGCTTCGCAAGGAGCTTACCTGCGCCGACCTGCAGGAAATCGCTCGCGCGAAGGAGGCCATCCGCAAGGATGGAAGGCGCAGACTCGTCGAGAAATGGCAGACGAGATGGCATGGTGACCAAACCGGGAGATGGACACACCGTCTGATCCCGGAGCTCGCCACCTGGCTGGATAGAAAGCACGGTCAAGTCGGCTTTTACTTGGCGCAAGCGCTTTCGGGCCATGGTTGCTTTAATGCGTACCTGAAGCGCTTCAAGAAAAGAGACGATGAGTCGTGCCGCTACTGCGGTTCCCTTGTGGATAATGCAGAGCACACACTCTTCGTCTGCGCAAAGTGGGGCGCGGCAAGGGAGGCCCTCGGTCAGGCAGTGGGTGCCGAGCTCACTCCTGACACGATGGTCTCTCTCATGCTCCAGTCTGAACAGATTTGGATGTCTATCGAGTCATTCGTCACCCTGGTGATGAAGGCGAGGGAGCTCGATGAGCGTGCGGAGCGCGGCAACAATGGGGGCCAGTAGAAATCGCATCGGGGCCTACACCCGCGGTCCTGCGTCTTGGGCGGACTTGGCTGTTCGCGTCGACCGGGGGAGGAATCTTCTTATTCCTTTCCTGGTTGGCGCGGTTGGCCGGCCTGCCTAGCGGGCGTATTAATAACATATACTGGTAACTAAAAATTTTTTTTTGATATTGTTTCATAATTGTGCATGATAATAAAAGTCTGAATAATTTCTTCTTTCACACAGGTTGTCAATGATAGTACTGTGATCAAATTGAAAGGTGAATTTAAAATTTAAACTTCCCGGGATTTTCGAAACTGAAATTTTTTTTTCCATAAGTTGGTAGTACTGTTAGTGATATCTGTGCCAAATTTCACATCAAAATATTCATTAGTGTTTGAGTTACGCTTTTTTTTGTGAGATATTAAAATTTAATTCTGCGATTTTTACAATGTCTTTATTTATTGAACAAAGAAGTTGCATTAAATTCTGTTTGCGGAATGAATTTTCGGCTGCGGAAACGTTGAGGATGCTGCAGAAAGCATTTGGGGATCAGTCTCTGTCTTCAAAGAATGTTTACAAGTGGTACAATGAGTTCAAGTCAGGTCGCGAGAGTGTTGAAAAAAATGTGGTGTCAAATCGGCGAAAATCATCAACTGATGAACATCACGTCAAGCAAGTCAAAGAAATGGTGCTCAAAAATCGTCGATTGACGATTAGAGACGTCGCTGATAGTTTACAAATATCATTTGGATCGGTGCAAGCGATTTTGAAGAACGATTTATGGGACAACAACTCTTGGTTTTTGCATCATGATAATGCACCATCACACACGGCACTGGTTTTACGCGATCATTTCGTCAAAACTTCAACAAATATCGTTCCGCAACCACCGTATTCACCCGATTTAGCTCCGTGTGACTTCTGGTTGTTCAGCAAACTCAAGGGACCGCTCCGGGGACACCGTTTTGACTCGATTGAGGAGATAAAAACCGAATCGCTGAAGGCTCTGAAGGCTATTCCGAAGGAGGACTTTGCCAAGTGTTTTGATGATTGGAAAATTCGTTGGCATGAGTGTATCGCGGTGGAAGGGGATTACTTCGAAGGAGACGAAATAGATTTGGAACAATAAGTAAGGATTTTAAAAGTAATAATCAAATTCGCCTTTCAATTTGATCACAGTAGTAAGTAGAAAAATGAAGGTAGAAACGTGAAAAGAGAAGAGGGAAGAAGGAAAAAATGATCGATAAAAGAGAAAAGAAATTTTTTCTTTTTTTTTCTTTGAAAACTTTAGAAATTTATAATATTTATATTAATTTATATTTATAAAAAAATATTTAAAAATTTTACTGCTTTGAAAAAGTCTTAATTAGACATTCGAGTAGAAAATTGTATGATGTTTTTTAGGAAGAAGCCCCCTATTTTATAGCACAATTTCCGATGATACGTCAATTCCGATAAAAATATGAAAAAGTTCTATGAGAGTTTTCGGGAGTTAAAATGCTTTCTTAAATTTTAAATAACTTTCGAAATAATCAACATTTTTAAATGTTGTTGGACTACTTTTAAAGCTAAATTTCTTCAAAATCGAACCAAATTCTTAGAATTAATGTGTAATTTTTTCCTTACATACTGCTCGAGGTTAAATTTCAAATAAGAAAGTTGGAAAAATTCCAATATTGCTTTGCTGAGAAAAACATTTTTATAAGATATATAAAACATATAATCATGAATTTTGTATTTAGTTCCCTTAAAATATATATTCATATGATCTTTATTATGATTTACCTACAGATGAAATGTTTTCGAAATTCCCCTACTCTTTTGTTACAATTTCAACTCTTTGCATTATGCAAGAAAAAAATTATAGATTTATAATGACAATTTACTGCGATTCTTTCGCAATAACTTCTTCAAAATTTAACGAAACGACTTCATTCCAGACTAATTTTGAAGATAATTTTGATGGCTTCCACATTATTAAGAGTAAAAATTTCATCACTTACAGAATTTAAATTAAGATAATTTAAGCAATCATCGAAAAACAGGTGGTCCCACAATTCTGACCGGCAGTGTAAATGAGAATGTTTGCATTCTATGGCCTGTACCTAAAGCTACGAGTATTATAAGTTTTTCTGACAATGTCTGTAAATTAAGTGACTCCAGTGGATACCAAGAAGAAACTTTATCGAGGACAGGACTGACGTCCCAAGTTTTCGAATACTTGAGGCGTGAAGGGCTTAACCTGTAAACCCCTTTGAAGAAACGGTTCATATCACTGTCCGATATTTTTTTCACGATGAGATGAGTTCTATTGCTGATCGCGCTGTGTTTAAGGTTCCATGTGATCCACCGTCGTTGAAGGACTTGCCAGTCAGAATTTTCCGTAATGTTCTTAAGATCATGGAAAAAGGCGGAAAAGCGTAAAACTTTCTATTTTTCCAAGAGATCGTAAAGGCGTCGTAAGCTTCTGCGTCGGGGTGACGAATCGAGCAACAAAAGGTGGTACATTTTGTGTTGGAATTGGTTACGAACAAATCGATAGTAGGGTTCGTGAAGGTTTGTAAAATCTCTTTGCACGCATAATCAGCTAACTCCCATTCTGTGTCTACGTTCCGAATCCGATATTCTCTATCAGCATGTACGTTAGCTTTCGATGCAATGTATGACGCATATATCCAGAGTTTTCTAGTCTCGCACCAATTCCAAGTTTCTCTACTAAGAGAGTGTTGAAACTCAATATTTTTATTCTGTATTTTAAGCTATTTAGGACGAACGTGACAATACTGTACCTTAGGATAATTGTGTATCTTGGCAGCATATTGCTTTAATCCTCAGCATATTGCCAAGAAGACTAGCCTTTTTATTTGGAACTATGACGAAGTTTATACCTTTATGCGTTTATAGTAAACTTTCTATATTTATGAATTTGTTTTCTAAATCTCCTTTCAAGTCATTCTGTGAACCTACGATTTATTAGCTTATGGTTACCATCGTCACACCCCCTAAATGTTAACGTCACCCGAGTTCATCGGTCCTTCCTCGTTGTACTATAATCTCCGAGTGGGCTTTTCCTAATCGGCAAAAATCGGCTCGACATACCTTCGAGCCGTTAACTCCATCTTTGATCTTACCCTTGTAATTACCGACGATTTTAGAGACCTAAACTAGGTAGTTAGTTATCCTTGATTCTCCAACATAGAAAGAACTTAGCTTAACGGAAGTTTAAGTCCCTCAGTATAAAAACATGTAAATTCACGTAAAGTCATATTAAATTACGTTTCAACAAGAATAACATATCTGTTCCCATTTTAACCTACATTACTTACATCGAATAATTTGGGTCTCCAATTTCTAACGTTTTTGGAGATAGGCACGACTCTTCAAATATTCAAACTTCGGATCAGCAGTACGGCCTCACATCATAACAGAGATTGTAAATGGGGATGTTAGATTCCGCCCATTTTATTTATTTAGGCAATTGCCGTTGTGTTGTCGATTCATAACAGAATCTCAGAACTCACCAGTTCAGAAGAAAATGTTTTAAGGGCCCAAAAAGGCCGCTAAAAGTTCTAAGCGATTTATGCTCCAGGATTTCTTCTCTTCGTTCCAAAACCCATGAGATGATTCTCCTTCGCAATACGCCCCCCAACCAGATTTTGATGCATCAGAGAAGATTTCCTTCTCAAAAACAAATTAACGTATTGGGCTTCGTGATAGATATATGTTCTTTCGAAACCAAATCAAGTTAGGCCGTAGGGATTTTAGAATCAACATGTATTTGTCATAATTCCATACGGTATCGCAAGGCAACAAGAAATCAGGCTTCCAATTAGTTGAGAAAACTCTCGAATAGTGGATGATTTTTTCTTCGGAAAGATTTCTATTAAGAAACCTATTTTTTCTCTATTGTTTGAAGGTAACTCTAACATTAAGGTTTCATAAATAAAGGTGAACGCTAGAAAAATACAACTTGTGCTAGGAATTAGACAACTTTTTTCGTAACTGATTACGAATCCTAGTGATTAAATAATTTAAATAATTGCTAAAGTTCGAACAGATGGGGCAATTTTTTGCCATAGCTTCCTCTTGAACGGAATTTGGTAACCTTTTACTGGCTGAAGCACGAAAGCGCTTCTAGTAATTTCCTTCCAAATTGGAAAGAAATTTCGTAAGCGGCCTGCCATACTAACCTTTTTTCCTCTCCTGTCGCGCTGAATGTCGAGATGGTCGTCTCGTTTACTGCCCTCGATACGTCGTTTGAAATTTCTTGTATACTTGTTTCAGCCGAACATTGCTCGTCCACGAAGGCCTCTGGTTCCTCGTGAACCAGCTCTTCGAGTTTAAAAATCCAGAGCTTTGGCTATTGGAAGTCTTCTGCAAAGGGACTGATGGTTTAATAGTCTTGCTGATCTTCTCCAACGAATTAACTTTGTTAATCTTCTCATCAAGATTATCTCCAAATAGGAAAGTGCCTCTGTCTGATTTTTCCAGAATGGATTTGGCTGATTTATTATAAGTGGAAGCGATGAATGCTCTTCGAGCAATCGTCTCCGCATAATGGAGTTGCATGATCAGCTTTTCACTATCAGAAAGATATTCGAGAAGTTTCACAACGTCGAGTCCATTTTCTGCATTGTCCAATAATATATTTATGCCTTGGCCCGAAGCTGACAACGCCGAGCCTGCCAGGAGCTGAGAATTTTGAAAATGTTGAAACTTCCTTTGATAAGACTTCTGTAAAGATATCTCTGGATTAGTCCTATACCTTTGTATAGGCTCTGCCAGGTTAAGGATCGACGCGTATCTCATCTCTAGTATGAGCCTGGCCGTCCAAGTTGGTCCACGAGGGAGAAACGTAACCAAAAACTGACTGTAATTTGAATCCCGCGATGTATCTCGAGAACGGGATTCCCGACTTTTAGAAGAACTCCGGGATTGTGAAGGAGTGTAAGATCAAAGTGCACTGGAAGAACGAGACAAACTAGATGACACGATCTGTTTTAACTTTTCTTTTTTTTTCTTCAATTGACGGAATAAATCATTTACGTCTTCTTCGTTGAAGCAAGAACGCTTAGGTTTATGTCCCATGATATAATTTAACTTAACCCTTGGCTCTTACATGTGAACGTATCGGACACAAAAAACGAATGAAGTCTCGTCAAAAGGACGCAAGGAGGGCGCGGTGATAGAACATTTTGGCTCTCAAATTTGTGGCAATCTGGTGTAAAGTAGCGAAACTACAATAGTAATCCCGAGAACAAGGCGGAAAGTATAATGGTACATTTGTTATCGTATTTATGCTGCCGTAAAGCAAGGACTGCCCCTTGCTGAACTTTCGCCATGTCATGCTGTATTGATGCAGTTTTAAACAACCCATAAATATCATAATGCTGATGCATGATAAAACTCTTCCTTAGGCGGTCGCATCTTAGCTCAAATATGTATACATTTTAGTGCATCTGATGGCGTTTTAAAGTTACACTTAAGCCTACGATCCTGCTATCTGGGATTGGATTTTGATGGAAGTTTCTCAGTAGCGTATATTAAATTCAAGGTACTTCATCTCAAAGAGAATACAGCCTTAACTTGAATTTTAATACACATAGTATATATTCAAATAATATTAAATTTAATTTTGATATAGTTTAATCGGCAAGTTATTGAATTTAATATGAATGTATACTAATTTTTCATAATATACAATTGCACTGACTTTGTAACGTTGTGTTTCTTTTTCTCCTCTGGTCGGGCTGGTCGTCCTCCGCCGGATGCTGCAGTCTGCCAGGGTCGAGACGTGAGGACAGGAGAAATCGTAATAACAAGGCGGTCATTTTATTAACAAAACAATGGGATGATTTATTGTTCTACTCAAATCATATACAGATCTAGGGTGCGACTACCCTTGCCGGTGGTAACGGTGTCGTGGTCGTCGGTCGTAGTCTTTTATACAAGATGGCGGTCTGGTAATCCCGACGCGTCACAAGCTGGCAGCGTGGCCCCGGAGCGAGTTGGGCCGGCGGCGCTGCACCTCGGCTATCGCCGAGTCCCGGAAACCTTCCCTTTCCCACGGTCGGTCAGGTCGGTACGGTGAGGGGGAGGGGGGTCGGTTTAGTCGGGTTGGCTGGCCGGGTGAGCGCACTGCCGGAGGTGAGGTGGTCAGGAACGCCTGAAGCCACAGCACCCGAAGCCCGTGGGCCGATCATGGGAACGCCCATCCATCGGCACACAGGTCGGCTCGTGTTCTCCCCGGGACGTCGCGTCATCGTGTTATCCGCGGCCGAAGGTGGGGTGATCTGGAACGCCAGAAGTCACCACACCCGAAGCCCGTGGGCCGATCATGGGAACGCCCATCCATCGGCACACAGGTCGGCTCGGGTCTCTCGTAATTGACGAGTCGCCGAGGGTGGGGTGATCAGGAACGCCTGAAGTCACCACACCCGAAGCCCGTGGGCCGATCATGGAAACGCCCATCCATCGGCACACAGGTCGGTTAGCGTCGTTTGGTCCTCTAGGAGTCGATACGTAGCCGAGGGTAGGGTGATCAGGAACGCCTGAAGTCACCATACCCGAAACCCGCGGGCCGATCATGGAAACACCCATCCATCGGCACGCAGGTCGGCTGGCGTCTCCCCGTAGAGGATGGTACGTCGGGTAGGTCGTCTACAGGTAAGTATGTCGTCCAGGTAAGTATGTCGTCTACAGGTAAGTATGTCGTCTACAGGTAAGTCGGTTGTCCGGGTAAGTAAGTCGTCCAGGTAAGTATGTCGTCTACAGGTAAGTACGTCATCGTCAGGTAGGTATGTCGTCGTCCAGGTAGCTCTGCCACGGAAACGCCCGTCCGCAGAGTAACCTGCTGAGTCTAGGTCCAGTGAGAGCTCCTCGATGTTACTCGAGTCGAACGCACCGGACCGACTGTCGTTCTCGCGTCGAGACATTGCACCTATAGTCTCGACGTGCGGTGCGCGCGCCGTCGAGCAGCAGTCTGGGGGAGACTGGCGCATGGGGGATGCGCGCGTCGCGCTAGACGTTCGTGACGCCGATGGTAGATGCTATTGGCGTCACATCTCCCCCTCTTTTCGGAGAGAAAAACCAAAGAGGTGATGGCGGTTTTGCCTCAATTGTCGGTGATCCGACAGTCCCGGATCTCTCCCCCACGGTGCATCCGCACGAAGTATCGTTTCCCGCCGACGCGGGCGCGGTATCGCATGTTGCCGGCGGGGAACGAGATGGTGACTCCGTCCGGGGCAATCACGTGCCACATGGCTCGGCTGCTGCATGGTGTTTCCGAAGTGGAGTCTGGCGCTGGTATTGGTGCCACTTCGGGCGTTGAGGCTGGCGGTGGATCTGGCGCGGGTGTTAGTGCCGGCGTTGGTGTCTCTTTTGATGCTGCCACCGGTTCCGGTGCTGGTATAGGTGCTGGTATCGGTGCTGGTTTCGGTGCTGGTATCGGCGCTGGCATCGGCGCTGGTGGCGGATCTGATGATGGTATCGGTGCCGGTGCTGGGGCCCCCTGCGGTTTTGCCGCTGGTTTCGGCGCCGGTGCTGGAGATGCTTCCGAGGCTAGAGGCGGATCTGTCGCCTGTGCTGGCGTTGGCGCTTTTTCCCTTTTCGGCTTCGCCGTCGGTTTTGGTGTTGGCGGCGCTGGCGGCCGGCTGGCCCCGCTCCTGTCCACCCCTGATAGTGGTGGGGGTGCCTTGCGAGCTCTAGGGGCGCGCGCCCGTGATCGGAGCGGCGCGGCGTCGACGAGGAGCGCTCGTCTCGGTGAGTCGACCTCTGCCGTCTCGTGTTCCCTGCGGCTCGTCCCCTGCTGATGGTTGGCATGGCGGCGGGGATCCTTGCCTTGCTGGTGACCGCTGCCATGGGGGCTCTTCTAGGGGCCGTTGGCACCTTCGCCGGTCGGGTTGGCTTCCTGACTACGGCCGCGTTGGGGGTGTCGGCTTCCTTGATCATGGCCGTGCCGGAGGTGTCGGCTTCCTCGATGTCATAGAGGGGGCCCATCCTCCGGAACTTGACGAAGCCATCGGCTTCTAGGAGTTTCTCCAAGTCGTTCAGGTCGTTTTCGAAGGACATGGTTACGGATAGTTCGAGCTCTGAACTCGTACTGGTGCCGGTCGGTGGTAGACGTTTTTGCCGTCGAAATGGCAACCCCATTTCCTCATTTGGTCTAACGTTTTTGAGGGTGTTGGCTGGGGGTCTCTTTCCTCGGTGATGCCGTGGGACCTGTCGTCGGCCAGAGCCCGGGGCGAGGAAGCCGCTTGGATGCGCCTGAGCTGGTTGATCTCTTCCTCCATCGCCTCCATGTCGTTGGTTCGGTCCAGGTCCTCTTTGTAGTCGGGACCGTCCTCCGGTTTGTCCGTGAAGAGTCGCGGATTAGCTCTCACAAAGCTCACCATTCGTTGCCTTAGGGTAGCCAGGGACCCTTCGCCGTTGATTTGGTGGCGCCTCAGCTCGTCCTCGAGCTGGGTCTTCTGCAGTCGGTACACCCATGATACTGCCATGGTGTCAGGTAAGATAACTGGTAGCTGGTTCGGTTTGTTTAAGCGGTGCTTGCTCTAACTTGGAGCTCGCTAAACTGATGATGAGCTCTGCGATGCTCCTGCTTATATACTCTCGGAATGTGGTGGAGAGGGTAGTCCCCACTACTTCCGAGCTGACTCGGTCGTTCTAGAGATGTCGCTCTAGTCCCTGTTCGGGCGCCATGTAACGTTGTGTTTCTTTTTCTCCTCTGGTCGGGCTGGTCGTCCTCCCGTAGAGGATGGTACGTCGGGTAGGTCGTCTACAGGTAAGTATGTCGTCCAGGTAAGTATGTCGTCTACAGGTAAGTATGTCGTCTACAGGTAAGTCGGTTGTCCGGGTAAGTAAGTCGTCCAGGTAAGTACGTCATCGTCAGGTAGGTATGTCGTCGTCCAGGTAGCTCTGCCACGGAAACGCCCGTCCGCAGAGTAACCTGCTGAGTCTAGGTCCAGTGAGACAGGCCGTGCAAACCTAATGGAAAGGTGGTGGACCGTTAGCAACTAGCGCCGCGTACAGCACTGCGCATGAACTACCATTATGTGTGCACGTGTTAGTGCATATGCATGCATACGTAGGTTCTTTAAATGTGTTACAAAGAATATATTCAAATAAAATTAAAAGGAAATTGAAGATTTAGCGCAAAATTGTGAAAATTTAATTCAAGATTGAGAAGTTATGTTGATATCAACTCACTCTTTAATTACATTTACACAATTTTGCCTTAAATCATGGTTTTCTCGTCATAAATAAAAATCAAAAATATCTGTAATTTGTATTTTTATTTTCAGAAAATATAGTTGCTTAGCACATTTTGCGTTGATTTTTGTACTACAAGATAATTGAACACTTTGTGGGGTCGAGATAGCTCTCTTCGGTGTTGTGTGAAAGTCTTCTCCAAATACATCCTTGCTACTTCCTGCTTCTGGGATATCTTCTGATTCTTTTTTCTGGAATATAGATTAAAAGCATTTAATTTATATGAATATTTGAAATTTATTTCGTAGGTATTTTATAAAATAAATAAAAATAAATTTTATAAAATAAAACTCCAGTCATATGTTTCGCGAAATTGTGGTGGGAATTTCTGACATTGTGGAATTTATATTGGCAATTCTCAGCTATTTTTTCATAAATAATCCTTTGTAATTTTATACTATATATGTACTTGCATCTATATCTTCAGTAACATTTAGACAGAAGTACACTGCCGGTCGAAATTATTTGTTCACGTGTTGTTTCAGCTATTCCTAAAGTGTCTTAATTTTTATAATAACAAGTTGAAATTTTTTTCCCTATCATAAAATAAACGTTAATAAAATTTTGCAAATAACAAATAAAACAAAATAAAAAATAATAAAATAAACTAAATAACAAAATTGAAGAAATTTTTTTTTTCACAGAAAAATTTCTTCAATTTATATTGGAAAATACCATCTAGTTTTAAATAACGTTGGATTAATTCTAAATCAGAGGTTGATAAGGTCGATATAGTAGAGTTCCGTTGTCACGTACAGTGATACACTCTTCTAATGATCGACATAATCGACTGAAATGATTTAGAAAAATCAGAAAAAATAACAAAATGTTAATTTTATAAAAAAATATTTCAGAAAACTTGAAATTTCAATCATTCTGAAAAATATTAACAACTCTGAAATTAATTAAGATTTTTAAAAGTTTTTTGTCTCATTTAAATGGTAGGTTTTCATAGTATTTTTCTAACTAATCAAGATATTTTCAGATTTTTTTTCCTGGATTCTACCCGGCGTCAAAAATTATACAAAAAGGTCATAAAATTTTTAAAATGTGTAGCTACTTACAAGAAATTTTTAAAAACCAATGTGTATCATATTTTAATAAAATTTATAGATTACTGTCTTCATTTGAAAATTTTCGACATGTTTGTACCATGTTTGACCCCAGGGTAGAATCCAAAAGAAAAATTCTAAAAATATCTTGATAAGTTAACAAAATACTATGAAGAGTAACCTTCAAAATGAGACCAGAAACGTTTACAGGTCTTAATTAATTTCAGTGTTATTAATATTTATTCAAAACGATCGAAATTTGACGTTTTTTGCAATATATTCTTATAAAATTATCATTTTGCCTTCAACTTGGGCTCACTAGATGCAAAATTTAAATAATTATAAAAATTAAGACACTTTAAGAATAGCTAACACAGCAGGTGGATAAATAATTTTGACCGGTAGTGTATATACTACTTTTTTAGTTTGGTATCTCAAAATTACGTGCTAGAATTTTATTGTCATTCCCAAGGAAGTTTTAGATACTTCATCGAAGTTTCTTGTACTATTTTATGTAAATTTTCTTACGATTTTTACATTTTTTCACATTTTCGAAGTTTACTTCGAAATAGGGCTCATATATGTAATATTTTATTTATTGCACTTAAAATTTTAGAAATAAAGATCACTAATGAGGACTCTGATCAGAGTCGAAAAGTTTGAAATTATATACAATATCGTATGAAATTAAAAATATTGTTACTTACGTGTGCAAACTGCACGCTACTTTCTTTAAAGTCTCGTGTGCCTTCTGCAGGTTTTTCTACTTCGGGAATAAAAATTTCGAAGTCTGATGGGGAAGAAACACTCGCCGGTTTAATGTTCACATCACTTCCACTCGACACATCACTACACGACGGTAAATTTAACGACGGAAAAATGTCGATGACAAATAAAAAATTGTCTTTCTAGTACTTCGAGGTATCCTAACCTCGACAAGTAGGGATTTGAGCATGCTTCTATCCATCGTTGTCCGGCATTTTCTTTCTTCGGAAACCGATGAATTGACATATTGTTCTTCCGACCCCTTTTGGAGGTACACCCACTCACAGCACACTGAATTTCGTACTTCGAATTCATTTTAAATGATTATAAAGCGCGATCGCGTACGAATTGTTGATACATGTATAAAACAATGGCGGAACTCATACGAAGCCGTTCCCTTTGCCGCACTCCGCCCGCTTCCGACAACTAGCGCCGCGTACACCACCGCACATGAACTATCCTACGGGGACACCCAATACATTAGAGGTCGACCTGCCCTGCAGTGAGAGCTCCTCGATGTTACTCGAGTCGAACGCACCGGACCGACTGTCGTTCTCGCGTCGAGACGTTGCACCTATAGTCTCGACGTGCTGTGCGCGCGCCGTCGAGCAGCAGTCTGGGGGAGACTGGCGCGTGGGGGATGCGCGCGTCGCGCTAGACGTTCGTGACGCCGATGGTAGATGGTATTGGCGTCACAACTTTGATTCACCACCTGTATATTAAAGTACATCAAAATCAAGAACATTTTAACGATGAAGATATATAATAATAACTATAAGTTAATAAATTATTTAGCGTAAAACTAGTATGATTGGGAATTTCCTACCTGAATCAACCATTCTTTAAAGTCGTTGATCCGAGCAATGATGAGCTGCATCAGCGGTCTTGCTTGGATGCTGGGGTTACGGGCGCTTCAAGTGGCATACAAATTTAATTAATGATTTATTATTGCATTTTTTTGGAAAAATCCCGCCGCCTTGATACGCTCGTAAAAATTAGTAATTTTTATCGCATCAATTTTTACTGATATAAGAATTTAATATTTACGAGATGTAAGATGCACGGAAAATTTGAATTAAAATTATTTATTTGTTACTTTCAAAATCAAAAAAACGCAAAAACATCACAGAACATTAAATGCAATGAGAGTTTTATACAGACAAAAATATTAACCTACCATTTACGATGGTTCTTTTTTCACAGGGTTAAGAGCGCCAAAATGATAAAAAAAAATGTATTTCAAATGAGATTAATGTTTTTAGATTATGTAGAATATGTTACGTCGGAAACGCAACACTTCTCTTCTTCAAAGATTTCCTCCTATTATGTAAGGGTCAGAAGGATCATCTCTAAGAGATGAGGAATAGTCAGTGAACAAGAAGGGTTAATTATATAAAATATATTTATTAACATTAGATTAACTTTACGTAAGCACCATGGAAAATGAAAATATATATATGAGATTTGAAGTATTAACCCTTGATTAAAAGTAAGTTCGCTGTGATCGAGTCCAGTAGGTCAAATATTGTAAATCGAGTCCTCGCTTCGTAGGCGTTTAGATGAATCCTAATCAAACTGTAAATTCGTGGTCCAGCCAGTTGGTATGCTTGATTCTCTGATCCCGGATTGTCGAGAAAATCCTCTAAGGCGATTCCTCTTCACTTTTACTGTCGTTGAACTCGGCGTCGATTTTACCGAATTAGAACTGGACCAACTAGCGGTGAAAAATCTGATGAGACTGGACTGGACTGAACTTGCCGATAGAAATAATGACACTGGACTGAACTTGCGGTATAAAAATAGTGACACTGGACTGACTTCTATTGGAACTTTCGCTTTTTACAGAACTTTGAAAGGTCAACTATGGCGAGCTACATGCTATGACAAGTTACATATTATTACAAGTTATATGTTGTGACTGTAATGTATGTGATAAGTGCATGTAGTAGTGCGTTGGTACTGTAGGGCTTCATTCACCTTCTCTCTGGGTCAGTCAATTTGTTATCATGTGTGGGTATTATAACGACAAATGGTAATTCCATATTGATCATTCTGTTGATCTGTAGATCTGGCTATAACTTCCGTCGATAAAATCACGCACGCGGTAATGTTTTTTCATAAATTAAAATTTGATCTGAAGTGAGACCATTGTTGTTACATTAATGTTTAAGACGAAACATATTTGCTTATATAAATTTTTCTCAGTCGTAGTGATTTAGAATTTTTAATTAAAATCGAAAATAAAATTGCGATAAATACATTGCCAGATCAAACAATACGTTAAGTAAATTGAAATGAGGAATATAGGAATAAAAAAAAAATTCTAAAAAAAATTATATTTGTCATATAAAAGATTCATATTTATAAATTGTATAAGTTGAAACCTTTTCAAAAAATTATTCAGGATGTTATGATATTTAAAAAATTATAAGATTTGTGACACGTCAAAAAAAACTAATGATGCAACAGAAATTATAGAAATATTCTTAAAAAATACGATTAAACAAAACAAAATACGAAATTTCAGATGAAGGAATTAAGTAAAACAAGCTTATTCGGACATATTCAATAATATAGATATCTCAGGCAATATATTTGCTTTGTATTGAAACTTTCGTTTAAATCTTGTATTCATTTATTTCATAACCAAAGGTGATATAATTCCTCAGATATTGCGTCATCCGATTATTACTTGTTCCGGTAGATGGCACATGGTCTGGCTGATCAGCAGTTCCGCTCATATGAAGACATCGAAAAATGGCTTGATTCGTAGAAAGCCTTAAAAGATGAACACTTTTGACGTAACGGTATTCGAGCTCTACCAGAAAGATGGACAAAAGTTGTAGCTATCGATGGACAATACTTTAAATGATTCATTCGTAACCATTTTTTAACAATAAAGCTGCATTTTCATCAAAAAAACAGCGGGAACTTAGTTGCGCACCTAATACTATTGCTGGCAGTACTGCTATTTCGCAGAGATTTCACATGTCGCATATGAATATGATCCGCTTTTTTATTACGAAATGTTTTTTATAAAAAAAAGTCCTTAAATCTCAATATATAAAAGAAGGATGCTCCACGCGAGCGGCTTATGAAGGTTACATCTATTGCTTTTATTGCTGTATTCGATTACCTGCTATGGGGATGAATCGTGATGGGTCTTAAAGGGTTTTCTAGAGGTAAATATCATTCCGAATTGAAGTCTTCCTTCGTTACCTGGTCTAGGAATAAATTTAGTCTCTCAAAGAATATTTTTCGTAATTTTTAGTCTAACAATTTGTCACAAGTTTGCGTCTTAGACGTCTCAAACATCTATAATATATCATAGATTTTTTTGTCCCATGACAAGGAGAATAGGAGAATAGAGGAAAACAGGAATAGATCTAAACCGATGAAATAGTCGCCTCAGCCTGTACGATAATCTCATTGGTTGAATCTTGTTCCTCTATTCTCCTACTATCCTATTTCCCTCAACATAGGTCTGCGCAACATGAATGCTGAAACATTGAGTTGGTTCCATTTATACACAAAAATGTTTATACAGAAAGTGTTACTTACAGAATATATGATTTAATTAGGAACCAAAATCAGAAAATATCTTCCGAACTTTGGTCCCCGATTAAAATAAATGTTTGTATTTTCTGTAAAAGAAAAAACCCTTTCTGTGGAAAAAATTTTGTGTACTTTGATGATATTTTTCCTATATTATTCGATCTTGAAAATTTTTTGAATACAATATTTTGAAAGTGAATTTAATGCCGCGTCAAATGAGAATTTTTGACTGAAATTGGATAAAAATTGATGGAGTTGTGAAAATTTTAATATTTTAAGAATTTTTGTCTAAACTTGCATGTACGTAGCTGACGTGGAATTTGAATCAGGGCGCGTCGCGAGGGATGAAAATGACAGCAACCGTCATAATATTTATGTAATTATTTGGTTCATCTATGGACATTCAGTACAATACTCTCCAGCCATGTTTTGACTTTCTGTACAGTACTTTTTTAACCTGTACTGTGTTGTACTGAATGACTATAGATGAACGAAATAATTACATAGCTATTTGGACGATTGCCGTCATTTTCACCCCTCGCGACGCCGCCTAATGCAAATTCCACGTCAGCTACGTACATGCAAATTTAGCAAAAAAATTCCTAAAATCACAAAATTACAAATTCTAGAAAAATACAACGTTGCTTTCCTAAATATACTCCTGTGTTCAAAACATGAGATGACTTTAGTAATAAAGTGAAAAAATTTCATTTATTCTTCCAAATCAATTTCATCCCCTTTAACCTAATCCCTCTCCGACATAATACACTTATGCCAACGTTTTTTCCAATCTTAAAAACATTCCGAGTTAAATCTCTTCAATGGACTCGAAACGGTGTCCCCGGAGCGGTCTTTTGAGTTTACTGAATAGTCAGGAGTCACCTCATTTTTTGTACACAGAAGTCTGCATTCTGAATCAAAAGAAATGTTTCCTACAACTCATTTATCACGTGAATTAAAATATTTATTTATGATTTATGTGTGTAATATATAAACACTACCCTAGCGGACCCGGTTGAGAGAACGGTCAGAGAATACTCTGACCATTCTCTGACCTCGGATTATTATGGCTAAGAAAGGTAAAAAAATCTGTGGCTTGCAGAACTTTTTTGAGGAAGATATTGATCAAATCGACACTTTTAATGTCACTGACATGAGCTTATAGTTGTCAGAAGACAGTTCCAGCTGAATGTTGATAATTTATTATGCGGATATATGCGGAAATACCTCTGATCTTATTATAGTTAATTTATCTGTCGTTGAGGGGACTAAATAAAGTCATTGGCTGATCCTATAATCATTTCCGGGTACACCACCTCTATTTTTAAATGGTATGCTACACCTGCGTTTGCTCAATGCGAGGCCACCTCTCAACAGGTTTATTTCATTGAGAGATGATCTCGTAGCATTTCCCATCTTCTGCAACATTAATATTATCAATAATCAGGTCAAGTTATTATATAAATAATAAATTATGTATAAGGAAGTTATTATATGATACAATCTCAGATAGACTTGTAGATAGCTATTTAGCTATTAATTACAACTAGAATTCAGAAAAGATCAAACATTTTTTTGGGAAATATAATATTACAATGGTACATGAAATAATGCCAAATTACGATATATTGCAAGACTATTAATCACCTTATTCAACTGAACCATCCGTGTCATTAGAATAGTTTACCTTATAGTTGACTTTTTTAGAAGAAAAAAAATTAAATCTGATAGTTATTACGTATGTTGTAGTAGCTTTTTAATTTTTGTATTTTTTTCTTATCATAATATAACATGATTAATATAATTAAAACTATTCCCACAAGAATAATACATACTAATGTGTGAAGTACAATCATTTGCAGGTATATATATGGTGTGTTCCATGGCAAATCGGACGGGTTCAGGACTCCATGTTTCCGATTTCCTTGAAATTTTAAGGATTGATAAACTAACATAAATAATGAAGAAACCCAAAATTTGAGATTATTTCAAACATAATTTAAAAAGTTATGGGATAAACGAACAAAAAAAATATTTTGGTTCTTTTTCAATTATTTAAAAACTGAAACTAGGAAAAATTTTGAAAAAAAATTACACAAACGTATCATTAGATGGCCGATGTAGCAGTATTTTTTGGGAAAATTTTTACTCCAAATTTAATGATAAAAAAAATATTTTTTTCAAACAAATTGATTTTTTGAAAAAACGCCATCTTTTAAAAGTTTTTAAAAATTCATAGTGATAACCGCAAGTATTACGCAAGTTTTAGGTATATAATAAAGGTGCGCAATCAAAAATTGTGCGAAATATGAATTTTTTTGTAAAGTGATGCGCGTGGAATCACGATCTTGGATCGACGGTGTCGGGCGCACGTTCCACTAATGTTCTATTACTATCTGCTTTTTCGAGAACGTTACTATCAAAAAGTGATGGAAAGTGATTATTAATTGTCTAATTATCGCTTTATACTCATAACATATGAATAATGTAATGAGTTTTATGATTATACATAAATTATCAAAAAAATAATTTTTTCTATGATCATGAAAATAAATGTGTTCGTAAAAAAACCACGAACAAATTTTTTACGTCAGAAAGTATGAAGAGTGATTTTTTTAATTGTATGTTGATGAGAATGTGATAAATTGCAAGGACTCTGATTTTTCGTCAATATTATTGTCTTCGAGAGATTTTTGGAACCGGATGGTACCTGGAGGCCGTGAGAAGGAAGATTTTGCGAGTCATTCACTGATTTCTGGTAATTTTAACAATTAAGAAAGAAAACATAAATACTAGGAGGAACAAATCTTATTATTTTCTACCCTTCTTCTAAAACTTCATCTTTTAAAACTCTTATCCTGTATGTGTTGCAAAGGAGAGCATTTTTTTTGACGTCTTTGAATTTATTGAGAAAATGCTCTGGGAATGCCCGTAAATTGATTCATTTGAATCTGCCAGTATAATCTATTAAGAGGAAAACGATTTTTAAGCTGAGGCCTGATAAATTATTAATAGATCAGCACGTGATGATTTCACTATATTTCTATTTGTTTTTGTATGGATTACAAGAATGTTTCCTTTTTTGTCTAATCATGTCAGCTGCTCTTTGAAAATAAACTCTCGTGGCATTTTTACCAGCTAATTTATTTTCATGATAATAAAAAAAATAATTTTTTTAATAATTTATGTATAATTATAAAACTCATTACATTATTCATATGTTATGAGTATAAAGCGATAATTAAACAATTAATAATCACTTCCCATCACTTTTTGATAGTAACGTTCTCGAAAAAGCAGATAGTAATAGAACATTAGTGGAACTTGCGCCCGACACCGTCGATCCAAGATCGTGATTCCACGCGCATCACTTTACAAAAAAATTCATATTTCGCACAATTTTTGATTGCGCACCTTAATTATATATAATTTTTCAGATTTTTAAAAGATGGCGTTTTTTAACAAAATCAATTTGTTTGAAAAAACATTTTTTTTATCATTAAATTTGGAGTAAACATTTTCCCAAAAAATACTGCTACATCGGCCATCTAATGATACGTTTGTGTAATTTTTTTTCAGAATTTTTCCTAGTTTCAGTTTTTAAATAATTGAAAAAGAACAAAAATATTTTTTTTTTTCGTTTATCCCATAACTTTTTAAATAATGTTTGAAATAATCTCAAATTTTGGGTTTGTTCATTATTTATGTTAGTTTATCAATCCTTAAAATTTCAAGGAAATCGGAAACATGGAGTCCTGAACCCGTCCGATTTGCCATGGAACACGCCATATATATAGAATTCCCAACCATTTGTGAAGCAGCATACAACAAGACTTTCTATTAAACTTTGATGCCCGCTAGTTCAAAAACTACTAATCTGACAAAATTTTTCAACGGGACCATTTAATTTCTTTTTTTTTGGTTCTTTGTTCGGCATTAACGGCTGTTCCACAAGTGGCGAGACACCCTGTATATACACACGGTGTTTTATTCTAACTTGGATACCGTAAAATCTGAAAAACAAAGTATTTTTGAAGAGAAAATGTTTCCGATAAAATATGTGAGGCTTGAAGAAAGTCACCTAGTGAGATGCCTAGATTTTGGGCCCAGGGCCTGTGTTGATTTCAATTAAGCCCAAGTGAATAAGGCACTTTAATTCTTGATCATGTTTCACCAAATCCCTCCCAATGAACACAAAATTTGGTTCAAAAAGTTGAGAATATTGTTCTCATATCACATTTTGGGCTTGTTTATTTGTGAAAAAATGAGCAAAAAATTGGTTATTTTCAGTCAAAGGAACTAGACCTGTAATAAAAAGTAGGGCTTCTCTTTTTGAAAAATGGACTTGGCTTTGATCGAATTTGACGAAAGGCATAAACCCAAAGTCTATATGTCTTAACAGATGGGCCCCTTCAAGCATTGAAAGTTTTACACATCACATTTTCATGGTATGAGCCTTGTTTTCGAAATACGAAGGTGTCTAAGTTAAGATATCCTGTAAGTATGCAGAGGTAGCTACGAGTGGGTTGTATCATATCCTGAACTCTTTTCTACTATAAAATCCATATTCTGCAACCCACTCGTGGCCACTCTGTATATATATATATTTTTTATATACAGTATATTACACGCATTATCATAAAAAATGTTATCCTTAGCTAATCTACTCCTGAAAATCCTTGTGAACCTTCGATCGCCTTTATTAGTTTGTCCCTGAGTTGTTGATAGCTTTCATATGGTGGAAGATCAACTCGGTTAAAGCTGAAAAAAAGATACGTATATAAAAAAATATATATATGAATATTAATATTTTTTTAAAATACATTAAATAACACTAAATATGGGAAAAACAATGGTTTACAAAAATTAAATTACATTCAAATTTAACTTTTCTTGAGTTCGAAAAAATATGAAACATAAAAACTCATTTTGTTCGTGAATAGATATTGTACATTATAGATTGTAAAAAAGTCAATGTAAATTTATGAGTTTGTTGGTGAGAAAAATTGATCAGAGCTGGATGTAAAATGCATAAAAGAGCAGATTTAAAATCAGAAATTAGGCAGGATTTAGTTTGGATGTGCATTAATCTAATAATTGTCAAGGGAAAGATTTCACAGAAATGTATTTTTGACAAAATGACAGACTTTTAACCCATTCACGTTTAGATGCACTGAAATTTTACTCAATACTCAGTTGTATGATATTTAGTACATAATGACATGTACTATGTAATTAAAGCCTTATATAATTTATATAATTAGTTAGATGTAGTCAATAAGCGGGTACACATCAGACATCAGTTTCAAAACTCATTTAATTCTTGCCAACGTTTCATCTCTTCTCCAGAGACATCATTAGGGCATACAGTAAAAATAGCCAACTTTTTTCAAAGTAATGTGAGGTCAAAACCAGGTCAAAACCAGGTTTGGACCTCATATTACTTTGAAAACATTGTTAATAGGATAATATACGTTTTATTGAATGTTTGATTTGACGTGGTTTGGACCTCACATTACTTTGAAAAAAGCTGGCTATTTTTACTGTATGCCCTAATGATGTCTCTGGAGAAGAGACGAAACGTTGGCAAGAATTAAATGAGTTTTGAAACTGATGTCTGATGTGTACCCGCTTATTGACTACATCTAACTTATTAATACTCAGAGGTTAAACAATTCTTCTATATTATATAATTAGATTTTAGGATAAGTTGGCATTGATATAAGAATAAATTTTCCAATAGATTGTAACTAAGAAATAATTTTTATGGGAGTTATGGGAGTTAGATGGAAACTTGAAAAATTACTTTTTCTCTAGAACGGCTGAACCAGTTTCGATTAAAAAAATTAGATATGGGCCTCAATAGTATAATGTTATATAAAACGTATGAAATCATTTTCGCGAATAGAACCATTAAATCATTTTTGGGATTTTTATTTTATGAGGTGCGCTTCGTTTACAGCCACCATATTCCACCAAAAAAACCTTTAATTTATTTTGTATAACATATCCAATTTCTAGAATGATTCAAAGGGTAGAGTATAGTTAAAAAAATCTAAAACCTTGAACGTAATCCATGCGCTGTGCAACGCACACTGCAGTGCATTTAAACTGCTGCATCATCAGAAGTCATTTATGTCCTGTTATACCCCTTCAGTCTATCTGGGGATCAAAGGATTAGCGCAAAAATGCGCTTTTTGTTAATGAAAAAAGTTATCATCAAAATTGAAATATTTCCGTTTATTGACTACATGAATTCATGAGTGAGTCAAATATTTTTGAATTTATAACTAGATGATCCAATTTCGAGTAATCATGTTCACCCAACAATGGCTATATATATTTTTTGATACTTTTAAGTGGATAAATCATGAAAAAATCTTTGATAGATTATGTTATGATAGATTATCTATGAAATAAAAATCCTAACCGTTAAGACAAAAAAAATTTCAAATACGTGTTTTTCGATTTATTAAATAGGTATAACCCTTCAGAAATTTATTTTAAATTTTCACTAATTCATGTAGAAATTTCAGATAATTTTATCAACTACACAATAAGTGAGTGAAATCACACAATTATTAAATTAAAAATTATGCAGCTTTAAAAAATATTGATTTTATTTTCAATCGCCTTATGAAAATATATTATTTCTCGACACTAACATCGAAAATGGCAGCTTTCGTGGCCTGTTGGGCATTGAGAAAATGGTATTATGCAGCAAACTGTGCTGTAATATTGTGAAACTAAAAAAACACATGGGCAAAGTAACTTACGCGCCTGTGATTGGTTGATAGATCAAAGACCTCGAAACCTCGCAAACTAAAAAAAAAAAGAAAATGAAAAGAAAAGCGTATTGAATACAACTTCACAACGTTCAAGGTTTTGACAGCTTATAAAGCAGATTAAAAATCAGTTGAATTTATCGATCGTTACGGAGGACGAAAATATTAACGATTCGATCATACTCAAATTAAATGCAGAGGCGGTCATCATAATAACTTTCATTACATTATGCTTTTACATAAATTTTTTTAACAATGTTTGCTCCGATGTTATTATTGTTTATTGATGAAAAATAATGTTTTCTATTTTGAGAGTTGTTTTTTTGAGTAGGGGGGCTCCGCCCCCAAACCCCCCTGGCGGGGCCTTTGCCCCCTGCACCCCCACCGGGGCTGCGCCCTGGACTCCCCTCCCCCCGGTCAATTTCGCATTTACTCCATGAACTCACTCAAGCCGCCAAATTTCATGTTCTCATCGAGAAAAATAATATAAGCACCTCGAGGCGAAAGTGCTCATGCAAACTCGCATGAAGTTCGCGGTACTCGGTCGAATTGATCGCGACTTCGCGTTATCTCACGCGCTGACAGCCTCTCTACGCGTAATGTACTATTATATTTAATAGCTACTTCATTCTAGAGATGTCGGAAAACAAATAGTGACGCCGTGTTTGACTTATTTTTTGGCTTCTAAATTTCAGGCCAAGTATCAGATGAGACACTTATTTTGAAACAATAAATTATTGCAGAGTTGCTTTTTTCTGTCAAGGTCAACTCTACTTTTTGGAATGGAACCATGTATTTTTTTTCGATGACATTATTACCGATTTTAAGATGAATTCAGCGACCTACAACACAAGGTCATTCTAGTCACGCAAAGTATGAAAATAGTCGAAAAATCATTTTCATTTCTTACGATACCCATGATAATACACATCGATAGGGTATTGTTGACATCGGCAGAAAGTAAGCATTTTCTGTTGACATATCAGTTAGTCACGCATTACCTTCTAATGTGAGTACATCGGAACGCGAAAATGAACGATTTTCAAGAATATTTTGATATGTTGATGGTGCTGGGGGAATATCGTAAACATTACAGAAACGCCCAAGATTTGTATGCGGCTCGTTATCCGGATAGGCAACAAAAATCGCACATGGATTTTAAGCAATTAGCTGACCGTTTCTGTCGCTTCGGTACAGTGAAACAAACACGAATCAAACGTCGACCAATTGTCAATGAAAATAATGCTGCTGCTATCTTAGCTTTTGTTGCACTAAATCTACATGCGAGCAGCAGGCAAATGGAAAAAGAGAGTGAAATTAGTCAGCGTTCTGTATTAAGAATCTTACATCAACACAAGTTCCATCCGTATCGTATGTCATTACATCAGGAATTTTACGGCAATGATTTCCTGAAACGCGTCAATTTCTGTAATTGGATTCGTAGAAAAATGCGCACAGATGTCTCATTTTTGAGCCATGTGCTTTTTTCTGATGAAGCTAACTTCGCAAATACGGGAAATGTGAATAGGCATAATATGCATTATGGGGCAAATGAGAATCCTCGATGGATGAGAACTGTACCATTTCAACATCCGTGGTCCGTTAATTGTTGGTGCGGCATTGTCGGCGATCACGTCATTGGTCCATATTTTTTTGAAGGTCGCTTAACTGTGCAAGTTTACGCAAACTTTCTGCAAAACGCACTGCCTCAATTAATGGAAGACGTGCCCTTGCACTCAAAAAAACAACTCTCAAAATAGAAAACATTATTTTTCATCAATAAACAATAATAACATCGGAGCAAACATTGTTAAAAAAATTTATGTAAAAGCATAATGTAATGAAAGTTATTATGATGACCGCCTCTGCGTTTAATTTGAGTATGATCGAAT
Source organism: Diplolepis rosae (assembly GCA_030998225.1). Lineage (NCBI taxonomy): Eukaryota > Metazoa > Arthropoda > Insecta > Hymenoptera > Diplolepididae > Diplolepis > Diplolepis rosae. The sequence goes on along the minus strand of JAPYXD010000726.1, from coordinate 450,253 downwards.
CGTTAATATTTTCGTCCTCCGTAACGATCGATCTAATATCACCAAATTACATTTTATGGGGTTTTGTCAAAGAACGCGTAATGGCGGTAGCACCTACCACGCCTGACGACATGAAAGAAAGAATACGCCGGGCATGTACCGAAATTACACCACAAGTTTTGGCTGAAGTTAGACGGTTTATTTATCAGCAAATCAACAAGTGCTTACAAGTCGAGGGTCATCACTTCGAGCATCTTCTGTAGGTAGATCCAAACCAAGGTTAGTGGATAATTTGTAAGTGATTAGTCCTATATGTTTCGATTTTTCGACTATTTTCATACTTTGCGTGACTAGAATTACCTTGTGTTGTAGATTGATGAATTCGTCTTAAAATCGGCAATAATGTCATCGAAAAAAAAATACATGGTTACATTTAAAAAAGTGGAGTTGACCTTGACGCAGCTTTAGCCCCTCCACCGATAAAAAAATAGGGTGGTCAAGTATGACGGCCCTCTCGAACACTGAAACTTTTGTCTGAAACATTTTTGGATATGATCAATAGTTTGAGTGCTATCGCTCTGTAACACTTTATCTGCCTCACCCTGTATACGGTTCCGAAGATATAGATGGGTAAGAGTGGCAGTTTTCTAATGCAATTTCTCAGTGCACTAAGATAAAAACATGACTGAAACTTATCTGATATGGAACTCTACATGTTCGAAGACGGGCACAATTTGTGCATGTGTTACAAAAAATATTTTTTTAAACAATTATAACCCTCAGGAACTGAATTTACTGTAATACATCACTCAATAAGTTTCCGGTCTGACATATAGATGGCACAACTGTTGTCAAATCCATATGATTTCTGGATAGTACCGACCTTCAAACTTTAAGCATCAAAATTTCATGAAAATCTATCGTTTAGTTCAGAAGTTACAGAGGTTTTGGTGAAGCAACTTCCGTCATTTTCAAAACAATGGATAAAAAAGAGTTTCGAATGTTAATTAAACATTACTTTTTAATGTAAAAAATACTGTTAAAGCAAAGCACTGGCTTAGTAAGCGTTATGGGGACTCTGTACCAGAGAAATCTACAATCATTGACTGATATGCCGAATTTAAACGCGACCGTACAAACACCGCTGACGCTGGACGCTCTGGTCGCTCAAAATCAGCAGTTGTTCTGGAAAATATAACAAAAGTCCACAAAATAGTTTTGAGCGATCGTAAATTAAAGTTGCGTTAGATAGCTGACATCGTAAAGATATCAGAAGGTTTTGCACGAATCTTTAGGGATGCGTAAGTTGTTTTCAAAGTGGTTGCCACGTTTGCTCACGCTCGACCAAAAACAACAACGCTTCAAGGATTCAGAGCGCTGTTTGGAGCTGTTTAAGCGAGGTGAAAATAATTTTCTGCGTCGGTATGTGACAATGGATGAAACATGGATCCACCACTACACACCTGAAACAAAAAAATTATCATCTGAGTGGACAGCAGCTGGTAAAAGCCGTCCAAAGCGACCAAAAACTCAACAGTGGGGTGGCAAGGTTATGGCAACCGTATTTTAGGACGCGCATGGTATTTTTTTATCAACTATTTTGAGAAAGGTAAAACCACTAACAGCGACTATTACATGGCATTACTGGATCGATTGAGCTCAGAAATCAAGAAAAAACGGCCTCATATGCAAAAGAAAAAAGTGCTGTTCCACCAAGACAATGCACCGTGCCACAAGCGCATGAAAACGATGTTCAAATTTAATTAATTGAGCTTCGAATTGCTTCCTCATCCACCATATTCTCCAGATCTGGACCTCGGCGACTACTGGCTCTTTACTGACCTGACAAAATGCTTCAGGGAAAGAGATTTGGCTTCAATGAAGAAGTGAATGCCGAAACTGAGGCCTATTTTAAGAGCAAAGACGAATCATTCTACAAAAAAGGCATCGAAAAGTTAGGAAAGCGTTGGAATGAATGTATTGCGCTTGAAGGAAACTATACCGGAAACTTATTGAGTGATGTGTTACATGAGCCGGGTTTAGCAATGTGGATTTCTTAAATAATCATTTCACGCGCCAGAGTGGGATGCTTGCTAGCACACAGCACGCTAGCAGTCACACAGCATTTGCTGTTTTCAAAATAATATCAAGCGAACTACAAAAGGAGTGATAGCATAACCGTAATAGGAAAATTCTGATTGGATATGTCAAAATCGAAATGGACTCAAATAAAAACTTGAACCTTCAATTTTAGAACTACTGAGCAAAAATTTGTGTGCTTGTGTTATATGGCGTAACATAGATTTTTCATGCAATTAGCTTATTTATTCTGAATAAGGTTTGATTCCTTTTTTTTAAATGAAAGTTTGAGACATCTACAACAAAATGGTTACATACTATTTTAGAATACTGCTCAAAATAATGTTATATTTGATAAGTAAATGAAAAGTACATATATTGAAAAGTATATATATTATTCTACTCGAGTATGTAACTTTCTTCAAATTTGTCAAATCATACATAAAACAGTAAAAATGATCGGTGGATATTTTTGGTGTAAGTGGCCTTGTCTCTCACGATCTGGAGTACTCTGTGATATGAGTTCTTCTGGAGACCGACAGTCGGTTTGTCCGGATGTAAGTGGCAGGTGAGCGTATTTCTTTCTATGCAGCCCCTTTGAAGTCTTCGAATGTGAGATTCTCGTTTTTGAGGACATCTTAAGTAAGGCTGTAGGGGAGATCCTCATTGAAGGCGATTTTAATTCTTTTTATTTTATATTATTTATTCTTTTTATATTCTTTATTAGTGAGCATGGTAAATTACGAGATCCTTCTGAAAGTCTTTAATATATGATTTTGGGAGGGAAAGTTCTTCGGGGACAATGAACACAATGCGGATGCTGCTATAGAAATTGATCCTGTAAAGTCTTTGAAGTCATACGCAAGGTGAAAACAGTCTATCAGAAAACCTGTTTGGCTTTTAGAAAGGCAGCTCTAAAGTTGATGTTTGACTGTTAAAGCCGAAAGGCGGTCCTGCGAGCGGTACAGGATTTCAAGAAAGGTAGATTTTTGTTTCAACAGATATAAGAAAAAAATAAAATCTAAAAAATACACTAGCTACTAGAGTGGAGAACAATATATCTATCGAAAAACTCTGACAGATATTTTATCAGATACGAGCCAGGAAGCCTTGGAATTTCAAATACAACATGGTTAATGCGACATCTAACGTTCGGGTAATTAACAACGCAATAAGTAAGAACAAAATACTACCAATAACTCGCTGATCTTCTGCACAATCGCTGGAAAGAATGGAGGATGGAATTTCCCCCAAGAATGCACCTAAGAAGACCATGATCATAGAACCATTTATTTATTGTAATCAATCTCTATATTATTCATTTCATAACGCCACTTCCCGCTTTTGTACTCTTTAAATTTTCAAATCATTTGAAATAAATTATTAATTTGAAAAAAATAGAAATTGTGAAAAGGAAATACGTTTATGAGTGCACATATCGCACCACTTATTCAATCGATATGATTTACGATTTAGGTCATTAGGAATTAGCGATTCAAAAAACGAAACTATCTATAGTTTCAATATAATCTAACAAAACCAAATTCGATATTCAAATCGTGAGGCATAGACAGAATATTTTTATGGAGGGAATATCGAGATTACTTTATTTCAATTTCCTACAATGTAATACTTGACAATGGTTTCATTACACTGCCCTGCAAATTTTAATTTTTTTGATGCGAATAATATGGCACCTAGTGTTTCCGAATGGATTTTTCGTGATGAACACGAATCTAGGTTCAAAAACTTCCCATCACGTCACGTTTTTGAGAAAATAGGGGTTGCAACCCCTAAAAACGGCGTTTTTAGCCATTTTGGAAAAATTGCAGAGCTGAACCACGGCGTGCTATAAACTTCGCTAATATCAGAAATATTTTTTGAAATTTAAACGGATTTACTTGAATATTGGCAGTTGCTATAGTACAAGGTTAATTGAAAAATTGATAAAGAAGTCAATTAGGTATCCCAACTTGACACAGATTTTTACAGATCATTCAGCTGCAGAATTTTCAGTACTCTGTTTCGCAGAGTGTACCACGTGGAGGCGATCTAAGTTACACTCCTTTATTTTTAATTTTTTGAATTTTTATACTTTTTTTAATAGTTTTATATCATTGAGCTTCAAGGAAACTGCGCTTTTTAGATTTTCGTTTGTAAGTTTGTAACGGAAGATCACGTTTTAAGCAACAACAGTAATCTGCTAGCATGTTCGTATTCCACCGTCCCCGATACCATCTTTACATTTCTTGAATATCCTGATGGAACCTTTCCCCTTGTTCTTCGCTTATGTTGCCAAGATGTACATTTGGAAAGTAATTCAAATGATTGAAGAGGAAATGCACTTTCAAACTCATATTACAACCTAACTTGCGAAAAACATGTTGTCTACCAAAATTTTAAAATTCGGACTCTTTGTAATTCCCAAAAAACCGTTAACGACATTTTTAAATTCGACTCAAGTTTTTTTTTCTACTGGGGTCATGGTTTTGTCAAATTCCTCATCCCTCATTAATTGTTTGATCTGTGGTCCGGCGAGAATTCTCTCTTTCAGTTTTCCATTACTCAAGTGTACAAACTTTTCGCAAATATATTTGAAACATTTCCCGTCTTTGTTTAGAGCTTTTACAAACTGCTTCATGAGATTGGTATAGAATGAAGCAAAATTTTTTAATTTTCATGTGTCTCCTTTAAGCGGACAGAATGTGATATGGGCATTGAAGCAATTTTGTTTCCATTGCTTAGCAAAACTGCTTTTAAGTTACTTTTAGAGGAGTCGATAAATAAGCGAAATTCATCTGCATTATAATCCTTGAGCCACAGAGTTTTCATTAACTTGGGGACATCAGTGCAATAAACTAAGGTTTCGGTTTATTCGAAAAATGAAAGAAACTCATCTTCACGATTCCTGTACCAAGAGAATATAGTATCAGGAGCCAATAAATTATCTTCCTGAAGTCTCGAACCTAATAATCTACCTCATCAATATTTTCATTTTCTAGAAATAAAGAAATTTCTGATTCGATTTGAATTCATTGAGAAGGTAAGTCATGCTCAGCTTCATGAGGAATCGGTTTTGGTACTCACAAAACTTCTGGATAATTTATTTTATTCTCATTTTTACTATTAAATCCGTCAATTTTCGTCGCACAAAAGTAGCAATCCTCATGTACTCGAGGTTCCCGCCACATCATGGGAATATCAAAATGCAAATGTTTTCGAGTTCCATTTCTCCAATGACTTTATGCAACGTAGCAATTTTTGCAAATAGTATGTGGAATCCATGATTTATCTTAGTGTGAAATTTCAAAAGAAAAATATTCTTTATAAACATCTTTGACGAATTTAGATATTTCATATTTTCCTTTACTTGTACAATACTTACCACAAACATAACAGAAGCAATCGGGATCATTAATACATACAAAACTTCGAGACATAATTCACAACAAGATATAGACAAAACTAAAGTTGATATAGTAGCATACTGATAAAATAAAAGGCGCAAAGGAAAGAAACGATGATTTAGCTGCAGAGTAACAAATGACTGTCGAAGAGAAAATTGAGAAAATAAAAGACGATCTAGCTGAAGAAGAACAGACGACTAACTGTCTATGGAAGTAACTCTATCCACAGCACCGATTAGGATCATTAATGCAGATAAAAATTCGAGACATAATTCACAACAAGATGGTGACTAAATTAAAGATCTTTAGTAACAAATGAATGTCGAAGAGAAAACAAAAAACGATGTAGCCGAAGAAGAACAAATGAATAATTTTATCCATTGAACGGAATTGCATAGTTTTTTTATTTCTTTATAACGTTCACTTTAGCAGTCGTTTGATTACTTCGTAATCATTTTTCCCAAAATCCCTTGAGTAACAAAATTCACAAAATCCGTTTGAATTAAAAAAAATCGTCCTCCATATTGGATCCACCATTTTGAATTTTTAAAATGTAACTGCATATTTGTAATCAGCGACTCTTAAAACCTCAAAACTTCTGCAACTTACAGTCTAAATCGATACTAATTTGTTTTTTCTTTCACTTTGGAATCACAACAGTTTCACGTAACATACTTCTAGTTGGGTAGGGGTGTTAAATTTTACAGTAAGTAAACATTTCTACAAAAAAGTGTACGAATATATCAAGTTAATACTAGTAAAATTTGTCTGAACTTACCAAGTGTGAGCTCTAGGATAATTGTCAGGTGTGCCCCACTTTTCAATAGTAAATAACTGAGGTCCGTTACTTCCATACAATTCTTTAAAACCGTTCATAGGTACTCGAGATGTTCCCGTAACGAACTGCAAGAGTCTAGCTCTCATTTCATTATTAAATGATAGAACAACCCGCCAGAACCATTGCACTGCAATATGATTCGCATGATAGTCTCCCTTGTATAAAGTGTTTTGCTTCCAATCTTTAACGTCAATATGCTGAATGCCACACATAAGTAATTCCAATTCGTGTTCATCAAATATTTTCACCAGATTCAAAGGCACAAGTGCATTGAAACCTTCGAGAAAAGCGTTCATTTGTTCTTGAACTCGTGAAACAAATCTCCATTGTATTACTAAACTTATATATTCGTCTTTATTTTCATTTGTTAGTGGAATATTTGCACCGTTGAATTTAAGTTCTCTTTGCGAAGTATGTCCAAAACTTTCTTCATCAACGCAGAATGTAAGTTCTAATTCACTCGGATCATTTTCTTTTATCCACAATAACGAATTGTAGTATTCAGAGTCTACACTTTCCATATCTTTGAGATCGATAGTTTTACCCAGCATCATTTTGTAAAATGGTCGAATGAAGAAGGCTTAAAAACAAACAAAATTGGATTATCATCATTTATTCTATATAACATTTTTCTTTCAAACATATCCATTATATTTTTATTTATTATATAATTTTTGTCCAAAAGTTACCATCTAACAGTTTTCCATGATAAACCGCCATGCCTGCTACGCGGCCAATAAACTTGAAGTAGTTTAAATGTTCTTCATTACAAACTCCAGAAGCAGGATTTATTTGAAGAGTGTAATTATCCCTGTAATAAATTTTCATGTAAATAAAATAATTTTCAATTATGAAAACAGTAAGGAAAATCGATAACAATTAGGATAGTTTGTCACGTAGGCATGAGCCAATTGTACCTTCCCCTTTTTTCCTCTAGTCGTTCCCTCATCTTACACATTAACGTGAAGGTTCAAAATGTTACTCACCTACCACTCTTTTTCAAAGAGTTTCAGAATGTCTGAGACTCGTAACGTCTGCATTACACTCCCCCCCCCCCATTATTTTTAATCTCAAAATCGACCAGCAGCCCTCAAACGATAGGTATTTCGAAATGACGCCCTTTCATCAAAAGACCACTAGCCTATTTCAAGTCTTTAAAGTGAAATTCGAACCATTAGAGTCTTTGTAAAAGTACTTAGAAAAATTTCCATTGGTACCGATTCAGAAATCGCACCCCAGACCTTTTGCTCAGAAGCCCAGTGTGTTTCCAGATGGTTCCAAGAAGACGATATTGTCGTTGTTGATAGGGGATATCGGGATGCTACTAATTTTCTAGCGTTTTTTTGTGTGATAAAGTCTAGGTGGATCGTCGAAACTAGGAATGAACACATGGAATCAATTATCAAATTCTTTCATTGAGTAGTACAGATACAACGATTTTATAACCTAGGAAATCCCTCATTATAAGATTATTAACAGATATCATCCTATGATCGTCATGGAAAAAGCTGATTTCGAAATGGCCATAAATCACTTGAAAAATCAAGCCAACCGAATGTACAAGCAAATGCAAGACAAACTTTTACCAATTATATTCAAAATTATAAGTATGAACAAGGGATATTTTATTATATGTCGTCGATGAATTATAGTTCTGTTTGAAAATTCTGATTAAAAACATAATTTATTGTTTCAAATACTTTGTTCATACTTCTAACTTTGAAAATAATTTGTAAACGTTACGAACAAAATTGATAACACTTATATAGAATAAAATTTACGAGAAACATGATAAAATGTATTAAAAAGGCAGTTTTACCGATAAAAAATCATTAAAAAATTATTATTTAATATAATATATGAAGATTAATAAATAAAATTATATGTTTAAAAACTTCAATGAATATTGCTTTTGGAAATATTTTTCACAAAACTCCATATGAACTATAGGAAATATTTTGTAATCGCTTTCTCAAAAACAGTGAAAAGCGTATATTACTGCTTTGATAAAATAATACACGGGTAATGAGTTTTCATCAAAAAAATTTATAAACCGAAACTAAAATTCACAATTGGCGGTCTCCCCTTGATAGTGTATTATAATTAAATTTACAAATTGCATGGAAATGAGGTTTCACGAACTAAAATGCCGGTAAGGTAGGATTCTAGTCACGTGCTCTAGTCGATCAATGGCCTTAAGTGTGATGGATATTTTTTTGGGCTTCTATCAAATCGTGAAATTATCTATGAAAGAAAAGGAGAAAAGAGTGATTGTATAGCGCAGTAGAAATAAAGAAGGGATGTAAAAAAGGAAAATAACAAGCGATACGTAACATGCTCGTACTTATGAAACGAGCAACGGCGAAGGTATAGGTTGGATTTTTGGATACCGAATTTAGATATATGGTAATTTATAAAAACAATAATTAAATTTAAATTTGTATAGTTCACAATATGGAACGATATTTATATACTAAAAGTCGATCATTTTGGTCAATATTGAAATTATAAGGTCAGAAACTTTACAAACTTTATAAAAAATTTAAAACACAACGTCGAATTTTAAGGATTCTTACAGACAAAGAATTGAAGAACGAGAAAAAATCTGCCTTGGCCTGAATTCCAACCGGGGTCTTCACTCTGCATGAGTAGTACGCCAGACGATTACGTCTCCGATTATGATTGTGGGAGATGTTATTTAACGCATTTAACGTCTAGGATTCTTGATGAATTCAGTAACGAATTTCATTTTATTGAACTATTATGATTCTCTCACCTGGACAGTCTCAACAAATCTTCACAACTGTTATTTTTTAATAGAACATGTTTAGAGACATCAGCTGTTCCGCGTCAATTCAACGACATGAGAATACACTTAATCAATCGTCATCATTTGTCTCTCGAACAAACCTGCCCTTGAACATAATTACATTAAAGAGATTTCTACTAAAGAAAAATAACTTAATTCAGGTTAAAAAATATTTTTTGACAGCCACAATGTACCTAAAGGCTTTAAGGTTGCGTTTCTGTAGAAAAAAAACCTCATGAGGCCCCTTTCAGAGTACAGAGCAAGAGGTCTTTAATTTTTGGTTTTGGAGAAGTTCCATTAAGAAAAACGATCCATAAAAGTTCTGCTACAAACCTTCTTCTACCTAAAGCAGAGGAACGAGCATTAAAAATAACCCAAAAATTCAACTCATAGAGAGCCATAAAATGCACTTTTCGAGATTTTCATGAGAGGTAAGGAAAATGTAGGCTTTTGAAATACCATGTCCATTTAAGACCGTCTGGATTCCGTAACATATTTCTACAGGGTTTTTTAATTAGAGATTTTATTTGTTAAAATTCACTACAGAAAGGCATTAAAATGAACCTGAATTTCACCGAAAAATCATTATAAGCGATGAGGCTCACTTTAACCTTGGAGCCTGCGTTAATAAGCATAATTGTCGCATTTAGGGCTCGAAAAACCCAAAAATGATTATTGAAAATCCTCTCTATCCGTAACGTGCGGATTTTGGGCAGGAGGGATCATTGGGAATTATTTTTTTGAAGATGAAGTTGGAGCGGCTGTTTCGGTGAATGGATAGCGCTATCGAACCATGATTAATGAATTTTTATGGCCAGAATTGGAAGATATGGATGTGGACGATGTTTATTTACAACAAGACGATGCTACGTGCCACACAAGTGGCAAAACCATCGGTCTTTTGCGTGGAAAGTTTTCAGGCCAAGTGATTTCTCGAAACGTTGATTACAATTGGCCACCGAAATCATGCGATTTAAAACCTCTAGACTTTTTTCTTTGGAGTTGCGTGAAAGATACGGTTTATGCTGATGCTCCTCAGTCAATTCAAGAACTCAAAGGGAAAATTCGTGCCGTTATCGACGAAATAGAGCCCCAAATGTGCGAAAATTTAATGGAAAATTTTATCAAAAGAGCATGGTCCTGCAAACGTATCTGTGGAGCCCGTATGAATGATATTGTTTTTCATTATTAATAGCTATTAAATTCCGCTATTAAATGAAATAAGAACCAAATTATTTTTCACAAAAACACGCGTTTTTTTCATAAATCAAAATAAAGCCTCTAATTCGAAAACTGTATATTTTTGAAAGGTATCATATTAACTGCAAGTATCGTTATCATTATTCACATTAGTTAAACTTTTTCTAACCCACATTTTAAGGCCTTTACAGCCCGCTCTAATAATAGTGGTAGCCTTGAAGTGGTAGGGAAGTATTTTTCCTAAACCTCAGGTACCCCCACCAGTGACATGCGTTCAAGCCGTCGAAATTCACGCCAAGCTCCTGTAATAGTGCTGCAGAGTAACATGTGATACTCGTGTATATTTTGATGCAGTAAGTATGCATTATTTATTATTCGATTTTTTAATTTCTATTTGTTGTCCTGAATTTCTTTATTTTAAGAAAATTTCTTACACGTATCATAGTTTATCTTACAAAATGTATTCAAAAACATTCACTACTTTTTTCAATCTTTCTGGTAATTGTCGGATACCACCTTGAAAAAAAAAACGGTTCTTCATAAGAGCGGAAATGCTGTTGAGCCAGGCCGTGTGCCATCGATCGAAGCAAATGGTAGTCGAAAGGAGCAACGTGTGGAGAGTAAGGCGGGTGGGGTGAGACCTCCCATTACAGCGTTTCCAAATATGTCTTGACCGGTCTTGCGACATGTGGCCGAGCATTGTCATGCTGGAGGATAACTTTGTCGTATCTCTCTTGGTACTTTGGCCATTTTTCCGTCAATGTTCGGCTCAAACGCATCAATTACGTTCGATACCCATTCCCTGTGATAATTGCACTCAGTTTCAAGAGCTCATAACGGACCACACCGATCTGGTCCCACCAAATGCAGAGCATAACCTTGGAACTGTGAATATTCGGTCTGGCCGTCGACATGGAGGCATGTCCGGGCATTCCCCATGATTTTTTGCGCTTGAATATATCGTAGTGGACCCATTTTTCGTCGTCGGTCACAATGCGATGTAAAAACCCCTTCCGATTCTGTATTTCATATCTTATTTTTGACTGGAAAATTGTTTTTATAACATTAATTTTCTATAGCAACAATAAAAAACTTCTTTGAATAAGTGGCCAATGTAGGGAATATCTCCGCGAAAAACATATATCATTTGCTCCTACCCACGATTTCGGGAGCTTGGTTAAATTTTCGAAAAAAAAATTTTTATCAATTTTTTTAATTGTCAGGAATAATGCAAACTTTTTGCGAATGGAGCTGTTAATCGAATATCGATATTGGAAAATGTATATCAATTTCCCTCTCGTAAGATATCGGGAAACACATCCATTATGTGTCACAATAATTTGGTAATTAGTTCTGCGTGCAGTAATATAGCAAAAGAGTCACACATTTAGCGGACTACTCAGGATTTAACTTAAAATATGGATATTAATTTACTCTCTTGCAAAAGATCAAGAAATTTGAAAAAAAATGTCTGGTACCATAGGTCATCATCAGTTTCATTACCTGAATAGATTTTTCCAAAACTTCACTACGTGTATTTGTAAATGAATTAAATTCAATACCGAATTTAAATCCTTAAAATAATGAAAAATCACCAATTTAGATGAAAAAAAAATATTATGTATAAAAAGTTGAAGAACACCTTTATCAGCAAACGAATGAATGGGAGAAACAGAAAAATTGTTTTTTATTACAACGATTAATAGGAATGGCAAGTTGGTATAGAAGGTTCCTGCCATATTTTGCGGAATTACAATAATAGAACCATTAAATAGACTATTGAAAAAGAATAAGAAGTGGGATTGAGAAATGGAACAAAATGAAGCTTTTGAGAAAATAAAATAACTCTTGACATCAGCATGCATCTTAACCTGCCCAGATTTTTCACAACCTTCTCAGTTAGAAACGGACGCTAGTGATACTGGATTGGAAGCAGTTTCAACCCAAATTATAAACGGAACAAACCATGTAATCGCTTACGCAAGCAGAAATCTGAATAGTGCAGAGTCACGATACTCGGCATCAGAGAAAGAATACTTAGCGGTAAAATGGGCGATTAGGAAATTCAGACCATACCTTGAGGTTTATAGTTTTAAAGTTATAACGGATCATATGGCACTCAAATGGTTACATAATTTGAAAAACCCTACAGGACGATAAGCTAGGTGGGCCTTGGAACTACTCGAGTTCGACTATGAAGTAATCTATAGAAAGGGAAGTTCGAAGCTAATCCCAGACGCTCTTTCAAGATATAATGAAAAAAAAATTAACAGCATTCGCCTTAGCATGTAACGTAGAAAAACCAAAAGCGGAAATATATGTCGAAACAGACGGCTGGCACTAAGCAAAAATGAGACAAGTCAGGGAAAGAACAGAAGATTACAAAAATTGGAGAATTAGGGATTCTCAACTATATTTTTTGTATACCGGACCCACTCAAATCTTCCCTATTACCAGATATTAACCCATGGAAATTGTCTGTGCGTAAAAAATTAAGACCACAGGTTCTAAAAAAATTATAACGAGTTGCAATCAGGACATTTAGGATCCGAAAAAACGCACGCAAGAATATCTGAATGCTACTACTGGCCAGGGTTGTATTCGGAGGTAATCAAGTATGTGAAAAAAACACGGTGACCCATTTTAATCTATAATCCCAAATATCTTCTAAAATACTTTATCTACGAAAAAATGGTTTAGAGAAAGGTTGACCATGACCGAGGGGGACATTTGACTGTACCATCAATTTAACCTTAAGGTCGATTTTCAAGGTCAAATGGAGGTAAGACCCTTTTCTTAAATGAAAACCCCTATTTTTTGACTGCAGATTTGAAATGAGCGGGAAATTTCATGTCAAAAATGACCTTTGGAATGACCTTTGGAAAAAATGGTTTTTGTGACATCCTCGTCTAATCCATCCCTCATTGAAATTTAAGTTCAAAAACTCACATACGATGAATGCAAAATATGACGGAACACCATCTTCTTGAAGCCACATTCTTTGTCTTGTTGCTAAGTCAACGTTCTCCAAAAGTTTAGGTAAATGGTCCCTTAACAACTCTAAATAAGTGTGTCTGTCAACCTTACCGTCAAAAAAGTAGGGTCCAATTAAATAGCCATTTACTAGTGCGCACCACACCATAAAACTCCATCGACTTTTGTGAAGCATCTTAAACGTTTGATTACCCCGAAAAACCAAGACAATTCAGAAAAAGGGCATCTAGTCGTTTCTCAGACATTTGACCTTAATTTTTACCTATCCAAGGTCACAAAAACCGCTTTTCCACGGGTCTTTTTTTGACGTGAAATTTCTCGCTCTTTTCAAATCCGCAGTCAAAAATAGGGGTTCTCATTCAAGAAAAGGGCCTTACCTCCATTTGACCTTGAAAATTGACCTAAAGGTCAAAATTGATGGTACAGTCAAATGTCCCCCTCGGTCCTGGTTAACCTTTGTCCGAACCATTTTTTCGAAGATAAAGTAGGGTCAGAATTTCTGAAACGGATCACCCGAATTGGATGAAAATTCAAATCTACTTCAAAATGATTTTTTGCGATAGTGTTTACCATTCATGACATAAATCTAAAGTGATTTCGTTCAAAAAATTTTTTTGTTTATAATATTAACAATTAAAGATTTTTGTCACTTTTTTTTGTAAAATTAATTCTGACTGATCTAATTATCCGATTTTTATGTTTTTGGTGACAATGGAATTTTCATATAACATGATTGACTATGATTTTTTCCGATTTGAATACTTGAAATATTATGTGAAATTTTAATAATTGTTTATAACAAATTGATAAAAAAATGTCTTCTTCATCGGATTTCGACCTGAAAAAAAAACCACATGCACTTCATTCAAATATCTTTCATATTCCGTTGAGAAAAAAAATCGCCCGCATTTTGGAATGATCCCATTTGGTCGAAAACATAGTCGCGCGAGCTGCCAAAACTGTGCCGTTCGCTGGCACGCATTTATTCTTCACCGCAAAAATACTTCGTGCTATGTAAAATGGATTTCTCGGGTAAATAAATAAACGGAACAAAATACTTAGTTGGAACATTTAATGATGAATAACTAGAAGAAGAATGGTATATAGTACAACATACTGAATTAAATGATTGATTTTACACATAATTCTGATTAATGTAAGTGTTTCGAATATTCTACAAATAATGTGTTGATTCTTCGGCTGATTATAATGTATGCGTCCTCCCTACTATAACAAAAAGTCCAGAGTCGTGTTAAATCTGAATAATCCATTTTAATAATTCTCTTCATCAAATAATGCTCTGGAGCCAATTGCCGGACGGGAAAAGTGAATTGATCCAATAGCCAGACAGCGCTGCACCAATACTCGGACAAGAGAATATTATAATTTTATTGATAAGGATATGATATTTTTTAAGCATAATAAACACTGGGAAATATTTACGGAAACATTTTTTAGGTCTACGCTTATAAAAAAAAATATTGAAAAGATTTTACAAATAGAATATATTATATTTAGAGCTTGCAGCACTAATTGTCAATCGTTTTTGCCTTATATCCTCAATGGCATTTATAATATCCGTTTTAGTATAAAGCTTTTTAATCTTTTTTTCTGATACTTTTTCCATGATCTATAATGAAGACACCAAATACATAAAACCCAGAAAATACATATGTTAAAATGAAAATACTTTCTCAAAATATCAGATTATTTCTTTAAAAAACTAACTAATTAAAATATGTTTAAAGTAATTTGCCTAATATTTTATTAGATAGATATCTTCTATGAATTTAAAACAATGAATTCGATACTATTTTGCACAAAACGTGCTTTGGTTCTGTGACTGTCTCGAATGAATAATAATAATAATGATAATAATAATAATGACAGATATAGCACAAACCACTTTGCCAAAAAACACTCGAAATTCTAGAACACCACTACAAAAATAACGCGTTAATTTTTTATAGAGGTCTGTGCTCAGTTTCAACTGTGAAAAGACTGATCTACAAAAGCAAAAATAATAATGATGTGAACGCTCCGTGTCAAAGCGCGCTCCGAACGTTCGATCATATTTAAATTGGCATTACATTAATAAACAATAAAAATGAGAATAAAATCTTTTTGCAAAATTAATCTGGATTTTAGTTCACATTGTCAATGCCTATCGAAAAAATACCATAACGAGTAGAAGTAATTTTTGACCATATAAACTGATGTCAAGATTGTATACTACTTATATACGTTTCAAAAATCTATTATTTATTGACCCAAGAAATACTTTTTACATAGCACGAAGCATTTGCGCAGTGAAGAATAAATACGCGCGAGCGAACGGCACAGTTTTGGCAGCTCACGCGACTATGTTTTCGACGAATTGGATCGTTCCAAAATGCGGGCGATTTTTTTTCTCAACGGAATATGAAAGATAATTGAATGAAGTACATGTGGTTTTTTTTCCAGTCGAAATCCGACGAAGAAGACATTTGTTTATCAATTTGTTATAAACAATTATTAAAATTTCACTTAAAATTTCAAGTTTTCAAATCGGAAAAAATCATAGTCAATCATGTTATATGAAAATTCCATTGTCACCAAAAACATAAAAATCGGATAATTAGATCAGTCAGAATTAATTTTACAAAAAGTGACAAAAATCTTTAATTATTAATATTATAAACAAAAAATTTTTTAAAACGAAATCACTTTAGATTTATGTCAGGAATGGTAAACACTATCGTAAAAAATCATTTTGAATTAGATTTGAATTTTCATCCAATTCGGGTGATCCGTTTCAGAAATTCTGACCCAGTATTTTAGATGGTATTTAGGGCCATAGATTAAAATGGGTCACCCTGTATATTAGTGTTTGTAGATCTCTTCATTAAATGGGTCGAGATTATTTCTATTAAAAAAGTTAACGGAAAGACGATCGAATGTGAATTTCACAAACGAATCATATCGCGTTGGCGATCTCCGCGGGTTCGTCACACGGTCAACGGAACGGAATTCGTAAATAAAGCTAAATATTACCCCCAAACAAATCCTACCGAACTATATAACAGGACCATAAAGCAAATAATTAAAGCATACCTTCAAAATGATCATGCAACATGGGATGACAATGTTGATGATCTCAAGTTCGCAATTAACACTAGTAAAAATGCATCAACTCAGTAGAGATATATAAGCAATAGATAAATGGTTTGACAGGACTAAACGACTAATTTAACTCCCACTTTAAGATGATTGGCCAATTAAAGTTTTTTTTCGGCAACCAACACAAGACTGACTCCCATTAAACATACAGACATCAAAATGTATATTAATTTCAGTGTAATGAACATAGCGCAGAAGTGCTGGTGGCGCGAGATCACGGTGTGAGAAAGCACAATGTCCGAAGACGACAGAAATTGCCTGCCCCTAAAATGAGTGAGTCTGCGCAAGTCGGGAGTTCCGAAGGGAGATATAACATACCACCCCCACCAACACGTGCGCAGATTCATTAACGACGGCTCGTAAGAGATGGACAGGAGAGAGGAGGAAAGCAGGGGTGAGGAGGGAACGACAAAGGGAGGAAGAAGAGAGAATACGGGAAGAGGGAAAAAAGGGAGAGAAACAACGAGAAGAAGAATGAAAGAAAAATGAAAACATAAAAGGGCTCAAAAGGGCTCAAAAGGTCAGAACACTCAAACATCAATTTACTTCATATTGTATGCTAATATAATTTAGAATTTGTTCAATTGTCGCTGCTCGAGCAATTTTTAAGTCTTGAACTTTAAATTTGAAAAAAGGGTTGGCGCTGCCAGCTATACCTGGCAGAGCTAGCAGCGCCACAATGGTAAAACGGTCAACAAATTAAGATTTCCACTTCTATTTTTCACCAGAATTTCCGGCTAATTTAGGGCTCTTCATATCCCCTAGGACTGACCTTTGTCCCTTTAAAATATAAAGGGGCTCAAAAGCTCACAACTCTCAAACATCAGTTTTCTTCATATTCTATGCTAATACAATTTAGAATTTGTTCAATTCTCGCTGCTCGAACAATCTTTAAGTCTTAAATTTTAAATTAAAAAAAAGGGTTGGCGCTGCCAGCTTTACTCAAAGTCAGCAGCGCCACAATGGTAAAACGGTCAACAAATTAAGATTTTCACTTCTAGTTTTCACCAGAATTTCCGGCTAATTTAGGGCTCTTCATATCCTCTAGGACTGACGTTTATCCCTTTAAAACATTAAAGGGCTCAAATGATATATTAAATCGATAGCATTTCGGCTAAAAGCATTTATACTATTAATTCATAAAAATATACTACAAGAACCAATAAATATGCTATTAATTCTGTAACACATTGATTTGAATCAATAATGATATACATGCTTTTGACAAATATGCTATTGATTAAATAGCTTTTTTTTCTCAGCGTAAGGTTCTGAACATTCATTGAACGATAACAAAATTTTATTTTTGAAACCAAACTAATTATTATGTTTATATTTAAGACGCTTCAGACACACAATCTGTCATGAAATATACGCTGTTTTTTAATTATCTGGATCAAAAACTAATTATTTAATTTAAAAAAAAATATTTCCCATCGTTCAATGAACGTTCAGAATTATAAGTACATCTTAAAATCTGTTGATTTTACTGATTTTCTTGTAAAACCTACTAAATAGTCCTGTAAATTTTACTTGGGGAACCAAGTAAACGAGATTGATATTGGTGAAAAACCTATCTGAATATTATTAATTTAAAGACTAGTTAATTTTGCTAGTTCAGTCGCTATCCCCAACTGTCTTGAAATATAAACATCACATTTCGTAAATATTACAAAGATACCATATAACAGAAACTTATTCAGACTGTATAATGTACTGATCGTAATTTTTTTCTATACAGTTGTTTAAAACGCTTAACTAGGTTTGAACAAGTAAATTTTGCATTCCATTTTTGTGCGTGAATGTTATAGACAATATTTTCGCGGAGAAAAACAGATTACAAAATTGAATATCCAGGTCCAGTTATTACAGGACAGCCATTTAGATTATTGAATACTATAATCTGATAATAAGCTGTATAATCTGGACTATCATATTCAATTTCTTTTCCGCGTGTCAACTGCCATAATTTTTGAGTGCACTTAAAACAATACACTCAGAAAAAATATTTGATTAAATCAAAAAAATTATTTTCTTGATCTCCTAGCCGAAAGTACGGTTTAATTTTTTAAAAATTTTGATTTTCAATTTTTTTTTTGCAGTTATTGTATGATTGAATTTTATTTTACAGTTTCTAATGCCCGCCCCGACCAGCAAAACCGAGGCGACGGGCGGACCTCACCCTGCACCCTACAAAACCTCGGCTTCGCCTCGGTTTTGGGCGTACTTTCGGCTGGAGATCAAGAAAAATAGTATACGACCCACAGCCAGAATGTTGGATGCCCTGGCGTATGTGATATGAATGCCTCGGCTTCACCTCGGCATTTATAACACATACGCCAGGAACTCAAACTTTCTGGCCTAGGGTCGTAATATACTATTGTTTGAAACACTTTCTTTGATGTAATGAAATGTTTTGTTTTAATTAAACAAAATTTGTTTGATTCAAATAAAATATCTTTGGACCAAATAAATATTTTTTCGAATCTAATCAATTTCTGCCTTAAATCAAACAAATTATATCTTTGACCATATATCAATGCATTAATTTCTTTGTTTTCAAGAAAAATCAATTTGATTCAAACAAATATTTATTTGGTTCAAAGATATTTTATTTGAATCAAACATATATATATATACGCATATAGAGCCGTCTATTAATGTTTGGTTTCGTTTAAACAGTATGGATGTACGATCTATCGTGTCAGCATATGTATAAAAGGTATTGTTAAAATCTAAATTTTGAATCATAGATTTATACGACAAAGGTAGTTTTTAAAAATCATATCGGCATATAAATTTTACTTTGTTAGCTTAATAAAGCACAGTTTTAAAAATTTGTTTCAGAAAAAGACGAGAAGTGTCATCTCTATATATTGTGTACGATAGTATTTTCTCGAAAATGTCGAGAACGGGAGCTGATAGAAAACCCAGTGTTCCAGAAGATGAATTAATAAATCTTTTCATTCAAATGAAATCACAACTATTTATTAATGCGAAGTTAGTTAGTAAAACTAATGATGTTTGGGAGAGCATGGTCCAAGAGCTGGGTGGAAAGTTATCTGCAGGAACCTAGTTGTATGCAAAATTATGTCAAAATTTAAATGAACCTATACAGATGTTCCTGTAAGAGAACACACTCTTTCTCCTAATGCAACGCAAGATTTAGAAGCAAGTTCTGAAATTGCGGACAATATTTGGAAAGTTGACGTTTTTGTTGACAAGACGGAATTCGAAAGTTTGATGAAAGAAATTGAATATAAAAGAAATGTAGAATCTGTAAGATCTTGTCTTAGAATACAACCAGGAAAGTGGGAAGACATGCTACGACATGGAATTTATTTAGAAACGAAACTGGAATGTGTTTTTAACTAACGATGGGAAAAGTGGAACTGCCCAAGGTACGTAGACATTTTTTATTTTATGAAGAAGTTATAGGAATTTGTTTTGAAAATCAGCAAGTCTATCGGCTTCCAGTTAACTCGCAATATAATATAGTTGATGTAACCAGGTCTATGGTTAAACCTCTAAATTATTTCTATCAATGTTTATAATATTTTCTTATCAAAACTTTGTACGGATTTATGAGAATGGCACTTGAGTCCTTATTGAGGGCTACTTATTAATTATTCTCAAGCGAATCTCTTTTTTTCTTTGATACATAATTCATATGTCTACGAATTCTGAAAGCAAAGCAAATATTCTCTATTATCCGCTTTCTAATGCGCATATTTACATATATAACGCTTTCAAGTCATGTATTAAGCCCTCCTTAAAAAAAAGGAATCTTCAAAAACACTTATTCAAATATTTAGATTAGTGTAACGAAGTAGTCATTTCATTAAAGTGTGTAACCAGAATATAAAAGTCCTCTTTTTTCCAGAACATCAAATTATTTCTCATTTCAAATCAATAACCTGGACTCAGATCAATTTTTGAACGAATAAAAAAATTAAATACAGTAATTTTCAAATTAAAAAAAAAATGAAGATTTTGCATCAAATGGCTTATGATAAAAAAGAGTTTAGTCTATACAAACTAGTATAGATATTATTTTTTCGACACCAAAAAATAGCACAGAAAAAGCTCCATAAATGTGACAACCGTAACAATATTTAAATATTGTTCGCCCTTTTATATCAGTTGTCTCAGCGATATAATCATTTGAAGAAAATATTCAATTTGTTACTTCAACTATACGAACTTTTCAAAATCATTATATGGTAAATGGGTGAACCATATCAAACTATTTTAATAATTGTCACGTCTATACAGTTTTATCCATGAGGGTTTTTGAGTTCTTTGCATTTTGTTTTCAACTTTGTTTTTTGAAAATTATTAAGGTTTGCGAATGTTTTTACGGTGCGAATTTATATACAATTCAGCATAACATTTTTTATCATAAAATCTCAAAAGTGTTTTTTTAATTTACGCACACAGACAAAAATCCTATGGTTGCAATAACTAATTGTTATTAACTACATCAAAATATTGTTACTTTAACTTAAGGGCATGTGATACTTGAGAAAAGTAGCAATCTCATGTGAACAATTTGGTCTAATTTCTACACGTGTGTGTCCAAAATATATTAAATTTTTTTTCCAAAATTTGGGGCTTAATAGAGAAGATAAAAACAGACGTAGATAGATTACTTTTGGTTTCGACAATGAAAGAAAATTTCCCAATATATGTTTTGGTATTTTGGTGAATGCGGTAATTAATAGCAAACAAGGCATTGGAAAATCCGCGTTTGATAAACGATCGCAGATTGTCAAGGACGTCATGTCTAATTGGGACAGCAGCGCTTTCAAAAAAGGTCCAACCCCTGAAGATGGAATTGAGCTTACAGTTAACGTCTTTACTAAATGTATAAAACCAGTATAAATTGCATGTAATTTACAAGTCCATTCACGTACATAGAGGTTGACATGAAAAGAAAAGAAGACAAGGGAACAGTTACCTCAGTTGAACTTAAAAACATACCGAAGAATTTTCCGGATTATACAGATCGTACAGATTTGTACAATTTGGTGGGAGTGATTCGGTTCTTGGGTCACCCAGGAGACGAAAAAAATGGATTGGGCCATTATACAGCAATTTGCTCAAGACAAAATAAATGGCTCGAATTCAATCACCTAAATAAAACCAAAGTCAACAGAATGAATGATAATAATAAAATCTGTCCAGATTTAATCATTTATGCGCGCACAGAAGGCGGAACGCAATAGTTGTAATTCATTCATTCATATAACGTAATTCATAATTACTATATTTAAACAAACAAAAAAATTTAAAGGACAGTCATACATTTACTTTAACCCTTTCCCACCGGACGGTACATATGCTGTCCTAGTCTGAAAAATATTTGAAATTACAGCTGGGGAAACATTTGTTACTTGATCGTAATATCATAATAATAATAATTAGTTTGGTTTTGAAAGTAAAATTCTGTTATCGTTCGATAAATCTTCAGAACTGTGAGTAGTTGATTTTAAATACGTTCAACTTAGCTTCCAGAAAAAACTACTCTTCAAATTTTCCAAAGTACTACCAACACTTCTTTTAAAATTTAAAGTATAAGACTTAAAAATTGCTCGAGCAGCGAGAACTGAACAAATTCAAAATTGTATTAGTATAGAATATGAAGTAAATTGATGTTTGAGTGCTGTGACCTTTGGAGCTCTTTTATATTTTAAAGGGACAAAGATCAGTCCTAGGGGATATGAAGACCCCTAAATTAGCCGGAAATTCTGGTGAAAAATAGAAGTGAAAATCTCAATTTGTTGACCGTTTTTCATTGTGGCACTGCTGAATTTGAGTAAAGCTGGCAGCGCCACAATTTTTTTTAAAAAAAATGCAGAGCCAGAAATTTACTTTTGGGGCATTAAATTAGCCCCAAACGAGCCCATAATTATAGGTGAACCAATATCGTGAAATGACGTCATGGCGCTGCTAACTTTATCCACCTCGAGATCCGGAGGAGTCTAGTAGACGAAAACTCCAAAGGGCTAAGATGTCAATTCTGCAACGGATCAATACCCACATTACTATATACAATACATGACTCCTTTTGTAATAATAGACCGGACAAATGTAGGAAAATCTTTACGACTTCCAACTCGGACAGACGGAAATACATAAAAGGAGAATCGGGAATAATAAACAAAGAGTTTCAAGAAATATTAAAGATAAGAATATACGATAAAAAATTAGGGGAAGACAGGCATGACAGGTCCGATTGGTTGGAACTGCGAATCGATCGACAGATATCACCATTAAGTAATGACATGGAGCGCGATATTGGGAAGGACCGTCCTGGGCCCAAGCGGAGCCCAAATCCTCCGAGAAACGTCGAAGGGACGAGTCGCTGTTGTTCGCCGAGTAAAGAGTGCTCTATTAGATTTTTGCCGGCTGTGGAGAGAATTTCCAATTGCTACCTCGCTTGGACCCAAGTTTCCGTGACCCTACAAAGTCCAATAGTTTACCCCGTCCGTTTTTCTGGTTTCATTACTTGATTGCGGCATTATTTATTGCAAGTGACACTAAAGTGTTTTTACTGTTTTTAATTCAAAATTCCAAGAATTCGACACCGTTCGAATCCTCAAAAAACACGACCAAATTTGGACCAAAAACATTATCCAAATCAAACAATCATGAGAAAAACCATCAAAAAAGGAGGAAAGAAAAAAGAAGGCAACCTTCTAAAACCCCTTCCTTCTTTTTCTTTTTTTCGTCTTCTTTTGTCTTTATTTCCCACCACCATGTACATAAAAATAAAAAATTATTAAAGAACTTGCGCGACGTTTCGGTGCTCTTCCAGCACCCCCTTCAAAGCTGGGATTCTAGAAAAAAATATTTAAAAATGATCTCCCGTCACCTTCCATGGGGACCCACAACTTTCCTCCATGAACGCCAACAGGAAACAAAAACAATTCCTTGTGTGAATGACCCTCAGAGTCATTCAATAAAATGTTAATTGATTCGCGGAATCTAGAAACTTCAAGGAATTTTACTGTGAAACATTGCCTTTAAATATAACCTATCATGCTGTCATAACAACCATTGTACTTTACCAAATCTGTTTTTAAATTTATAGAATATGCTCCCTCTCTTTTTATATATAACTTCTCCATAAATTCTCTTTTTCCCTTATTATTTTCTGATTGCAAAATCTCAGCATTATTTCAGTCAAAGTCATGATCAGCGTATTCCTTTCTATTATCAGACAAAACATTATTCTGTCTACTCTTGTCTTGTTCAATTCTAATTTTTATATGTTTTTCAATCAAATCTTGTGGGTAGTGGTTACAAAATAAAAATTTTCTAACAACATTTGAATTTTCTGAATGGAAAGATTCATGAGACAAACAATCAGCTCTGTCAACCAGATTTTTAATAACAGCGACTTTATTTTAAAAGGGATGATTTGAAATGAAATTTAACAGTCTACCAGAATATGTACTCTTTTTGTACCAATTGGACACTATTTTACCATTGTCAAGTTTAATTATTTCCAAGTCCAAAAAAATAATTCTATTGTTTCTTTCCATTTCATGGGTAAATTGAATTCTTGGGTGATAGTCATTGAAAGTATCTATAACTATTTGAACCTTATCCAAAGGTCTTATATGAAATATTGCAAAGGTCCAACCTAGACAACGGTCCGACCCTGACGACATTCCCCTATATTAGCTTCAATATCCTTGACAATTTCTATCATCTGCTTTGATTTATCATTTATCATATTTCTACTAAAACCCTTTCCCAATCTAAGGATATCCTGTACAGAATCTGGCACTTGAATATAAGTCAAATTTATAAACTTTTTACTTTCTCTATGTCAAGTGATTCCCCCTAGTTCTCGGCATATTTTCCTTGAACCCCACGCTCTGGATAACTACCTCGTTATAACAGTATTACATTTAATGTTGATATCAACGAGCATATTATTTAGTACAATATTTTTAAAATGTTTAAAAGTTTAAATTGACTAAGAACTGGCATTTTTGCCATATTTGTTATCAAGTAGTAGTTATTTCTCATATTGCTGTTCCAGATATAGTACTATGTTTGAATCGAAAAAATGATATCACTGAAAACGTTAAATTGGCCAAAGATATTCATTTTAGCTGATACATTCACATGTTCGTTCCCAGATAAATGTTCCACTGTAACAAATATTAACTTCCCTGCCATAGCTGCACTTTTTTCCGTGTAAATACATGAAAAATAATATGTTGATCTCACTATATTAAGTAAGAAAAAACACTGAAGAGAAAAAAACACTGAAGGAGAAAAAACCACGAACATAGTAACACCGGCTCATGCCACATGGAAAAAATTAGTTATCGAAAGTTTCTTTGATTGGCACCGATTTTTAGATAGGGCTGGAGTTGTAAAAAAAAGTCATTGAAAATTTCAATGATTTCGTAAAACTTTCAATAAATGCTTCTAAAGAAGTTTCGTCAATTAATTCTTTCCGTGTAGGAAGGTTAACTTCGATCTATTGGTATCAAATTAATAACTCCGTACTAAAATAAACTATAATCGTATTTGGTATTTATATAATTGGTTTCGATTATTAAATAAAATAACGTGGAATATCAGTATGCTAAAAATAACACTTTTTTGAAATGAGAAAATGTGAATGTGTGCCAAGGCAAATATTACTTTCATTCGTCCCTGCGTAAATAGGTACGTGGTGGAACAAGTCTTGCGACTCACGGTTTAGTTAACTGTCGAGTGAAGCGTAGAGTAGAATAAACGGAAAGCTCTTTTTATGTTTGTGATTGAATAAAATATTGGTTTTTTTATAATTATGCTACGCGCAATAATAAATTCTATCAAAAAAGTCCCGGGAATTCGTCAATAAAACACAAACTATTGGATCTATAACCTAATTCATGCGGTTTCCTAAGAGATGGCGTAACTTGATAATTATTCCATCGTTCCAATATTTCGAACATGCGTTGGAAAGCTACTGTCATTGTGCGTCTTTTTCAGTATATGGCATTCATTTGAAGCGTAAACAACAATAATTTTTTTTCACTCAAATATGTCGAACTTTGTGCCTGAAAAAGTGTTTTTGCGGGGAGTTCTTCTTCATTACTTTAATATGAAGAAAACTGCTGCCGAAAGTCATCGTATTTTGGTGGAAGTTAATGGTGAACATGCTCTAGCTGAGCGAACGTGCCAAAAGTGGTTTGCACGATTTAAAAGTGGTGATTTTGGCTTGAAAGACGAAGAACGTCCTGCGCAGCCAAAAAAGTTTGAAGATGAAGAACTGGAAGCATTACTCGATGAAGATTGTTGCCAAACACAAAAAGAGCTCGCAGAATCTTTGAGTCACTCAAGCAGCCATTTCAAAACGTTTAAAAGTGGCCGGATACATTCAAAAGCAAGGAAATTGGGTTCCACATGAACTGAAGCCGAGAGACGTTGAAAGGCGGTTTTGCATGTCCGAAATGCTGCTGGAACGCCACAAAAAAAGTCGTTTTTGCATCGGATTGTTACTGGTGATGAAAAATGGATCCACTACGACAACCCCAAGCGCAAAAAACCATATGTGAAACCCGGCCAAACAGCTAAATCAACGGCAAAGCCGAATATCCATGGTGCGAAGGTAATGCTCTGTATTTGGTGGGATCAGAAGGGTGTGCTGTATTATGAGCTGCTAAAACCGGGTGAAACCATCAATGGAGAACGCTACCGAACACAATTAATCCGTTTGAAGAGAGCAATAGCCGAAAAACGCCCGGAATATGCGACCAGACACGAGGCAATAATTTTACACCATGACAACGCTCAGTTAAAAATAAAGAAAATAAAACCGCGCTTGCAGAACATGCTACTTCCTATAAACATTCCTTTGATTTTAAAAATACAAAAATTTTAGATATAGAAAATAATTTAAAAAAAAAGATTATTTCTAGAAATGATTTATATTTAAAAAGAAAATTCCACAATTAATTATAAAACAGATATAGAAAATCTGAGTGCTATTTACAATAACATTATAAAATCGATAAAATGACCTTTACTTTCTTGTTCATTTTCATACTTTCATAAGTTTCATAACATACCTTTCAATTTTACCACTGTTTCATATATTACACATCAGAAGTGCTATGAATGCAGCTTTAAAGTAACAACGCTACTATAGCCAAAACATCCTTGAAAAAATTTCTTTTCCATTTTTAATTAACCAAGAAAATGTAAATACTTATTCAAAAAGGAATTGCTTATAAGTAATCAATATTTTCAAATCATTCACTATATAAAAAGAGAATTTTTTTAATACATTCCTTTTATGAGCATTTATATTATAGGTGGCCTTGTTTTCATTTTAACCTCAAAATGAACAAACAAGCAATTCAAAATTCTTTAACTTTAACGCATTTCTCTCAATGAAGAACTTTTATATTATAAACATTTTTATTGACTTTTCCATAAAAACTTTATATTATTACATGGATTTTTAAAAAACAATTTTAATAACTGCAAAATTATGATTGCATCAACTTGTCAAATTCGTCTGATATGAGGAAATTTTCTTGGAAACTTGTCCACGGTATGTTTTTCTCTCATTTCATGAAGAAATTTTCTGTGAAAAAAGGAACGCTTCCACTCCGCTGGGTATCGAGCCCAGGTCCTTTCGATTGCCGGTCGAATGCTCTGTCATCTGAGCTACGGAGGTTCCACAACTTTTCTCACAGAAACTTGTTAACGCCAATTTTGGCTACGGATAAACCGGGAACTATTTTCTGATATTTCTAAATCATTTCAGTCGATTATGTCGATCATTAGAAGAGTGTATCACTGTACGTGATAACGGAACTCTACTATATCGACCTTATCAACCTATGATTCAGAATTAATGTAACGTCTCGCAAGACTAGATGGAATATCATAAAATAGTTCCCGGTTTATCCGTAGTCAAAATTGACGTTAACAAGTTTCTGTGAGAAAAGTTGTGGAACCTCCGTAGCTCAGATGACAGAGCATTCGACCGGCAATCGAAAGAACCTGGGCTCAATACCCAGCGGAGTGGAAGCGTTCTTTTTTTCACAGAAAATTTCTTCAATAATTATAATTAAAAAATTCCATCTAGTCTTGCGAGACGTTACATTAATTCTGAATCATAGGTTGATAAGGTCGATATAGTAGAGTTCCGTTATCACGTACAGTGATACACTCTTCTAATGATCGATATAATCGACTGAAATGATTGAGAAATATCAGAAAACACTCTTTTTTCTTATTTTTTTAACGTATTACCTGATATCTACACTACCGGTCGGAATTCAATGCCCGGATCGAATAAGGGGACGCGACGCTTGAACTGGACAGTACTTTCCCGATAGTCAATAAAAAGTCGAAATGCATACAAATTCTAAGTAAAATAAGTGATTGTTCTTCGAGTCAAGGTGCATCTTTATCTAATTTGAAATATTTTTATTCGACAAATAGTTTTTGAGATAAAAAATAAAAAACGTCGTTTTTGCATAGATAAAAAATCAATGTTTTTAAAAATATAAATCGCGGTTACTCGCTGAATTCACGATGAAATGATTCGCAACATTCACCATTTTATTTCGTTGACTCTAGCGGAGCCGTCTAGTTGTAAAAAACAATAAAAATCATTGCCGTTTATAAACTATTTAATAACAAACAAATTTATAACAAATCAGTGCATCCGAAACTTGTGCGCTGCGACGTTCTCGTCAAGAAAGAGTCGAGGAAATATCAGGAATCAGAAAACTTTCAGCGAGGCGATTGTTCCTTAAGGTTCAAGAAAGTTTTCTGTAAAATTTCACGCAATTATATCCATAAGCAAATAAACAGTGCCGATTTACAAAATACTGTCGCGCGATCACGTGGAGCGCTTTGAGCACTAGCGCTAGCAAGTTTCAACCTGCTGAGTATTCTCGAAGGTTTTTTTTATTTTTACCTACTTTTTCGGAGATTTTTTAAAATTTTATTTTTTAAATATAAAAATTAATTTAGTCACACAAATCTGAATTGTATTTCGTATAATAATCTATACATATTTTACATGAATCCTGCATAGTATTAGCCATGTTTTTGTATTTTAATACTCAGTAATGACACTTTTGTTTTATTATTTCCAGTAATAACGACGGCACATAATTAAATTAAACAATCGTTTAATTTAATATTTAATGATGTGTCTTCGTTATGTCAAAAATTTGTGAGTTTGAGATTAAGAAAGATATCGATGCTGCGAAATTCGTGTTCAATATAATGTGAAGAGAATAAAACTCACATGAATAATATAAATGCTATTACTGGACATAATAAAACAGGAGTGTCATTACTGAGTATTAAAATACAAAAACATGGCTTATACTATGCTGCATTCGTGTAAATTATGTATAGATTATAATACGAAATACAAGTCAGATTTGTGAGAATAAATTCATTTTTATATTTAAACAATAAAATTTAAAACAATCCCAGAAAAATAGGTGAAGACAGAAAAAAACCTTCGAGAATACTCAATCGGTTGAAACTTGCTAGCGCTCGTGCTCAAAGGGCTCCACGTGATCGCACGACAGTTTCTTTGTTTATGAAAATAATTGCGTGAAATTTTACAAAAAACTTCCTTGAATCTTAAGGAACAGTGGCCTCGCTGAAAGTTTTCTGAGTCCTGAAATTTCCTCGACTCTTTCTTCACGAGAACGTCGCAGCGCACAAGTATCGGATGCACTGAGTTTGTTATTAAATATATTGTAAACAGCAATGATTTTGATAGTTTTTTACAACTCAACGGCTCCGCTAGAGTCAGCGAAATAAAATGGTGCATGTTTCGAATCATTTTATCGTGAATTGACCGAGTAATCGCGAGTTATATTTTAAAAAACATTGATTTTTGATTTATGCAAAAACGATGTTTTTTATTTTTTATCTTGAAAACTATTTATCGAATAAAAAAATTTCAAATAAAAAAAAGATGCACCTCGACTTTTTATTGATTATCGGGAAAGTATTGTCCAGTTCAAGCGTCAAGTCCCCTTATTCGATCCGGGCATTGAATTATGGGACCACTTGTTTTTCGATGATTGCTTAAATTATCTTAATTTCAATTCTGTGAATGATGAAATTTGTACTCTTAATAATGTGAAAGCCATCAAAATTATCTTTAAAAATAGTCTGGAATAAAGCCGTTTCGTTAAATTTTGAAGGAGTTATTGCAAAAAAGTCCAAATTTCAATGTTTTCTTAAATTTTAAATAACTTTTGAAACAATCAACATTTATTAATGTTCTCAGGCTTATTTTAAAGCTAACAGGGGTGTTAGTTGAAGTTTGACGGTTTTTTCAATAAAGAAAACACTTAATTCTCAAGGGAATCTCAAAATGTTTAATTCAAAGTATTGACTATTGGATTCTACACATTTTGCCCATCTTTCAGGCAAATCATGGATACCATTCCAAAAAAGCTTTTTCTCTTTCAAGGCAAACCATTCGACGAGCCATTTTTCGACTTTTTCAAAATTGGCGAAGCGCTGCTCTGCGAGTGAGTGTCCCATCGATGCGAAAAGGTGATAGTCGGACGGGGCGAGGTCTGGAGAGCACTGCGGGTGCGATAATATTTCCCGATTCAATGCTTTTAATGTGTTCTTCACCACTTTAGCGGTATGAGACGGTGCGTTGTCATGTTGTAGGATAACTTTGCAATGTCTTCGGGCCCATTCCAGCCGTTTTTCGATCAACGCATGATTCAAATTGATAATTTGTTCTCAGTAGCGATCCGTATTCACCGTCTTACCAGGTTTTGATAACTCGAAGTACACCACACCACACTGGTCCCACCAAACACAGAGCATTGTCTTATGGCCAAAGCGATTTGGCCTTGGAGTCGATGGGCCGACCTCACCAGGTGAAAGCCTTGATTTTTTCCGCTTCGGGTTTTCGAAATAAATCCATTTTTCGAACCCCCGTGACAATTCGATGCAGAAAAGATTTCCTTTCGAACCGTTGAAGCAGCATTTCACAAATGGTTTTTCGATTTTCCATTTTTCTATCGTTCAGTTGGTGTGGTACCTATTTTCCATACTTTTTGATTTTTCCCATGGCTTTAAAAACTTGGAAAATTGCTCCTCGGGTCACATTTAGTGTTTGTGCCAATTGTTGTTGCGATTGGGTTGGGTCTTCATCCAATAACGCCTGCAATTCCTCGTCTTCGAACTTTTTCGCTGCACCAGGATGTTCATTGTCTGTTAAATCGAAATCTCCACTTTTAAATTGACGAAACCATGTCTCACATGTTCTAATCACTGGAGCACGTTCACCATAAGTTTCAACCAGCAATCGATGAGCTTCAACTGCTTTTTTCTTTTGATGAAATAAGAAAAGCAACGAATGCCGCAAATTCGATTTACTTGGAACGAAACTCGACATATTCACTGAGGTAAACAACTATGATGCTATTATTTTGGCAGAATGTAATTGTGTATTTTTGAAGGTTATTGTCCATAGAAAAATATGACATAGATGCCAAATCATAGAAATGTATACATATCTCTAGCGACATCTATGAGTAAAACCGGCAAATTTCAACTAACACCCCTGGAAAGATTCTACAGAATCGCAGTAAATTGTCATTATAAATCTATAAATTTATTTCTTGCATAATGCAAAGAGTTGAAATTGTAACAAAAAAGTAGGGAAATTTCGAAAATATTTCTTCTGTAGGTAAATCATAATAAAGATCATTTGAATATATATTTTAAGGGAATTCGATACAAAATTCATGATTATATGTTTTATATATCTTATATAAATGTTTTTCTCAGCAAAAGCAATATTGGAATTTTTCAAACTTTTTTATTTGAACTTTAATCTTCAGCAGTATGTAAGAACAAAATTACACATCAATTCCAAGAATTTTGTTCGTTTTGGTAGAAATTTAGCTTTTAAATTAGTCCAAGAACATTAAAAAATGTCGATTATTTCAAAAGTTATTAAAAATTTAAGAAAGCATTGAAATTTTGACTTTTTCTGTAATAACTTCTTCAAAAATTAACAAAACGAATTCATGTTGGGCTCATTTTATGAAGAATTTTGATAACTTTGGATTTGAATAGGTGAACAAATTTTTCCACTCACATAATTCAAATCAGGATACTTTAAGGACGTTCTCTTGAAAATCACTTTTCTTTAGATTTCTTTCAAACTTCGTAAATAAGTACTTTTTACCATGATCTACAAAGCCCTAAAAAGATTAGCATCAAGACCGGTACTTAAAATCGAGAAATTAAGCTCTAAAGTTGAATCTCTTAACACGTGTTAGATAGGCGTAGTTCAGTTTCGCGATACCTTTCTTTACATTAAAAGCACAATTTTCTTTAGATTTTTTTGGAAAACTAGTATATTATACTAGAGATTATAAGGAATCGTATGCCATCATAAAAAATACGTGTACCGGCACTACTTTTAAAGATATACGTTGTTGAAACTCGTAGTTGCACAAATTCTTAGCCGGCTTGTTGAAGCAAATATGGTGACTTGGCAACACCGCATCAACAGCACGCGCGTACGCTTACATTTGACATTGCTTCCAGAGCTTTGTTTTTGCGAGCAGCTGATTTTTGTGAAATAAAAAATCCATTTTTGTTGCGAAATTTATTAGACATCTTATTAGTATTTACAAACTGTCAATAAACTCATAATATAACCTCTCTCACACCATATGCTTTCGACTTGATATGAGAAAGAGAGGAAAGCGGTGTTGCCAAATCGTACAAATCGACGCAGAAGACACATTTTGTTACTTTTGCGCATAAACGGTGCTCAACTCATTCGGTTAGAAAGCTTAACAGTAATCCCACAACCTATGATAGAGTTGGATGAGCAAATCTACGGGCAAGAGAACGTCCTTAAGCAATTATCGAAAAACAGGTGGTCCCACAATTCCGACCGGTACTGTATATTGTCGAAACGTTGACGCTATAATAAACAACTATACAAGACCGGCAAGGCAACCTATTTTCTTCTCTAAATTCTCTTTTATGTCTTCTATCGACTGAAAGAGGGTGCCTCGAAGTGGTAATTTGAGTTTTGGAATGAGAAAAAAGTCGGCCGGAGCCATATCAGGTAAATATGGTGGTTGTTCGATAATATTCGTTGAATTTTTTACCAGGAATTCGTTCACAATGATACCCTTGTGAGATGGTGCGTTATCGTGGTGAAAAATCCATGAATTTTCTTTCCACAAATTTGCCTTTTTTCGACGAATTCGCAAGAATGTGCAAGAATTCCAAGTGCACAACACCGCGATAATCAAAGAAAACAGTGAACATTACCTTGATTTTTGATCGACTTTGATGTGGTTTTATCGATTTAGGCTCAGTTGAAAGACCCCATTCCGAAGCTTGTTGACTGGTTTGCATGTCAAACTCGTAAACCCAAGTCTCGTTACCAGTTACAATGCGTTTTATGAATGTGGGGTTGGAATTGACACGTTCTAGCATATGTCTGCAGCGACTTTTACTCGAATGAGTTTTCAAAGAAAATTTAGGTCTTTCGGAACTAGTCGAGCAGTAACGCGTTTCATGCCCAAACAATCGTTTAAAATGGTACGAATTGATTCGTGAGACACAGGAAGTTCAGCGGCTATCTCTCTCAAACTTAAATTACGATTTTCAGTCACCATTTCCTTCACTTTAGCGATGTTAACTTCAGTTGAAGACGTTGATGGCCGACAAGAGCAAAGCAAATCTCCCACCACATCTCGACCGCTTTTGAATGCACTCTACCACTTATATGAAAGTGTTTTTGATAAAGTCGATTGACCGTAAGCCTTCTGTAACATTTACAGCGATTCCGCATACGAAATTCCATGTGCAATGTAAAATGTGAGACAACTTCTTTGTTCGATATTCTTATCCATTGGAAAAGTTGCGAAACACACTTGAGATAAACTGACAACATCGAGCACTGACAACAAACTAAATGACAGATCATGCTTGAACCCCATCTCAGTATAGAGGACAGTGGTGTCAACTTAGTGTAGAAAAGGTTTTTAACAATCTCTTTGAGCGGGCTTTTTCAATTTTTTTTCAATTCCCGGTACTTTTTTGACGGAATGTATATTAGGTGCACGATTTTTCTTCCGCCGTTTTTCGATAGATGACTGCAGCGGTAGGTGCTTGTCTACATAAGCAGATCAAAAATGTCATACAGTAAGCTTGGGCATCTGTCAATATAACGACAGCACCACATTAGTGAATTTGTGTTTGCATCATAAAGGGCATAGCCGGGAAAGCATACAAAATCTGTCCCCGCACGTATCAACTTGAAATTTCTGCCATAGGTTCGCATCCATGTGAAGTAAAATTTCTCCCAATGATAGCCCTAAAAATTAATTTTTTTGGGAGGTATGGAGGGGGAAAGAAAAACTTAAAACGTGGTTTTTCATGGAAACGGCTTGGCCGATTTTGATGAACAAAATACATACTACATATTGTAGACACTAATGAGGCTATTCGAAAAAAAAATTCTAAATGTTTGAAAACAATTGTAGCTAAACATTTCTTAGAATATCCTTCATAACATATATTTTTGTTGAATTTTTTGAAGCGGTGGAACAATGTGAAAAAAATAAAAATCGTGCATGCAACACTGCGCACCATTATGGTGTACTGCACCCGATAGCATACTTTAGAACACTACTCTATTACATTTTTTCATGGTTAGAAACGTTATTGGAAATGAAGATAGCATTGTAATTGATGCAACTGATGTAATTAAATACATAATAAGGGATATTTCTTTCATAAACGTCTGCAGTTAACCTATCCAAATAATAGTTACCAGAGTTCACCATGAGGAGGTTACAGCACGATTTTAAACTCCTTTCTCCAGGGTGCTTTATTATAGTGAGTCCCCTCGCCTCTCACAAATCTGGGTGCTTTATTATCGTGAGTCCCTTCGCCTCTCAAAAATCGGGGTGCTTTACTATCGTGAGTCCCCACGCTTCTCACCAATTATCACAATAAGTAGTAAGATCATTAAACTTATCTTAGCAAACAAATAAAATAACGTACAGGAGAGAATAATGACCAGGATCAAATGAAGCTCGCAGAGTGAAATGATGCATGAACGAGTAACACTGACAAGAAAAAAACGAAGAGCGCAAGATTATAAATGAAATTATATTATAAAAAACTCATGTGTACTGACTATGCCATATTTTCAAAAACACCCTAATTATAATAAAGCAGCCCCATTTCTGAGAGACGAGGAGCCTCACAATAATGAAGCACCCTGGAGAATGAAGTTTAAAATCGTACTGCAACCTCCTCGTAGTGAACTCTGGAAATTATTATTTGGACAGGCTAACTGCAGACGTATAGGAAGGAAATATTACTTATGATGTAATTAATTACATCAGTTACATCAACTACAATGCTATTTTCCTTATAAACAACGTTTCTAACCATACAAAAATGCAATAGAGTTGTCTTCCAAAGTATGTGATCGGGAGCAGTGCACCATAACGGTGAGCAGTGTTATACGCGCGACTTATATTTTTTTTCACATTGTTCCACCCTTCCAAAAAATCCAACAAAAATATATGTTATGGAGGATATTCTAAGGCATGTTCACATAAAATATGGAACAGCGTTTCTTTGCTTGTGAATAGCTGCTTCAAAGACAAAATCGGAAGAAGTTTTTACATCACATTGTGACCGGCGACGAAAAATGGGTCCACTACGATAATCCCAAGCGCAGAAAATCACGGGGAATGCCCGGACACGCCTCCACGTCGAAGGCCAGACCGAATATTCATGGATCCAAGGTCATGCAATAAGAATCCATTCATATATTCTCAAAGTAGACTATATAAAGATAAATTAAGATATTTGTAAAAAGATTTTAGTTGGCATTTATCGCCAGAAATAATTTCTGAAATCGGTTGAGGCACAACCTGTAGACATGAAATTCTTCAAGCTTAAAGGTCATTGATAAACAATATATAATTTCCAGTAAGGATAAGGATTCCATGAATTTCAAATTTAATCTAAAACGAACGTAAAATATAATTTTTTTAATTGCTTTCAGAATACTGAAGGGTTTTCCAATAGGGACATAACAATTTTATCTATGAATAAAACACAGAAATATTTGAGAAATTGAGTTCAAATCGCCACCTGGCTGAACAGAAAGCACGGGGAAGTCAGCTTTTACTTGGCGCAAGCGCTCTCGGGCCATGGCTGTTTTAACGCGTACCTGAGGCGCTTTAAGAAGAGAGACGAGGAGACGTGTTGCTACTGCGATTCCCCGGTGGATAACGCGGAGCACGCACTCTTCGTCTGCGCAAAATGGGGTGTGGCTAGGGGGGTCCTTGGTCAGGCGGTGGGTTCCGAACTTACTCCTGACACGATGGTCCTCCTCATGCTCCAGTCTGAACGGTTCTAGACGCTCATCGAGTCATTCGTCACACTTGTGATGAAGACGAGAGAACTTGATGGGCGTCGGGAGCGAAACAACGGGGAGTGCCAGTAGAAATCGCATCGGGGCCTGCACCCGCGGTCCTGCGTCTCGGGTAGACTTGACTGTCCGCATCGTTCGGGGGAGGAATCTGTTTGTTTCTCCCCCGGGTGGCGCGGCTAGTCGGTTACCCTAGTGGACGTGCGGCCGCGGATGGAAGTTCCGAGCGAACGGATGACGGAAGAGTCGTACGCGACTTTAATGGAACCAACCACCCGTGAATTTTAAAGCCGAAAGGCGGTTCCGCGGGTGGTGTATTGGTTCGAGAGAGGGGTTTTTTTTGGTTTTAACAGGTATGCCTAGACCCGTCCTAGGAGAGTCCTGTACAACGTCTATAAAAGATTTTGCCATTTTTCCTCCTCACCAAAAAAAAAAAACAAAAAAAAAAAACAAAAAAAAAAAGCCCGTTTACAGAGGTCGATTCCTTGGACCCAATTTTCCACCACTCTGGCACACATTTCGACCGGAACGTTGGCAATTTCGCGTTGGATGTTGTCTTTGAGGTCGTCTGAAGTTGTTGGCTTGTTGGCATAGACCAGTGACTTGATATGGCCCCATAAAAAGAAATCCAATGGCGTTAGATCGCATGAACGAGGCGGCCATTTGACCGGAACATTTCTCGAGATAACACGTTCACCGACTTTGCCTTTCAATAAATCGATTGTGACGCGTGCTGTGTGGCTAGTGGCACCGTCTTGTTGAAACCACATATCGTTGATGTCAAGTTCATCCAATTCTAGCCACAAATAATCTTTCAACATAGCATGATAGCGCTCTCCATTGACGGCAACATGACGGTCGTTTTTATCCACGAAAAAATACGGCCCAATCACAACTCCGGCATGAAAACCGCACCAAACAGTCACTTTTTGCGGATGAAACGGTGTCTCAAGAAGCACATTTGGGTTTGTTGCTGACCAATAATGCATATTTTGCTTATTAACAAAGCCATTTAGCCAGGACGATTATGACGGCCGAAAATTGGAGTAAGCGCTCTCAAAGTTGCGACCACCGACTTAGAATTTCGGTAGTAATTTTTAATAATTTCCAAACGTTGCTGGTTCGTGAACTTTACCACGATGAAAATGTTGACTTTACCTAACGTTTTGACATTGACAGTTCATTAAAAAAGTTTAAGGGGGTCTCCTTATCCAGAACTTTCAAAAAATCGATTTTTTTTTTGTTTCAATAGATGGATCTATTATCAGAGAATATTGTCGCAAAATTTTACAGTCCATATCGGAATAGTTTTGATGGTAGAGTTCCGGGCAGTGGCTTGCGCGGAGCGAGCGGAAGGTTTTTTTCACCGTCTGAAAACTTTAAAGCGCGTTTTCTCAAAACAACATTTTTCAAAATTGCGTGCACGATTAAAGGAGAACCAATTAAGCTATTACTATAAACTTTTTTTTTTATTTGTAGGTAATTAAAATGCGCATATAGTGAACCTTTAGTTTTCAGGATACAGTATTTATTTTCATTATAAATAACGCATTTAAACAAAAAAAACGGTGAAAAATTTGATTTTTCTGGAAAGTAACTCAAGAGATCGATAAAAAAAATTTTTTTACAATTTTGTAGGTTCACTATAAGCAGAAGACCCTTCTGAATAAAAAAAACAAATATATATGTGTTTCAGATGAAAACTTTGGACAATATCATGCACGCAAAATTAATTGTCCGTGGTGAGACGCTGCGCGGGATCTTCGATAAGTCCGAGATTTTTTCTTGTTTTCAAATGAAAATTTTTTTTTAACAAGTTCAAATATGTACCTAAATATATGCGAAAAATCTTTAACCAGTGTTTTTATTTTTTGCTTCAAAGAAAATTGGGAAAAAGTGCCTTTTTTAAAGGTTCTGGATAAGGAGACCCCCTTATATAAATCATATAAAGATACGAAATTGTTATGTCCCTATTGGAAAACCCTTTATTATATAAGACGTCGCTTCTTTTTGATCTGCTGTCAGTTGTCATTAGTAAGGTTTGCCATTTAATCATGAGTAGTTTCACGCTTCCACAACGTTTGGAAATTGTCCAATTATTTTATCAAAATTCGAGAAGTTTTGTCGGTGTTCAAAGAGCATATCGTGCAAAATATGGTCGTCATTCTGCTCCATCCGCGCTCTCAATTCGTCGAATAATCGATAAGTTGGAGAGTGAATTTACTCTATTGGATACTAAGCCTAAAAATCGTATGCGTACCGCACGTTCTACACAGAATATAGCCGCCGTACAGGCCAGTATCGAGGAAAACCGTGAATTGTCCGTGCCACGCCGATCTCAGGAATTGGGCCTGTCCAGGATGACTACCTGGCGTATTTTGCGATTGGATCTTGGCCTGCATCCCTATAAGATGATTCTGGCCCAAGAACTGAAACCTAATGACCATCGTTTGCGTCGGGAGTTCGCGGATTGGGCTCTGGAATCAATTGAAAATGATCCCAATTTTCATCAAAAAATCATCTTTTCTGATGAGGCGCATTTTTGGCTCAAGTCTCGGGGGACATTTGGCCGATATATTGTTTAAATCATAAATGGCATAGAATATCCAATATAATAAAAAAGATTTCGATCAATTCCGAATGAATATTCAGTGTTTTTTTTTCAATTTCAAAACATATCACCCTTATTGGGAAACCCTTTATAAATATTATAAAATGTTTTAGAATAATGAATTCGGATAGAAACTACGATTTTCCAAATAAGATATGATGAAGATTAGAATAAAAAATAACTTTTTTCGATATTATATATCAGATATCTAATTAATGGGATAGTTGTAATAGTTTTTCTCAAGAAAATGAACACACAACTATTTCCATCAATGAAAAAAAAATTACAGCAGTAAGAGATGACATTGAAATGGATTGTTTCTCAATTTACTCTATTTCAAAAAGATATTAATGGATTCTTTTTGCGCTGGTAATTGAAAGTAAATAGAACAAATTTAGTGTCTACAGGTTGTGCTTCGAAAGATTTTAAAAAGTATTACCGGTTCAAAACACCAACTAAAATCAATTTCAAAATATTGAGATATATTATAATTTGGTATTCTTTAAGAATATAAAAATGGATGCTTTTTGAACTATATATTGTAACCTTTTCTTCTTTTTAGTGGTATGGAGGTTAAGGTATCTTATCATATCTGAAATTAAAATGAAGATGAGTCTAAATTGTCAGTTACACTATAGTATATTATGTGCCTAGGCACACAATGAGGGTGATTGCGTGACGAGCGACAATGTTCGCAGGAGATCGAAGCCAAGGCGTAGTCGAGACAAAGCCGAGATGAAGTCGAGTCAAAGCCGAGACGAATCCGAGGCGCGATCAGTCATGCGAGCATTGTCGCGAGTCTCGCAATGTCCCGAATTGTGTGCATTGGCACATATTCTATTTTATGTGACTGTGGTGCGGATACGAGTTTTTATGCGTACATTGGAATCTAATCTAGTACTTATTGTAGTTGTTTGCTGCGCTAGTTGTACGAAGCGGGCGCAAATTGGCGACTAGTCCCGGCCATTTTGATTGTATCGGTCTTGTGTAGTAGTCAGTGCTAACGCTGTACGAAGAAGAAGTGAGAAGAAGAAGAATAAGAAATAGATTGCGTTCCGTTATACGAAGAAGAAGTGAGAAGAAGAAGAATAAAAAATAGATTGCGTTCCGCTGTAAGACAATAATGCGCATGCGCAGTTCAATTTCTACATTGTATTCCTTTGTAACGGAATATACAAAATTGCTTTACTCTCAGCTGTAACGGAAAAACGAGTTTCCGCGGCTGAGGCACATAATAGTACATTACGTGTCCAGGCGCAGAATGAGGGTCATTGCGGGACGAGCGACAATGCTCGCAGGAGATCGAAGCTAAGGCGTAGTCGAGGCAAAGCCGAGACGAAGCCGAAGCGCGATCAGTCCTGCGAGCATTGTCGCGAGTCTCGGAATTACCCGAATTGTGTGCATTGGCACGTATTCTATTTTATGTGACTTCGGTGCGTATACGAGTTTTTATGCGTACACTGGAATCTAAACTAGTATTGTAGTTGTTTGCGGCGCTAGTCATTACACTTGATATGTCACGACTAGTCCCGG
Source organism: Diplolepis rosae (assembly GCA_030998225.1). Classification (NCBI taxonomy): domain Eukaryota; kingdom Metazoa; phylum Arthropoda; class Insecta; order Hymenoptera; family Diplolepididae; genus Diplolepis; species Diplolepis rosae. The sequence goes on along the minus strand of JAPYXD010000726.1, from coordinate 410,188 downwards.
CCATTTTGATTTTATCGATCTTGTGTAGTAGTAATGAATTTTAGTAGACGCATGCGCAGTTCAAATGTACAAGGCTTTGTCAGTATGGTGCTAATGCTGTACGGAGAAGAAGAAGAAGAATAAGAAGAAGATTGTGCTCCGTTGCATGGCTATAGGCGCATGCGCAGTTCAATTATACATTTCATTCCTCTGTAGCGCAATATACTACATTGCGCTACTGTGAACTGTAGCGAAAAAACGAGTTTGCGCGCCGGTGGCACATAAAAAGTTTTACTCAACACTGAAATTTCTTTACAAGGTTCGGGGTACATCAACCTAACCCGACAACAAATAATTCTTCCCGAGCCAGACAATATGGCGTAGCTATCATTAAGTGGTTATTTATGTAAAATAACCCAAATTAATATGCTTGAGACCGACTGGTATAGACTGACAGGTCAAGTTGTGACGAGGCTCGCTGTACGATCTACCACTGAGGCTACAGGGTAGCTCAGTTACCGCGAAGAGCGCGGGGTAAGGAGTAACGTCAACGCTTATGCGAATTATAGAAACTTGTTAGTCTCGACTATCTCGACGCTGAATCTCGCGCCCTTACAGCGTGCCGGAGAAAAGCGACAGTTTTATATGCCTCCTCTAGACTGAATTGCCTACTCTGACAGTGCTTAGAGTTCGAATACTCATGCCGAGTGTGGCGGCCGGGAACACGATGCAACTCACTATAAACGCGCTCTACAATAGCCAGCGAAAGAAACTACAAGAAAGGTAATTAAAACATAGCAACAGACGGCGAAGGTTCTACTGCGGGTGAACCTCGTGGTTTGTCGGGTGGTCTGCCTAATTGTTACACATAGGCCGCAGGGCGCGTATGGATCTGTATGTAATGCTCAGCCTCAAATGAGTTGGTTTCTGTAGGTTTCTGTCAAAACTTTCAAATATAATTGTAGGTTTCATTTTTTGTATTCATTTTTTGAATTACTGTATTTTGGTTCATCGTCATTATTATAAAATATGTTCATCCAACACCGCCATTGTGTATTTTGGAATCTGGCAAATTAGTTGCGTAACTTTGTCAGAAAACAGGATTTCGATTATTCGAATACATTTTATTTCTGTGTAATTCATAAGATATTCTTAATGATCATTTTAAAGATATTTAAGCCTATACATTCCTAATAAATCACGAACCTTGCCCATTGCCATTGCCCAGATTTCAGGGCTCAGATAGCTAGAATTTTGCACGATATAAAGGGTTTTCCAATAGGGACATAACAATTTCGTATCTTTATATGAACGCACCCTTAGACTTTTTTAATGAACTGTCAATGTGAAAACGTTAGTTAAAGTCAACATTTTCATCATGGTAAAGTTCACGAACCAGCAACGTTTGGAAATTAATCAAAATTACTACCGAAATTCTGAGTCAGTGGTAGCAACTTCAAGAGCGCTTACTCCAATATTCGGCCGTAATAATCGTCCCACCCGACAGGCTTTGCGTGCTATAGTGGATGTATTGAGACCAAATTTACACTATTGGACGTTCCGGTGCCAAAAAGACGTCGTATTGCTCGAAGCGAAGAAATAATCGCAGCCGTAAGTCCATCGATTCAAAATGAGTCAAATCAGTCGATTCCACGTCGTTCTCAAGAATTGTGCATCGCTCAAAAGACACTGTGGAGTATTATGCGAAAAGATCTTGGCCTACATGCTTTCAAGATTAAATCGACTCAAGAACTAAAGCCACTTGATCATTTGAAACGCCAAAACTTCTCCAATTGGGCTCTGGCAAAGCTTGAAGAAAATGAAGAATTTCATCGAAAAATCATCTTCAGCGATGAAGCTCATTTCTGGCGTCACAATCGATTTATTGAAAGGCAAATTCGGTGAAAGTGTTATCTCGAGAAATGGTCCGGTCGAATGGCCGCCTCGTTCATGCGAAAAGTCAAAAAGGGGAAAAGATAGAGTATGTCTGGAAGCGGTGGTTGGCCAGGAAGGATAAGCTTCACTGAGTAATTCCTGTATTTTTAGCCTCACATATTTACCACTTAAACTGGTGGAAAAATTTGTAGATAGATGAATCCATGACAAGGTCTTGGTAAAACTATCACTACAGAAGGATTAAGACGTCTAGAGGGTGAGTCATTTAACCAAGAGGTTCTTTAGCAGAACAGAAAATTTTATAGAGGAACAGCTGGAAAAGAAAAGCTATGCGAATGCAACTTTTACGTATATTAAAGAAGCCTTCAATCACACCTTCAGAGAAGTATTTAAAACAATCGTGATAGGGAGCGGAGTGCCAATTGCCGTAGTAGAGTGGATCTGCCACATGTTACTCAAAAGAAGTTTAACGATGACTAAGGGAGATTCCATTCTATGTAGTACCATTTAGTCGGGCTTCCTTCACTTTTCTCTGCTGTGTTTTCTGGTAGTGCATAAACTATTTCATTAACTTATACTGACAAGCTAGCACTAAAATTCATGAAAACTTTACCTCGAAGTACCGAATTACGCTGGACCCAAATAGAACGGATGTAGTTGTATTTATAAATGGGTTCAAGTCGAAGATCACGAGTAAGTTCAAACTGTGCAAACAGTTCATAGGAAGAAACCGGGTTGAACCGGACATATTGAGGTAAATCTACATAGTAATTCTGCTGCCCAGGCTAATCTATGTCGTAGTGATCTCCTTATCATCAAGATTGAGGCTGCGAAAACGGTCCTGAGAAAAAATAAAGTCTGGCAAAGGATCCCAACAGACTTGTGCATCCCAACCGGTATCGCGAGTAGGCCGATCCTTAGCATGGTCAGAAATAAAGCACCTTCTCGTTATCTCTTCGACAAAAAATACGGAGTATGAGTATAGATATGCGACGAGTCATCTAAAGAACATTTCAAAGATTAAATTTAACAGATTTTTTAGAAAATAATTCAATTATCCTTTTCTATGCAATATTCTTTTGTTTAAAAATTCTCACTTTTGGCGCATACTTACACAGTGCATAAAATAAGTTTCGAGACTGGCCGTGGAAAACATTGAAACAAGATATCTATATATTTTTCGATTTTTTTATTCAAAATATTCTTCTCCAGTTTCAATACACTTGTTACAGCGATTCAACAGTGATTCAAATGCGTGTTCTAGCTCATTTTGTGGAATTGCCCGTAGTGCTTATGTTGTTTTGGTGGTCGAAATGTCATTAAAAAAACCTCCTTTCAATTTTAATTTCTATTTCTGGAATAGAGAACAATTGCTCGGGGCTAAATCAGGTAAATACTATGGATGATTCAACACAAAGATTTGATTTCAAGCCAAAAATTGACAAACAATGAGTGAGGTGTGACTCGGTGAATTATCGTGCAACAGAAACAAAGTTTCTGGATCAGAATAGTCGGGTCGAATACGACGGATTCCGGCCATCAGACGCTTCAAAACTTCGAGATAATATGCGTCAATAATTTTTTGGCCAGTTGAAACGAATTTCCTGTAGATAATTCCTTTGCTATCGAAGAATGTGATGAGTATTGCTGAAATTAGCCTTCCTTCACGATTATCATCTTCTAACCTCTCTCTGCCTCCCAAAAAAACGTTTATCCCACAGAAAAACATTTGCTCTACTTAAACAATCATCGCCGTAGACTTGCTGCATCAAGCAAAATGTTTCTGATGAATTTTTACCAAGTTTTGCGTGAAATTTAATAACTGCTCTTCGTTTCATGTTAGTATTTCAACATTGACAAAAAAGTTGTTTTGGGAGAACTGTCATAACTTTGCTTTTTATCAACTGATTGAAACAAAAGCCTCAGATCTTGTTTGTCACACTGTGTATGCTTGTCAATTTAACGATATGTTTTTGGCCTTATCTGGTAACGTCTTTCTCTTAGCATGCAAATTCAAAAATGATGAAATATGAATTGCGAAAGTAAATTATCCATACAGTTGTTTCAATTTTGACATAAGTTTCAAGAATGAGAATAAATTGTAAAACAAATATTAAAAACCAGTCTAAAAAAATTAAAACAAGGGTACACAATATGAATTGGGTTCAATAATAAAGTGTTTGTAAATGCAATTCATTTCAGAAATATGATGTCAAGTAAGGCAGTTGATGTAATTTGTTATGCTATTGTAAATTGAATTTTCCTGAGTTTGTGTTGTCAAATGTAACGATTTTAAAATGAAACAAATAAACTTACATGGCAGAGTATTCAAACAGACCATAGTATGGATTAAACATCTCTTTTGATAATAAAAAGAACCATTCTCGCGCAAGTCCTCCATAATCTAATCCAACTTCTCCCTCGAATTCCACCCACAGTTTTGTTTTCAAAATGTCAACCCTGTTAACAGAACTGATAATACGATAAGAATCCTCCAAAATATTGTTTCGTCCGACTTTAATTTCAAATTTGTTAGGTACGTTGTTCTGAAAATAAAAATAGTCATATTTTATAAGAACAATATTAATAAACATATTGACATTTATAATTTAACTTTATTTATTATTAATTTGATTAAATTATTATTTTAGAAAACAACAGACATAAAAGACAAAAAAATATGTTAAATGTACAAAAAGTTCAAAAATATCTGGAATAATTTCCAGAGAAAATTCGTGCTGCGACCTTTGATGAGTTTTGATGGTTAGTAATGCAATGATGTTGCTTGTAAACCTCTTAAATCATTAAAATTGATTATTTTTAGTACTGGAATTGCCCAACTTTAAAAATTATTATGCTGACACCGCAAAATTCATGGAACGTTTTTGTTTCGTGAAAATAAATTTAATGCCTTTTATGTTTTAAAAATGATTTCGGCCATGTAATCACCATGACCAATCATTACGAAGCATATCCGTTCAGTCCAATTCTTCACCACTTTTTTCAATATTTCTCGCCTTAATTTAATAATGGCTCGGTTAATATTTACCTCTAATCCTTCCAGAGTTGTTTCTTAGTCAGCATAAACCATGGATTCAACATAGCAGAAGGTCCATTATGTCGACCAAAAAATTGGACGAAGAGCTCTATAAGTTCCATGAACGGAACTTCGATTTTGAATATAAATTTCCACAATTTGAAAGTGTTGTTTAAAGGGTAAACTATTCATGATTAAATGGCAAACTCTACTGAACACAAGTATCATGGAAATGCCACTTTGATAAACGTTATTCAAAAGTTATTCATATTGGAAGATTTCATGCAGCTAAAAAACACACTGTACATAGGTTAATTCTGTATTATTTTTCCTCACCTGAGTTAATACTAGGGAGCTCAATAAGACCGTAGGATGTTACAGAGACGGCACCACAAATTACAATTTTCTACTTTTCCCATAAACTAAAATCTTCCAGACGATAGCTGTCAAACATTGAGCCAATTTCATTGTTTACTTTCGAAGTTACAGACGGTAGAAGCGTACAAACTTTGATATTTTTATTTAAAAGGAAAAAAGTAAATTTCATGTGCCGATTAGACTGTTTCCTAATGGGAAAAAACACCGTGTAGATGAAAAAATGGCATTATAAATCTTATGAGGAATCTTCTCCATCGAGGAAAATGGTTGGGAAGTGGATTAGTGAATTTAAACGAGATCGTACGAGCACAAATGATGCTGAACGATTGGGAAGGCCAAAAGACGTTACCACTCCAGAAATGATCGGAAAAATCCGACTTCGTATTAGATGATCCAAAAGTGAAAGTGCGTGAATTCTGAAGAAAGTATGATATTTTGACACCTAAACTTCTATATTTGCGTAACGTTCTTTCTTAAGTTTTTTTTTAGATGAATGAAGCAATTCAAATTAAAACAGTAAATCTATAAGCATATGTATCCTCAAAGTTCGATCATAACGACTTTTGTACGTCAAAAATAAAGTTTAGCTACTGAAGAATGTAGAATACTAAAAACATTGATTGGGAGAAGTAAAAAACATACAGGGTGTCCCATTTTAATCGATAGATCTAAATATCCCCTAAAATACGCCATTTGCAGAAAATGGCCTCTCACGTTTGGGGTGCTTGATTATCGTACAAGCTGTTTAAACTGTTTTCAGCTTCTCTAATACATGTTTTGAAGTGCCGCAGAACACTAATCACTGAATTTCACTGAAAAAAATTGATATTGACTTTAAAATGGCTTTAAAATTTGCAACAGAAGGTCAAAATGGTCAAGATTATTGACACTTTCACATATAATCAACTTTCGAAAGTTACCTTTAACATTTATTATTCCCAAATACATCCGAAATTCGAATAAACAGCTTCTGAGCACTTTTTAACAATTTTACCTTAATTGTACCTTCTCAAGATCACAATAACAAACTTAAAAATATCATATCGAATATGAAATTTCCTACTCCTTTCTAATCCAAAGTCAGAAATAGGGGTTTCCGTTTTAAAAAATGATCTTGACCTTCAAATAATTTCGAAAATTAATCTGAAGGTCAAGGTCATCAGTACAGATAAATGACCCCTACTGTCCTTGATAATTTTGGTCAATACCATTTTTTTTCAAATTTCGTATTTATGTATTTAAAATGGGACACCCTGTATATTAAAAATAAAAAGGTTGCCCAATAAATATTGTTATGGTTTTCAATTTGTATTTCTTGACAAATTCATTTGAATATGGTTTATGACTGTCATATAGAATAATTTCGATCGTGTACAAATTTTCTTATCCTCGAACCCATTATAATGCCAGGAAGCTTCGAAATGTCTATTTCTCTACCTATTCAATTTTGGAAATATTTTCCTACAAGGAAATGACATATTAAAAATGACAACGAAGAAAATTCAGAATCCAGACAAAATATCATTTACACCCAGAATCCAGGAATCAACAAGCCAATCATTATTTATGGCAAATTAAAGATATTCGCGTATTATTCTCAATTCTTCTAATGACCATACAATCAGAGCAGCCTATTTCCCATTTGGAATGATCCAAACACCTTTCCAAATAATGTCAGAATGGACAATTCGTTTTTAAAACAGAAAAAGAAAAGATTTAGTGGGAATTACGCAGAACATATGGAAATTCATAATCAGATTATGAAATATATATAAAGAGAAACAATTTCAGTAATTTTGAAGAATTGGAAATATTAGGTAAAGGATGGGAAACAGAGTAAGTTAAGTCTAAAGTGAGAGGTCAAACGTTACACGTAACAGAAGGTTGACTATTAGGGAGACCCCCGGTCTGGAAAATCTTGATCAGGTCAAACATATTGTTCAAAGCCTATTTCCACGGGTAGAATAATTCCCACGAGATCACCGAAGTTTGTGCACAGTTCAATGAGGGGAGATTTTTACATTCGAAGAACTCAAAAGAGCGGGTAGAAGGCTGAAAGCCAATAAGGAACCGGGGATTGACGGGGTGCCAAATGAAATCCTCAAAGAGGTGATTATGGTATACCCGGAAACCCTCTTAGAAGCCTTTACCTCCTGTCTTCAAGAGGAAAAGTTTTTTGGAAACTGAAAGAAGCAGAGGTTCGTCCGTCTCAGAAAAGGAGCAAAGCTTCTGAGTAAAACTTCATCCTCAACATGTCTATTGGACACAATAGGGAAGCTTATGAAGAAATTGATTCTGCAAAGACTTCAAAGTAGTATGACAGGAGGAAACAATCTATCAGAGAACCAGTTTGGACTGGACAGAGTGGACTTCATCCACGCAGCGTAGGATATCACCACAAAAGCTAGAAGAGCAACTGGTAAAATGCATTGAGGCAATAAAGCGTAAAAAGGTTCCATACTACCCGTTGAAGATGATAGACGACTATATAAACAATACGTGGGTGATATACGCACGTTTGTTTAGTGTGACGCTGAAGACGTCGGAATTCTGGAGTGGAAAATCAATGAGTGTCTGTGGCAGGCAAATAATTAGTTGGACAGCAGAAGCCTTGGAATGGCTCCTCAGAAGACCGAGGTTTCGCTGGTCACGGACAGAAGATCCTTCAAGTACCCGAAGATTGTACTTGTACTCGTGGAACAGGAAGTCGCCTGAAGAAGAAGCATCAAATACTTGTGAGTACAATAGGTTTGGAGTCTCAGCTTCGACAGACACCTCCAAATCGCAATGGCTAAAGCTGTCCAATATGAAGCTAACTTAGCTCATGCCCAACATTCGTGGTTTCAGAGAGACAAAAGGAAGACTAGTGGCATGTGTGGTGCACTCGAAGCTGCTTCATGTAGCTCCGGTCTGGGCAAGTGTCCTTGATAACCATGCTATCCAGAAAACGCTGTCCTCGGCACAGAGATGTGTAACAATAAGAATTATTCTAGCATACCGAGCTGTGCCCACGAGCGCTGTGCTGAACCTGGCGAGCGTATCGCCTATAGACTTCTTAGCGAAGAAAAGGCAGGAGACCCTTCTGGTCTGCAAGGTGCTTTCGTCTGTAAACAAGAAACAAGAAATCGCTTGCGTGAAGGAAGCCATCCGCAAGAATTCTAGACCCAAACTCGTCGAAAGGTGGCAAACGAGATAGCATTTCGAGTCTGAGGAATCCTGAACGCACATCGAGTCCTCCATTATAAAAACAATGGGGATTAAGAATCTCGATGGGCATATGGAATAGCAGCAACAGGGAAGGCCAGTGAGAAAATCACTCTTGAGGCCTGCACTCGCAGTCGCTCGTTTCGGGCGGGATGACTAGCCGGTCCGTCGCGATCGTATGCGACTTTATGCTGAAACTAACCGTTTGTTTTTTGGTTTTAATAGATATGCCTAGAACCGTCATATGAGAGTTCTGTATTACGTCTATAAAAGAGGTCACCATTTTTACTCTTTAAAAACAAAATAAATAACAAAATAAAAAGCAGTGAATCAAAGTAATAACATGACCTGAATTTCTGCGTCGGAAATGTTCAAGGAATAAATAAAAAGAAATAATAACTCCTATTAACGTAACCAATAATAAATAATAATTATTATATAAGTATTAATTAGATTATTATTTCACCAAATTATTTCTCTTCATTTGATAATTAGGAAAATATTCCTCACAAGATATATACTTGCGGGGATTTTTAAAGTTGACTACTTTTGCTTTTAGGTAAATATTTTTTATTACCCCATAATACTGAGTAACTAGTAGTTTGTAACCTACTCATTACTAATAACAAACTGAGTAATTGATTATTATCAATTACTTTTATGGTAATCCTTTTAGTTGGAACTTTTTAAGGAGAAAATTTCTGAGAAATCTCAAATTTTAGTACAAATTTAGCACCCAATTTTGAAGCCATTAATGAACTAATTAATATTTACTAACCTTGAATGCTTTCAATGTAAATAAAAATATTGAGATTGAATAATTAATAAATAGTCAAATAATTTCAAGAATTGCTTAACGATTGGATTTCTTGATTATATTATGAATTAAATGATAATTTTTCAACAATCAGCATCCATAAATCGATTAATTCATTAAATTCAACAATAATTTAATTCCTAATCATTTACTCAAGTTGAAAGTTTGCCGTGAATAATTTACAGCCTCAAGGTGCTGATTAATCGTAAATAGGAATAATTATTATCTCCAATTGATAACTAATCGATCAAAAACTAATATATTCAAATCATTTCAACCGATCAGATCGATCATTAGAAGGATGTACCAATAACTCACCGCGATAACAGAAGTCTACCATATCGAATTTATAAAACTGTGATTTAGAATTATCTTAAGGTAGTTGTCATGGCATATCACTTTTTTTAACGAATTTTCTCATATGTTCACAATATATTTAGGAGATTGTTAGGCAACAATCTTGCAATTTTTAAGTCTGTTGAGTTTGCGAAGGTAGATATTGTTATTTGTTAACAGTAATTTTTTCAGGTATCTCTATAGAAAACGAGTGAATGATACTTTTTTTCACGCGATATACGCGCTTGACACAACTTGACTAGTGTGATGTCTCCATTGATTTGTACGCATATAGAGGTTTTATTGCTTTTATGTTGAAAGTAGCTTCATAGCTCAAATGATAAATGTACATTTGTGAAATGTTCAAATCTATTATTGAATGAATAAATGAATGAATAACTAGATTAATTCAAAATAAACTCCGAAATCTACAAGCCAACTCCTGGGAAGAGAATTTCTAAGTAGAGAATGTAATGATAACTATTGTTGATAATAAAAATAAACTATTTTCGGAAAACAGTCGCCATCCCACTTGAATTTGCAGAGAGTTGGAACGCGGAAGAGCGATTGTGACACACTACCACTACTATCCCCGCGATCATGTACATGAGACCTATTAATCCTCCCTCCCTAAGTTCGACTTCACTCGGTAATTACTCTAAATCTAATTGTATTTTTAATTTTTGACAACAGGCATTTTCCACTTGATTTCGACCAGAGAATCCATCCTCCAAATATGTTCGTCGAGTTTCGTTACGCCCTGTATAAGTGCATGAACGAAGGGTTTAAATATTTAAAATACACATATATTACACCTAAATCAGCATAAGCAATTAAACACCAAAATTTCATTAGAATAAAGCAACTTTGAAAAAAAAATTATTTGAATAAAATATCTTGAAAGTTTTTTGAAATATATAACACTTTTACCTGACCATTTGAATATATTGTACACTGAGAAAAAAAACATGACTCAGTAGCGTCTGGAAAGGAGTGGTTCATGTTCGAAGACGAAAATTGAAAATAGACATTACTGTGTCCTCGCTAGACATGAACCACTCATGTCCAGAGCGTACACACTAATGTCTTAGGCATTAATAACGCGCACAGGACTCACCGACTCATCCCTGTCTAGACAGTAGTCAGTCATGTCCAGCACCGGAACGTCAACGCGCTAAACATTACTGTATATTGTGTCAGTGTTTGAATGTGGAAAGTTTCGTCGATTGTGCCTATTGATGATTAGCAGCAAAAATTTTAAAATAATAAGTGAAAAAGTACAGTAAATTTAGTGCCACGTATTTTTCATGATTATTGAGTTTCGAGAGCACAATTTCAATCATGGAAACGAGAGGTAAGTTCGAAATTCCTCCCATAACCGCACTTTTTTGACATATGCCAATTCTCGTTATTGACAGAATCATTGGAATATTCGCCGAGGAAGGACACTTCTACAAAATAATAATTAGCAATTTATAAGCAAAGCAAAATTGGCATATATCAAAAAAGTGAGGTTATGGGATGAATTTCAAGCTTACCTCTCGTTTCCATGATTGGAATTGTGCTCTCGAAACTCAATAATCATGAAAAATACGTTGCACTAAATTTAGTGTACTTTTCCACTTTATATTTGATAATTTTTGCTGCTGATCATCAATAGACACAATCGACGAAACTTTCCACATTCAAATACTGACACAATATACAGTAATCCGGTAAGAAGAGAAGAATTCAGAAAAATTAGTATTTCAAGACTTAATTGAAAGAATGAGAATTATTTAATTTTCTCGAATGTGCTAATTTTCCATCGTAAAAAGTGCCCAACGAAAGAATAGGTTTATCTCATAAACCTCTCATGGTTATTTTTAATTCCATTCTTACATGCTGTATTTTCGATTAATTGAATTCTTTCTGATCTGCTCACAAAATATGTCCACGTACATGATTTCTATTCCTTCTTGTGCAATATAAGTTTGGAAATTTGAATACTTTTGTCAGGGTAATTTTTTTAATTCCATACTTACATGCTGTATTTTCCATTAATTTAATTCCTTCTAATCTGTCCACAAAATATGTGTTATATATATGTTTTTTATAGCTTTTATGTAAAAATACATTTACCCAAGTTTCGGACACGAGAAACCATTTTTTCGCAAAAGTTATTAACAATAAAAGTATAATTTTACAACACGATCAACATTTTTTTCGTTATTTCTGATATCATTTAGATGTGTTCCAAGACAGATTTCATATGAAATCGGTCAAAATATGTCTCTTTTCAATAAATGAATACAAAAGTTTTAATATAATTTACCCAAATTCTTTTTTTTACCTCTAATTTATAAATTTAATACAATATTTATTGATTTTAAAAAATCCACTTAATTTAATTTTCAGTTGCGTCTTCAAAGTGACATTATTCTATTCCCTTCTAGTCTCTGCTTTGTATTTTTCCACTTTTTAATTCCTCTCAATACGCTTCCATTACATTTTTCGAAGTTGATTAAAAGGAATAGATTTTTGCTTTTTTTTCTACTCGTTCGTGGAACTTTAGATGGAGGAAAATTCGCGTATTAATGGGAATTCAGATTCTGAATTTTTCTGAATTCTTCTCTTCTTACCGGGAATGTTAAGCGCGTTGTCGTTCCGGTGCTGGACATGACTGACTACTGTCTAGACAGGGCTGAGTCCTATGCGCGTTATTAATACCTAAGACATTAGTGTGTACGCTTTGGACATGAGTGGTTAATGTCTAGCGAGGACACGGTGATGTCTATTTCCAATTTTCGTCTTTGGACATGAACCACTCCTTTCCGGACGCTACTGAGTCATGTTTTTTTTCCCAGTGTATAAGTGAAAGGATTTAAATATTTGAAAAAAATAATAAATCATATCCAAATTTTCGCACGAAATTGCAAACCTAAGAATTTCACCCATTAAAATCTGTCAATAAAAGAGAAAAACGGAAAAACTATTTTTTCAACACGCCTAAAAAACGCAAGTTTTCGAGCCTGCAATGCGAGCTGAACTTTGCTGTTTTCAGCCTGGAGAGCCAAAAAAGGGAAAAAAGCATCACAACAAGAAAATAAGCTTATGACAGGGAAAACAAGGCGTAAAAGGCATATAAATAATTGAAATACACTACGAAAACGGTAAACGTATTTTTTATGCATCCCCAAATTCATATTTAGCGGGTGAAATCAACCTTCAAAGTTTTTGTATTATTATTTGAGAAATATAATTTTTAGTGAAATTTATTATTTAAAAGGAAATAGAAATTTATTTAGACAGAAATTATGTTATTAAATTGCAGTAAAATGTTGATATTTCAACCATCATGTTGATGTTAACTGCCCTCTGTGGCTATTACACAAAAGAAATTCTGATTTTCACCCACTTTAAAATTGATTTCTGAATGATTAATGGAATGGTATAAAAAATACAAGAGGATATATCCGTTCAAAATATGTTTCAGATTGAAAGAGGGTATCTTTAAGACCTAATACTTTGCGGAAATAGAAAACATCGTAGATCGACGGCATAAGGTACCCTTATTCTGATTCCAAAGGAGTAAAACACCTTCAAAGCACGTTTTCACATTCATAAAGCATTTTAAGTGTTGCAAATTAACCATTGTGGTATACCAAATTTTACAAAAATTTGGTTTAATCATTTCCTATAATATTTTGTAGAAAATAAAATTGTTTCATGGGACTTACATATATTTTACGAGATATTATTCTTCATATTTATTACACATATGGTGATCGTGAAAGAAATGTTTGAAACACAATGATTTCTTACACCAAGAACATCTAATAACTGGAGTCTCATCACACTATACATATTTGACTTGTAAAGATTCTTCAAACACAAAATCTACGAGGTTTTTAAAATCTTGCGACCTGTTGTCAATATAACCACTTATATACTATGAGTACTGAAAAAGGTTTCCATATCTTGAAGAAGATAGTTGATGGAAAACAAGAAATTGAAGTTTAATAATCTTGTTTCATAAGCGGAAATTTATGTCATAATTATGTTACGAAAAATCATCCAAAAAACGTTTAATAAAATTTGTCCAAACTCGGAATCCTTATACGTTAATGGCTGGATCATACCTATGGTTCCTTTTAGAATTACTTTAGGTATGGCAGTTTTACCTGCAGGTGTTTGTTTTTCTACAGTGATGGTATAGTGCCTAGTCCGCGAATCTAACAATACAATTGTATTACCAGTATTGGGAAAAAATACTACTTTCACCCACTTATTGAAATAGTCCATAAAATAAATTTAGAACATTCTAAATAAAGTAAAATAATGTTCAAAGTTATAAAAATGAAGGAAAATATAAAATCAGCTTCGTGTTACGTCCCAATACTTGTAGACTAAACAGACTCAATTAACTTTATATTAGCACTATCCTCTTTTATTTATGAAACACAAGGCATCAAGCTAAGGGGACGGGAACAAAAGGTCATTAAATGAAGTAATATATTTCAGAAATTCATTTGAAAACACATATATATATATATATATTTTACACAAATCAATATTCATATAGAACATAAATTATTAAGAATTAGCAAACAGTCAGTAAGTTTATCTAATTAAAATTCGACAGTTATGCATATAAAGGAAATCTATGTATTCGGAGAATTTGGAAACTAGGAAAAGGATCCTCTTCCAAATTGTTGGTTCCTGGAGGAGAAACCCAAACATTGAATAATTGGATAGGTAAGAATAAATAGGAAAATAAAGTGATATAGGAGTTACCTGAAGTATCTGTGGCGTTGCCCTTGAATTCGGGGGTCGATTCATTGGGTAAACAGGCCGGCGCCGCGGCAGGTAGTCAGGGTAGGTGCGCTTCCCAAGGTTAGAATCTGTAGCTGTCAACTCGGGTGTTGGACTCTGAAGATTTCCAGGGAAATTTACAACACTCGATTACTGGGCTAACTTCCGCACTGGTAGAATTTAATCAATTCAGCCCTTGATGGTGATGCCGGATTATCTGGAGTCCCGGGGTGATGAGACCGCTTGGAGTTTTGTTCCATCAATTATCAGAAGGAACTGATGATTTTAAATAACTTCGTTCTGATCGGAGTTCTAGTTAAGATTGGACTTGTGAAGGTTTTGATGCACAATCGGAGCGGAGTGAATTCAAAGTCAGAACGTAGTCTCGATGTTACAGTCAGAGTGAGCTCAAGGATTAAATTCCGCCAATTTATAATCGGTAGATGGTTGCCCTTAGCAACCTTATGATGAATTGCGCATCCAATAAATTATCCTGTATAATGCTCCAATTAACGAATGGGCTAATGGTTATCCATCCGACTAATGGTTTTTAAAAGCTTTAAGTTCTCAGAAAAGTTAATTAAATTTCGATCAATAAAACTAGTTGCTAATGGAACTGTCAGTCAAATTAATTTGCTATAATTTGTTCAAATTTTGTATGTTGTGAAATCTGCTATTACTTACAAAATTAGTATAACTTATGTTCAAAATTTGATAGTATTATTCGATACAATGATTTACATTTTTCCATACTGTTCACACTTAGTTTTATAATAAATAAATAAGTATAATGTTTCTATTAATTGTCACGGGGACGTGATATTCGTATACCTGATGTAAGCTTCCCAGATTTTAAAGCCGTTACGAATATATTAGATAATCTGAATAATGTTTCTTGTACAACTGATCCAAATTTCCCACTTGGTTTTTTTAGGATCATAAATAATGGAGACAACAATCTTCCGTCGGCACTGATGATAGGTTAAATTGTGTAGCTGTGCGTAGTAGAAGATATGGATTGCATAACACACCCCACTTTTCTTTTACCCTCCACTGCCAAACTTGTACCTGAATGCAGCTATATTTTATTAATTTTTGAGTTACAAAATTAGTTATTTTACTGGGGACAATGCGATCAGTTTTTTGAAACTTATGTATCTACTTCCTGGAAGCTGTGAAAACCATTTCATTATTACAGTAAAACCTCGTTTATCGCAACACCTTCCAATCAAATGCCTCCCGTTTATCGCAAAAACGGAGGGGTTCCCACTTCTTCTCCACCAGCTTGAACAACTGATTATCAGTACATGCGCCTAAACGAATAGTTTCACGCACTTTCGCTGCTTATCATTGTTTACAGACGTGTTCCAATAAATCGAGTGCGTTTTTTTATTGTCATTATATGTGCAATTATAAATGAGTGAAAACGTGGAACCGAACGATGGTACGTAAACGACTAGTACAAACAATACATTTTAATTACTTTAAAGCTTACATATTTCTCTCATAATTTTCGAATGCATGATTGAATTTTTTTCAGTAGAAATATTCCCGCATTTTGTAAAACAATTGATTCGCAATTGGTAATGCGATTGCTGTACTAGGCACAATTCATGCTATAATTTGTCATAATAATATACATTGAAATGTGAAAAATTAATATATTTTTCTGTTACTTATAAAACAGAAATATGTAGCAATATATACATAAACGATAGTTTGGAAAGAACTGCTAAATGAAGAATTTCAAAAACATTTATGCATTTCATGAGAAAAAAAATGTACCTCTCAAAATAAGTACGGATTCCAAAGACGCTTGAAAAAATGTAATGAAATCCTTTTAATAAATTAATGGCTACAAATAATTTCATATCTCCCTAATATACGAAAATTCATATAAATATATGCATCACAAATTTAAAAGTGAGGGGTATTCCCGCCTATCCTTAAGAATCACGTGACCACTCCTTCAACTAATAAGAGGGGAAAAAATGGTAAAGTTTATTGCGATAAACGGGAGAGACAAGTTGCAATAAACGGCAGTTGCGATAAACGGGTGTTGCGATAAGTGGGGTTTTACTGTATTCTGTTTTCTGTAACCTTATAGACCCCACCTTCGGAAATCTCTGCCATGAACAATGAACGCATAATTAAGAGCCAAAAACGTTTCCTCCCGTATTAAAGGTATCTCCATTAAATGAATTGTTTGAAAAGTTACAGGAAACAGATTCATTACGTTCACAGGATTCATGATTATTTTAAAAAATTTCCAAAAATGATCTTCTTATCACCTAATTTTATAGTTTCCTAAGGTAGCATCTAATTTTTATATGTGTAGATTTCTTCTTAATAACTAACATTAACTTTGCATATGTTACCATATGTTTTGTAGTGCAGAGTGAACGTTAAAATATTTGCACAAAACATATATTACGCGTAACACAAATAAAAATATCTATATATATGCCGTATATATTTATCTGAAAGTTGATAAACGTTATCAGTCATAAACCATGGTACAGTTAGTACTATGCAATACCAGGGACGGATCCAGAGGGGTGGTCCTGGGGTCCGGCCCCCCCCCCCCCCCCCCCGAAATATCAGACTCCCTCAAATCTCAATACCCGTACAGAACACGGTCCTTCAACCGTAAGAGACGGTCTCCGGATTGCTCCGGATGTCCGTAGACTATTTGTAGACCGTCAAGAACCAGAGAAGCTCCTTAAACTGACAGATATTTTAATTTCGGGACTGTGTGTTGTACAGGTAATTTTAAACACGAATTATTTGTAGTGTGTACTGTAAATTACACTGACGACGGAAGATACGTTTTTTGAAAGCCGAAATATCTTTTATTTTTAAATTTTTCGATCGGCCCCCCCCCCCCCCCCCCCCAATTTTTTTTTCTAGATCCGTCCCTGTGCAATACACATCTTATTCCTACGTAGTGACTATGATTTTTCGATTGATTTTTCGAAGAAGTAAAAGAAAGAAATATTCCTATTAAGAAATTTTGCTCTTTGATTAGGATATCGGAGGAGAAACCAGAATGTTTAAAAAATAAACTTCGTGTTTCTTTTCTTACAATTCAGAGGGCCAATACACATAGACGACATTTTTTCTGGCTAAACTTTACGCCTGGCTTATAAAAAAAGTATATAGCATACGAACATTCAATTTGAGATATTTGTAGTTCTTTATCAACTTAAAAATACAAACAAATTTTGTTTCGAAATTCCGTCTCAGTCTTGAGATACGAGTGCTCAAAGTGGATCATGCTGTTTTTCCAAGAGCAATTGGCGTTTATTCTAGAGCCTTCGGAATTGAATCTAAACAAAAAGTGTAGAAAATTTTTCTATGTTTTTATTTTTTTTTATTTTTATTATGTTCTCTATGAAACGTCGTCTCGTTTAAAAAAAAAAAAAAAATTTCAAGCATCACAGCGTATTTTGTTTAACACATTTTTTTCTAGATTTAACTCCAAAGGCTCTAGAATGCACGCCCATTGCCCTTGCCAAAACAGCATAATCCACTTAGAGCATTCAGATCTTAGGACTGAGACGGAATTTTGAAATAAATTTTGTTTTTACAGTTGATCCAATAAAGAACTACTAATGTCTCAAATTTTATGTTCGTATACCATACAGTTTTTTTCCAATCCACTCGCAAAGTTTAGCTGGAAAAATGCCGTGTATATGTATTGGCCCCTTCAATCACTTACCCAAAAATCTTGTTGCATTTGGTGGAAAAATTCCTAATTTTTTGAGACTTCAAACAGTCCCAAAAATCTGATAAAATAATTACACTCTGAATAAGGCTTTCACTGCCTATTTAATAATGAATTTCATTGAAAATTATATTTCCCAAGTAATTATTCGAAAACTTTGGAGGGTGAATTTAGCCCCTAAATATGAATTTAAAGAAATTTCAAAAAATACGTGTGCCTTATTTTTTAGTGCTTCAAAACCCACTTCAAAACGAATCAAATCGGTGGCGGACACTCAGGTAGCGCTTTTTCTGAGACTGCTACTATGAATTTGGTGAAAAAACTAGAGCCTACTAACTCCGTTTGGACGCTTCGATGCTATACTATTTTGGAAGTATAACAATGATGGTCAAAGGACGATATATCGCTTATAATGAATATTCCGTTGCCCGTTCCCGCTCGAGGGCAAATTATACCAATGTCCCATCCCCCGATCAGTCGGTTAGTCGATCTATGTCAGGTCGGAATTTCGGAGGATAAACTAACGATTTTACATGAAATACATTATTCTAAAACCTTCGCTTTCATACCCGGTAAGGTTGTGAGCATTGAAACGCATTGAAATGTTAAGATCTGGAAACCAACGGAGACGAGAATCAAACTTTTAAATGCATTCTAATTCGTAGGCATTAATAGGCATTCCAAAGATTCATCCTTTCTTTCCACATTCTGTCATTTCAATGCCATTTAATGTCCACCTTCTTGCTGGATAATGCCACGCTTACGACAATTGGCACAATACAAATTCTCATTCTACATGACACAACTGAATTTAACATTATAAAGATGTGAAATAACTACAGATATACCTTGAATAACAAGTAAAAGGTTTTTATTCCCTTTGTAACGAAACATAACTTAAAGCCTATAATTTTAAATTATTGAAAATTTCTACAACGAAAATATTAGTGAATTCTACGACCGAATTACATAGTAAAAATCGGGTGCTTGGGCAACTCTGGCAATTATATATAGAAATGCTAATCGAGATGCCTATCGTTTCAGGATTGCTGGTCGACTTCGAGTATAAGGATAGTGTGTGTGGGTTAAAATACTCTATATTACACATATAAGTTTATATTTGTAGAAATACATAAATTACATGATTGACTCATGCAGAAGGTTAAACTGATTAAGCTGCTATTTATCTCAACCCACGTATCTTTACGAATGTATTGAAATGTATATGAGACTTAATGTATTTGTTTCTCAAGAGCAAGTTTTATTTTTAGGATGCGAACTTTTGTGAAGACTGCGAATAATCGTTCAGTGTTGTTTTCATCGTTCTCGAGTTTAAATATCTATTTCTTTGTTTCTGCAGTGAAACATATATATTAAGTGAACAGTTTATCAAGTCTTGTAAGCATGCCTATAAATCCCTTAAATGCAATACAACTTTTGTTAGTTGCATTCCAAACCCTGAACATACCTGACAGTGAAGTTAATGATGCTGAACGGCAACTGGCAGATCATTTCAATGAAATACTAATTCAGGCTATGAATGAATTCAATGGCGTTGAGATTGTTGAAGAAAATACGTTAGACTTTTTAGAACCATATAAAGACTGGGAGCTTTCCGCTGTGGAAGACACCTATGCAGAGTGGACTCCTAAACTTGATTCTAAATCAGATGACGCTGTTTTTACGAGAGATGACGAAAATGTTGACTTCGATTATGAACTAAGAGCAGTGGAGTTTTTGAGAAGCGAAATGAAAAAAAGGAATCGTTCAGAAAAGTAACATCAGTACGTCAATTGAGGTGATGGACAGGACAAGTAAATAAAGGCGGTACATACATGGAAAAGTTGCATCGTACTGCGGAGTACACATTGAACAATTTTAAAAGTGCATCTGATGCTGGTATGATAATTCACGATGTAGACCTACAGAAATGGGGTCTACATGCTAAAAATATCCTTGGTTTTAAAGACACACGATTTCAAGCATCTGACTGGTGGGTGTGGAAGTTTAAACGAACTCACCGAATAACATCCAGAAAAGTCAATAAATTCATCACGAGAAATACATTAGAAGATAAGGAAAAGTTAAAAATAAATGCGGAGAATTTTGTGAATGAAGTGAAGCCGTACATCACTCAATATGGGATCCACTTTATCTTGTGTTGAAAGAGCCAAGTGGCAAATTTGGACCCATTGTACAAGAAACCATTTTTCAGCCTATAAACGTCTTTGTAGCTGCATCCAAACCTGGAAAACTTACGTCTGGTAAATTTGTTTATTTTTAGTAATTTTTGGTCATAAAATAAAGTCATTACAGTCATTGAATTTTTTAAATCATGTCATCTGCAGAACATTTTCAGAGCTGGTTGGAAAATGTTTTTTTCCCGAAGGTAGGGCCGACAAGCGTGTTGCTCATAGATTCTTGGACTGGACACTGCCCAGAAGTTGTACAGCAAGCAACGCCTAGGGAAAGAATGTTATTCCTATGATTATACCAAAAGGCACTACTGGAAAAGTTCAGCCCCTTGACGTCTACGGATTTCGCATATGGAAAAATTATGTGCGACATTTTTCAGATCCAGTTATACTGTTAGAATATGATTTAAATCTGCACATACGAAATAATATTATAAAATTACAGTCTTTAGTACATAATCAATTATCTTCACCAAGGTATCACAGTCTTTTTAAATACTCCTGGTTTAAAAGTGGTTATGTTGCAGAAAAACCAAGAGAATTTGAGGATCCAGTGGACTTTTCCTTCAAAACATTTTCCAACACGTTATGTGAAATTTCAGGATGTCAAAATGTAGCCGCAATTAGATGTTCGTGGTGCAAAAAATCTGTGTGTTTTAAACATTTCTTCGAAGAGCATCACTACTGTACCACGTACAATAGATAAACAAGTCTAATGATGATTGTTGATCTGATAAATTTTATTTTATTATTGCCTTCAACATACACTTTTTTCAGGTTTTTACGACATGAATTAGCACTTATTTGGTAATTTTCTTGTGTGATCGTAACTTCTTTTGGGGTAGTTTACCCCCATAAAATGTTTCGACTCAATTGAGCAATTTATATTTTTCATCCCTCTGTGTGAAAGAATTTTTTCTGCTTGGTTTTGTACGTGAAATTTACTTTATTTTGTAGAAATATAATAACATGCACTTAAGGGTGGTTACCCCTTATAAATTAATTTTTCATGAAAATGCAAATATACGTAAACTTTATTTTATTATCACGTGCAACATATATTTTTTCCAGATTTTTCGGGTTGAAATAATGTCTGTTTGGAATTTTTTTTGTGTAATTAAAACTTATTGTGGGGTAGTTTGCCCCCCAAAAATCCTTTTTATCAAGTTGATAAAACAACATATTTTATCTCTCATAGTGAGAATATTTTTCGAGTTGGTTTAATTGTGAAAGATTCTGTTATTATATGTGAAACAATTAAGTGGGTATTTGGTACCGCACTTCTCGGGGGTGATTTTTACCCCCTGAAAACCATTTTGGGCACGTAAAAAAAAATACGCGTCACTTAGTTTTTCGAGAATTACAACATATGTGCGAACGAACAAAATCGGAGGGGGAAACCTACCTAGGGTTCCTTGTAAGATCAGTCCAAATGATCGTTCTCGTATGGCATCCTCCTAGGAGTGCCCGGCCGCCTTGTGGTGTAGTGTGCGTAGTGAGCACAAGCATCGGAGTCGGTGTAGAATTGGGGTCGAACCGCGGTCCAAGGGTAGACTCGTTCCCAACTATTCTGAAACGCTTCTCTACGCAGGATCGCTGGTAAAACGATTTATGGACAACCAGGAGAAATCTTTGGGAGAAAGCAATGTACCACTTTTTCCGGGGACGGAGAATTAGAAAACATCCTCCAACTCCTAAAAGAGCAAAGTGAGAAAATGGAGAGCTTAGGCATGGCCCTAAAATCTGTTGAAGGCGGGATACTGAGGAACATCACAGTTACCGTCAAATCGAGTGTTGGAGAGTCTACCGAAGTTTTGGACAGCCTACTTAACAGTCATAAATGTCTATTCCAAGGCAGGGTGGAAATCCAGAAGATACTAGAACCCCACCCCACCTCAAGGAAAATGGGGATTTTCCAGAGACCCAGGTCGGTGTCTCCGGGTGATACCCCCAAATCTTAATCAAAATGAGAGAAGAGGCTAGCACCTTCTCCCCCCGAGGAACGGAGTTTTAAAAAGGGAAAGGGCAGCTGATCGCCCAGTTACTTAACGGTCAACCGAAGCCAGACCCTCAAAGAAGAGGGGGAATGGAATCTGGTAAAAAACGGACAAAAAGAAGAAGAAAATAAGTAGAAGCACTGGTGCAGAAGGCAAAAGATCGAAACTTAATGACAAACCACCAGGAGTGATGGAAGTCACGTTCTCTCCAAGATTCGCGATTCCTTCCTACTTCTATTTTTAGGCATAGTCAAGGATGAGTCTGACCTATAATCAATAATTGATTCCAGATGATCGATTAATCAAATTTCTATCTGCGATCTATGACAGATCATTACTGATTACTTGATCGTCTAGAGTCAATTAGTAGTGATCAACAATCAGGGGTAATTTGTTTATATACTTATTTACAGTCAATAATGTTACCAATGATAACTAAGTATAGCATTACTGTATTAAAGACATACGGTGAGACTTAATGGCTCACTACCAGTGTACCATTACCATGCGATCTGAGAGATCTGAGAGATCTTCTACTTTATCACTTATTTAAGTGCTGAACATGTCTTTCGTCATAAGGCAATGCACTGTTTGTACCCTACGTAATTTGGACATGATGTCACTTTAACGGGCACTGGGCAGCTGCAACATTATCTTTTAGGTTTTAACCAGGGAAGGAGATTGTAGCAACTCTAGTGCCGATACCATGCTTTACGAGGATTTCTGTGGGGTGAATAACATCCCTCTTTGTTTGAAGAAGGGGGCCACTTCTGTCCTCGAGACAACTGGTAAGTATTTATTCGATGTTATGGTACCGGTGAGAGAGTGCTGGTTGCATCTAGTCGGTTTTAAATCTATACGGAATGTCTAATCCTGTCGAGGAACAATCTTTAATTGACTCCTTTTGGGAAAGTCTTTTGATGTTTCGGAAGGTTCCAAAACGCCGTTAAATTCTATAGTTGCAGGTACCCACAGTGGTGAATTTTCAATCGCAATGCGGAATTAAAATTTTTCCCTTCTGGATCACGTGGTGGAGAGCCGTTCACAGGCTTAACGGATTTTTGTGTTTTGGTCTTGGTGGGTGGTTGTGATACTTTAAAACTTCGAGTGTTTGAAATTGAGGACCGTTTAGGTCTGTTCTATGTAGCGGTGTTGAAAATCTCGTCCCGATGTGCCGTAAAGGAAATGACTCTCTTTTGTCAGGAGTTATTTGGTCCTGGGCTATCAATGGAAGATTTTTCGGTTGTTCGTGAGTTAGTTGTTCGGCGGGCCGGTGTCCTTTCACGTGTGTCTTCTCTAGTTTTGAAATGAGGCATTTAAAACAATAGGGCATTGTTTAAACATTAAGGGTTATCATTGGATATAGTTTAGGTGTGCTATAATTATGCTAGGCCTTTAGTATTGATTTATAGCAAACTAAAATTTTCTTGTTCCTTTTTTTTTGTTTCAGGAATAGCCGGGCATCCTAAATTTCTGCGGAAGTGCTCTCCACAATTGATGGAGAAGTTTTTGGAGCTAGTGAGCGGAGTATCTCATTTTGCGGGCATACATTACAACCGGCATCGGGAAGTTCGACAATTTAGGCAGGAAGTCCCTGTTAGAAAGCGGGGGTGAGGGAGGCCACAGCGAAGTGAAATTGGCGGCCCCTCAATAGCTTTTATGGAGCAGGAGTCCATAAAGACGCTGGAGCTGGCATATGCGCACACATTGGGACTACAGGCCCGGGTTGCTGCGCACTTTCCCTTGCCTCAGCCTCGAACTTGCGTCCACCAACCGTTACAGTCCTTAATTTGCTTGGGGTAGATCCATTTTCAACTTTTCTCCTCTTTTGCCTTTTACACATGCTTTCTTTTATTGCGCTCAGCTGATATTTTCCATAATTCTATTGTTTTGAAGTCCTCGAGATGAAGAAAGTTTTTGCCTTGGCGGGCGTCCCGAACCGTCATATGTGGATGTGGTTCCTTCAACGCTGCTCCAAGATGTGAGTTTATTCTTTGAGGTACCGATTTTATTTCGTTTATCTTTTTCTTTTAATAATCTGCCTATTCTGGTGGAAGCTCCCCCGAGAGAATGCGTGTGGGTCATGGAAGATCCACCTGACAACCCGCTGGAGCAGTGATTCTGCTGTTTTTCCTTTCATTTCCTTTTCTTTTGTGATTTTTGGACATAATATAGTAGTATTGTGGCAATAATCATATAATAGTAGTGTATTAGAAATAGATATAAGAAGGTTAATCAATCATTTTACTGCTAACTTGTGACTACGGGGTCGGCAGATTGGAGTTATCGTAATTTTAGCATTCCTTGATTTCTTTTTTTTTAAATTCTGTCTGCCAGTCTCTTTTATTTTGTGTTGATGATGTCCTTTCTCTTTAATTAATTCCTTATACCTAACTGCCCAATTAATAGTGGTGTCAGAATTCTGCATTATGATTATCCAAAGTTTTTTTTGACGTTTATCCAGTGATCATGGCTCAGAATTGTGGGTGTGTGAACATTTCCAACCTTTGTAATTACTCGAAGTAACCTATAGAAAATATTTTGTTTATATCCAATATATATATACAGGGTTCAGTGAAACCTTAGGTTATGCGACTCAATATTGATTGGCACGCACAATTTTGGGTCAACTAACTTACATATAGCACCATTTTTTAATTTGTAAGTTTGATAGAACCCGCCTAATTTTGGTTGCTCGTGTAGGTGCTTCTAACGGGATAACATACCGTTTGAAAAGCGCTATGCTATGGTTGTATACTTTGCTCCTTGGTTCCTTGTTGCTATGCTTCTTTAGACGTAAATTATCTAGTCTTCCATTGTTTCGGGGTCAACATATTGATTCTTAGTGAACTCCAGCGGATGTAGCCATATTGTCAGGGTATATACCCTGCTATAACAGCTTGATACTTTGTTGTGTTGTTGATTTTTGTCATTTTCTCAAATTTCATGGGCGACTCAATAATTTTTGGCCCGTTTATTAGTTAATTATTAGTAAATTTTAGTTGAGATAGATGCAGTCGCTGCTGCATTTAACCTTGAATCGTACGATTTCAGTGATGTAAAGCCGGTCAGACCAGGTGCAACCACGAATTCCTAAGCAATCTTTTGCAATATATGAAATTATAAGTTGTTTATGTATTGGATCTATAACTTAATTCGTGCGGTTTGCTAAGAGATGGCGTAACTTGATTATCATTCCATCGTTCCAATATTCCGAACATGCGTTGGAATGCAACTGTCATTGTGCGTCTTTTTCAATATATATCATTCATTTGAAGCGTAAACAACAATAATTTTTTTTCACTCAAATATGTCGAACTTTGTGCATGAAAAAGTGTTTTTGCGGGGTGTTCTTCTTCATTACTTTTTTTTTTTTTTATTAAGCTTCAAATCTAAATACAGATTTATTTGCTATATACAGTAATACCTGAAGAATATAATATTTAAATACAGACATAAAAAAAAAATTGATGATAAATTTGATAAGCGAATAGTTTACAATTTAATATTACATTTGTGTAGATATTCAAGAATAATCTTGAACGCTTGTACATTGGGTTTAGCAAGGATTATCGATATTTTCATCGGAAGTTGGTATCAGATTTTTCATAGTTTAGAGACTAGTGTGATACGTTGGGTGTTTAACAAAGAGCATTGCCAAATGACGTGGTCGAGGTCTTGGGGATATTCCCGGCAGTTACATTTTGATTCTATGGCTAAGTTCATTCTAGCCAGAGAAGCTGCGAGGTTGTAATGATCAGCGCGGCATTGATTAATTGTTACAATAAGTTCTCTGGAAAGGTTTAGCTTGTGGAACCACGTGTGCGTAGCTTCTTTGCAGTATAGTTAGAAGTACGTTTTACCTTTTGTTTCGCTAGTGGCTAGGAAACTGATCCGTGTATTGCTATTCATATTACTTTTGTACGTTTCTTTAAGGTCGGTGAGAGGAAAGTTAAGCCTTTCGAGACCTTTAAGGTTTTTATGAGCGTCTCTGGCTAGAGACTCCGCAAGCTCATTGCCATCAATGCCGCTATGAGAGGGAATCCAATAAAATTTAATCGCGAGTTTGCCGTCAGATTGTTTTACATATTTTAAGTATTTGTATTTTATTTGTAGAATAAAAGGGTTCGTTCTAATATTAACCCCCTGTTTATTGAGGCTCTGTAAGATGCTTAGGGAATTTGTAAGTATACTAAAGTTTAGATCATTATTATTTAGAGACATGTCCATAGCGTCATTGATAGCAATGCATTCAGCAGTAAAGACGGACGTCATACTGTGTAGTTTCCTGACTACACTGGCATTCAACATAGGACAGTAGCAAACAGAGCTCGTGAGATTGTTTGTACGGTCTTTGCTACCATCGGTATAAATTTCCACGGTGCGGAGAGGATCTAAGTGTTCGTGCAGTTTTGAGTTCGGATTTGCGTCTCGTTTGAGTGACATTCCTAGTTCAACATCAAAAGGAACCGCTGTGTACAAAGTTTCATAATCGTACTTATACGTTTGATACATATCGGCCTTTATGAGAGGCAAACGCGTTCCACACAGGTCGATAAAGCACTCTTCAAACAGTTTTTTCCGTTTTCTCTTGGATTTTTTCAAGACATTGGCAAAGTACTTTTTGACATTTTTACAAACCAGTAGGCCTTCATTAGTCAAAATTTTCGATAGGAATGAAAAACACAAAAATCTGGCTCTCTCTTTGATTGTCGAAAGTTTCGACTCTGCAAGTAAAACATTAGTCGGGGTGGTCTTGCGAAAACCCATGGCGGCACGAATAGCAGCGTATTGGATCTTTTCCAGCTTATAACTCAAGTCCTCTCTTGTGGGAAGAAACACATAACTGTTGTAGTCGATTATGGAGCGAACAAAACTTTTATAGAAAGTCAGTAGGATGTTTGGATGGGCGCCCCAACATATCCCTTGCAAGTACTTTAGAATATTTAAGGTTCTGTGACATCTGTTGTGAAGGTGGCTTATTTGATTCCGAAAGGAGAGATTATAGTCAAAAATAATTCCTAAAAATTTGGCAGACTCGCTTGATTTGATGATAATGTTGTCATTGATTTTGAGTTTGGATTTGCCAGGGAGAGTACCATTTTTATTGAAATCAATGAAAACAGTTTTGTGAGGAGCGAGGTCGAGTCCAAGAAGGGATAAATCATTACCAATAGCCTTAATTACCTTGTGTAAAGAGGTTTTATTTGTGTAACAGAGAGCAATATCGTCCACAAATTGATAGATGGACACCGTTCCGGGAATACCTGAGACAATGCTCGATACATAGATTAAGTAGAGGCGAGGACTTAAAACCCCTCCTTGGGGAACTCTTTTGTGAGTAAGCTTACTTTCGTTATGGACACTCGAATAAATATGTCTCTCATAAGTGAGGAATTTGATGAACTTAACGAGCTTGTAAGGACAACCTATCTCTGCTAATTTTTTTATTAAAAGATCGCTATTCACATTGCCGAAAGCCCCAATAACATCAAGAAATACTGCATAAAGACTCTTGTTTTGTTTAAAGCTTTTCTGAATTTTTATGGTAAGATTCATTAAGTTGTCTGAGCAAGAGTGGCCTTTTCTGAAGCCGCTTTGGAAGTTAGGCAACATTTTTTCGCGTTCGATCCACCACTGAATTTTATTTTTAATGATCGTTTCAAATAGTTTACAAAAAGAAGAAGTAAGAGATATGGGGCGAAAGTTGACTCCGTCTGGTTTACTGACTAAATGGACATACGATTTTTTCCAGTCGTCCGGGAATATACTCGCTCGATACATCTCGTTAAAGATGTCGACAAGAAGAAGATTATATTTAATCGGAAGTTTTTGAATTGAAAAGTAATCGACGCCATCAAGACCGGGGGATGAGTTAAGCTTACGTGAAAATAAGGCTAGATTAAACTCCGCATAAGTGAATTCACTTTCCAGAAATTCATTTTCTTGACACGTAGGCAAGTAGTCGGGATTGGTCGGAACCCCGGGAGGGCATATTTTGTCGATTGCTTTGATTCTATTTTCCATTTGAAGATTCTCCGAAAAGTGGGATGGAGTAACTTTCACCCATTTATTTTTGAGGCTTTTTGAAGTATTCCACACATATTTTATGTCGGTGTGGCTGTGAAGACTTTCAGTGAAGCGCTTAAAGCTTTCTCTTTTTTTGTTTTTGAAAATTCTGCGCGCGAGAGCTCTGAGTCTTTTAAATTCTATGAAGTCTTTTTCGTCTTTATTTCTCTCCCACGTTTTAAATGCTTTATTTCGTCAATCCTTTATTTCTTGACACTCCTTGTCCCACGAAGGGACAGGATTACGATGGCTGCGAGGTTGTAATGATCAGCGCGGCATTGATTAATTGTTACAATAAGTTCTCTGAAAAGGCTTAGCTTGTGGAACCACGTGTGCGTAGCTTCTTTGCAGTATAGTTAGAAGTACGTTTTACCTTTTGTTTCGCTAGTGGCTAGGAAACTGATCCGTGTATTGCTATTCATATTACTTTTGTACGTTTCTTTAAGGTCGGTGAGAGGAAAGTTAAGCCTTTCGAGACCTTTAAGGTTTTTATGAGCGTCTCTGGCTAGAGACTCCGCAAGCTCATTGCCATCAATGCCACTATGAGAGGGAATCCAATAAAATTTAATCGCGAGTTTGCCGTCAGATTGTTTTACATATACCACGTTTTAAATGCTTTATTTCGTAAATCCTTTATTTCTTGATACTCCTTGTCCCACGAAGGGACAAGATTACGATGGATTTTGATTTTAACGACTTTTCTCGTTGGTGTATTGTTTTTGATAGAGTCAGAGATAATTTTAACATATGTGTCATACTTTTTATTGGGAAGAATATCACAATAATCTGAGGAGAGGAAATGAGAATAAGCTTTATCGAGTTCAACACTGACTATTTGCCAATCCGTACGGATAGATCGAATTTTAAATGATTTTTGAAGATAGTAAGATTTTTGTGTATTTATCTGAATATATATAGGATAGTGGTCGAATCAACTCGGTCTTTCAGGTTGCTGCTCGTTATTACTAGGTCAAGATTAGACTTCGAGGTTTTGTCTATGTGAGTTATCATGTCGGTATAGTGAATAAAGAATTTTGCCTTTTTAACGCATTCAAGTAAGTACTTGCCGTTGAGGTCAGTTTTTCTACAATTCCATAATTCGTGATGGGCATTGAAATCGCCTAAGAAAACGTTGTTACATCTTGAATCGAAGTTTGAGAAAACTAATTCCCACTGCTCTTGACTCAATGTGTCACCGGGGACTCGATAGCATACATAAATGTTCAGCGCGGGGTTAGTATTAGTTATACGCAGTCCACAGAGTTCAACGGAAAGATTAGGAGTGGTGAGATTATCTATTTCTTTATAAGCAAAATTTTTACGAATTAGTAGTATAATACCTCCACCAGTTGAAGAAGGTCTATCCTTACGAAAAGAAACGAAACCTGGGAACTGGAAACTTTTGTTTTCATTGAGCCAACTTTCAATGCACACTAATATGGCGACGTCTTGTAGGAAAGTCTGTATTTCTTCTTTTTGCTTAATAACACTTCTTGCGTTCCAGAAGATGATCCGGAGGTTGGAGTTGAGTGTAAGATTTTATGTATTCGAAGCCATCTTGAATAGGAGAGGAAGAAATTCAGTCCCTTTCGTCGCTTGAACTAATGTCGTGATATCCGGATTTCTCTAGTTTTTTCTTTATTCTGGAGATTCTGCTTTTTAAGGTTTTACTGTCAATATTATCGTAGGCAGCTTGAAGCATGTGGAGGAGACCTTGTAGGTTTGATGTGAACTTGGCGGCAGTGCCGGAAACATCGTGATTGCCGTACGTTTCAAGCAGGAAGAGTGAAGTAATTCTTTGCTTGTTTTGGTTTTTTGGAGGGTTTTCAGTAGGAGAGGAATCAATAGCAGCTTTTTTGGTCTTCTCATGGTAAGTCGGTGGATCGCAGCGATCAGTTTGTAGATAAGCTGAGAGAGCACTTGATGCCCCCACCACTAGGCCCGACGCAGCCAGGGGAAGAGGTTGGCGGTGGCATAATAAGAGCTTCACTATTGTTTTTAGATGGAGAACTAGACTTAATGTTAATGTTATCGTCCTCGGGAGAAGTGGAAATGTCGCCACTTGAAATCGTACTTGAAATATTCGGAAAAGAAAACATAAAAATGTTAGTTTAAATTAAACCTAAAATCGTTAATATTGATAAATTTAGACTTTCATATATAACGCCACCAGCAACTGATCAGAAAAAGAAAAATTAAGTAAAATTGTTCCAGATCACGCTGGAACCTCAAAATCGTCAAGTCGATATAAAAGCCTTATTGACATATTTATTCATAAATAAAATATTTAATTACGACTGCAACGTACCAAATTGGTCTCAAGATATAACAAATCCAGAAATAATTAAAGACATAATTCTAAACATTAAAACAATAGGACCTTATGCATATTATGATTAATGAAGAAGTTTACGACAAAACTTCATTCCTTATTATTATCTTGAAGGGAAATATTAACACGGGAACTTAATCTATACCAAGGCCATACCATTTTAACTAGATGAGAAGAATCAAAATCACAAAAAGATATATATAAAACCAAAACTTTGGTTATTCTTAATTATATAAGAATTTTGAAGGCTTTAACAACTAAATACAGGATGGGAGAACCAGAATTCCTAACTTACAAAAATTTAAAGATTGACAAAAGAATAATTTTCATATCATATTGTAGAGTCATAAATCAAGCAGTAATAGATACAGGAAATATAGCAATAATAACTGAAAATGTAGCAGCATTTAAACAAATAAAATTAATACAAGAACTTTATGAACTTTGTGAAGAAAAATATGAAAATTCAGAAACACAAATAACTAAGTTCCAAAATGAAGGACCTATAATCTAGTGTCCTGTTTTAGTTTTGTTTTAAGCTTGAATTCAAACTTCGTTAATAATTAAGAATTTCAGTAGTACGAAATTAGACAAGCTAGACTCAAGCACCCAACCTTGTATAATTTGAGTTTTTTCAGGAATTCGGATAGATATAATTCGTTGAATTTAAATATTCAATGTTATAATACTATAAGCTTATACAGGCTAGTCTTAAACACAAATTCCATGCATAATTGATGTAAATCACATGAATGATATTTTCAATGTTTCTGTTGCTTTTAACACTAGATTGCCTAAGCAAGTCATTTTGACTGCTTTTGAATTTCAATTGAAAAAATAATTATTTAAATAATGACACAGCTTCTTATAATTTTGTGACTTTTTCTACAACATATAAATGGGTTAATTAAACATTGTTGTTGCACCCCCCCCCCCCCCCTTCACTTCCGGCATATATATGTGTGTTATACCTATATTGCCGAAAAGCAGTCATTTTATATATACTAAGCTCCCGTCTTTCTAGTGTTAAACAATATTAATTGCAAATATGTATTAAACTAGGCCTGATAGCAACAAACGGAAGCCAGATTCGTGTTCAGCATCGAAAAGTACTTCGCAAATGATATATCGCATTCAGCGAGGACATAGGTCATTTTTGTTGATCAGTGTTACCACATATTCTAGATTGGTCTTTTATTCTTATTAATTTTAAATTGAATTGATATCGTTTTTGAAAATTTGATTGCCACGCTACTGTATATTATATATTAATAAGTCGACGACTTATTGGATTCAGCAGAACTGAGAGCAGAGCCAAGTGCTCTTGTTCTCAAATATTCCAAACCTAATTCTAACCATAATAATAAGCTGACATGGTTTTTTAACATTGGATACGTTACATACATTTAAATTTAATGGGGTAAATACTATCATCATAAGAGAGTTCAATTTAAATACTCCTAAGAAACAAATAATATTTCAGAAAAAAATTTGTACTTAATCTTCATGTAAATCTGAACTTAAGAAATTGAAGGGGCTTTATAATTTGTTAGCACAAATAGGGTATTTTTCCGAGAATTTATTAGAAGTAAAGAATTGAAATTACACTAATGAAAGTTTGTATTCATATAAAAGAGGTTTTATTAAACTAAGAAATTTAATTATAATGGTAAAGAAAAGTGGTTTATGTCTAGTCCACACGCTTTATCAAGCCCTAATTATCTGATTATCATAATTTTAGTCTTACGATATTCATAAAAAATTTATCTTTATAGCACAGACTACAATTATCAAAAAATATTAGATTTTTTGAAAATATTAGGATTCTGAAAACACGAATTTTTTGCATTTAATTGATCATGAAAATAACCGTTTTCAATATTTTTCCATGATCGTAGTTTGTACTATAGTGACGGATTTCCTGAAAATTTTATGATTCAAATGAAGAGGTAAGGATAATTACGATCTGATAAGGCATGATTACGAACTTGAAACGTGGTTGAGAGAAACACACGTCTGAATTTCTACGGGAACTTAAAAAAAATATTTTAATTTGATTTCTTATTTTAATAAAGCCTCTTCTGTTTACAGAAAATTTCATTAGTGTAATCTCAATAGTTCTTGACCACTTAATTCATGAAAGGTCGAGTTGTCCGAATTAATTCTCAGAAACGGATAGAGGCGAAATTTTTTTCAATGTGTTTTACTTTGTGATACGATATGTATTTGGTCCTTAACGGGCGTTGAAGCTGAATTGAGAACCTTATAAATGAAACGATGAGATGTTACTTGATTTACCTTTTTTAATTTCTATTTCAAGTGCAAAAAAGTGCAAAAATTTGTGTTATGTAGATATCGGAATCCCTAGATTAGATAGGAGTGAAAAAAATAGTTTTTACTAGTCCTATTAAATTACACTTATCATTTAGTTCATGAATCAAGAAATTGACAAGACGAGTATTGGGTAGTATAATAACAAAAAATTTCGTAGGAATTTTTCATAAAATCTAAGGGAACAAAATATTCAAAAGTTGCAAAGTAATCTAATCAACAAAGAATTGAAAAAATACTTTTCAGTATCTTTTCAACCCTCAAGGTTTAATTGTATGAATTGTTACATCTGTTGTTTTCGCAAAAAATAATAAAAGTTTCATATACTCACAGGCTTTCTTAATTGCGATTTCAAATATTCATATTTACGCTTGTAGTCTCTGGAATAAGGAACAGCCTAAAAATAATAATCAATATATCATGCGTAGTATATAAAAGCACACTGGGGGTACTGTCTCATTGCAAGTGTACACTGAGAAAAAAATTTATCCAACAAAACTGTTTTTGTTGTCCTGAAAAAATATTTTGTTGTCCCAACAAAACATTTTGTTTAAGTAACAAAATTTGTTTGATATAGAAAAATGTTTTGTTGGCACAACAAAAGAATTTTGTTAGCTAAATACTAACAAAATATTTTTGTTGATTTGACAAAACTGTTTTCTCAGTGTATACACGGAAAAAACGATTAGGGTAACTTCAAACAGGCTAGCATAAAAATGCTCGGACAAGTAACATAAAAGGTACAAGTCATCTAACGTTAAAGGATATTTATTAGGTGACAAATTAAGTATGATTCATGCATAAAAAGATCAGATTTATTTAACAGTATGATAACTCAAAAAATGACCCCGGCAATCTCGAGACTGCCAAATAGGCAGGTGAAAGTGTGAAAAATATATGCGGGGAAAACTTCACTATATAAATGCTACGGAGTTTTAAAACTAAAAACTAAATTATCAACAATTGCTATGACAGAATGATCAAGATGATCC
Source organism: Diplolepis rosae (assembly GCA_030998225.1). Classification (NCBI taxonomy): domain Eukaryota; kingdom Metazoa; phylum Arthropoda; class Insecta; order Hymenoptera; family Diplolepididae; genus Diplolepis; species Diplolepis rosae. The sequence goes on along the minus strand of JAPYXD010000726.1, from coordinate 376,104 downwards.
TAGTCAAGATCTTCGTAAATTTAAAGAGTCCCTTTCATTATTTTTGATTTACTAATAATCACTATGAAGTTATCTTCTTGAGCATTTGTGACATATTTCTTTAAATGTTCAATTAGATTAAGTTGTTCGCCGGATTTTTTTAATCTACCATCCGTCAACCCAAAATCAATCATTAGACAGACAAATTTCTTTTCTAAGAGCTATAATTGCTATACCGCCATAATTCATTGACACAAATAATATTACGAAACAATAAAATTGTATGATAATAATAATATAGTAATGAATCAAATATATAATTGAATAAATTTTTTATTTTTGCAAGAATATATAAAAATTTAAGAATTTCAAGTTACCTGAATCTATGTACGAATGACCGTATCATCCCTGGCGAAAGAGACTCACGAGAAAATTTTGCTTACATTGGGCGACTCATGCCTTTCTTATAAGACAGTCAGACTTGGGGTAAATGGATTCGAGTGTTTTTACATCATGAATTGCACATGAAAAAAACTGGGCACACAATGGGTGCCACGTTTTCTCAGTCTAGAGTAGAAATGAAATCACATGCGAACATCTGCCAAATGTTTGCAACTGTTCAAGAAGAATTCAGTTAATTTTATCAGCATTTTGTAACAACAAACGAAAATCCGATTCTCTATTATAAACTGGAAAAGAAACAGCATTCAAAACAGTAGACTGGACGGGGAGAACCGGCTCTTAATAAGGTGAAAGAGGCAAAAAACGTTCCATCCGCTGGAAGGGTAATGGGGTTAGTTTTCTGGTACTCGGGAGGAATCGACCTCATTGACTATCTTGAGAAGAGGAAAACCATAACCGGGGAGTACTATGCATCTTTTTTGGGTAGATTAAGTTCCGGAAACTCAAAACTTTTTAGTGGACAAAAATTTGTGTGCAACGTTACAGCCAAAAGCAATCAAAATGTTTCATATTTTTACAAAGCCTTAGTTACGACCTGTCGAGTAACAGTGAAGTGTGAGAAATATCAAAGCTCCGTTCCATCAACAATTTTTCCTCCAGCAAGTTTCAAAAACAGATTAGTTTAGATTTTCAATATTCCAATTCATCTTCTATAGAGCAAAATACTTTCTTATACAGGGTGGGCCATCTGACATTTGGAATTTGAATCAGCTATAAAAAAAAACTTATGGATATTTTTTCAAAAGTATGGTTTTATTAAGAAAGATTGAACCTTCCCATTTAAGAATGACACACAATATCATTGAAATGACTCCCACGGCTAGCCTTACAGTATCCCATTCGATCAACCTAATTTTTCAGTACATTTTTGATTGTTTGGGAAAATGGTCAATAGGGTCAATAAGCAAAATTGTCGCATTTGGGGTTCAGAAAATCCAAACGTCATCATTGAGATGCCGATGCACCTACAACGAGTGACTGTTTGGTGCGGATTTTGGTACGGTGGCCATTTTTCTTGGAAAATGAGCAAGGAGCCACCGTTACGGTCAATGGCAACCGTTACTGTGCTATGCTCAACAAATCTTTGTTTCCAAAAATTGAAGAGGATGACATGGACGACATATGGTTTCAACAGAACGGAGCCATTTTCCACTCAGCCAACGTAACAATCGATCTTTTGCGCACCGTTTTCGAAACTCGAAAATTTAGCCGAAATTCTGATGTCAATTGGCCGCCTCGATCTGTGATTGAAGGATTTATTCTATATTAATTTGTATAGTCTAAAAAATTTTTGTTATCAGTAAAAGTCTATAGAGACTTTCGTCGCAAAAAAAAAACAATTTTTCATAAAGGAGGTTTTTTCAAGTTCTTGAAAACTCCAAATTTAAATTAAACACTCAAAAATTTATGGAGTGTCTATTTTTTTGCAAGTAAATCCAATGCCATTTATGATTTAGAACTGATTTCCTGCGACCACTTTTTACAATATTTATGGACTTATTTAATTAATGGCTCGGTTAATATTGACCTTCGATTCTTCCAAAGTTGCTGGTTTGTCACCATAAACAATGGATTCAACATTTCCCCAAAGAAAATAATCTGGAGGCGTGAAATCACACGATCTTGGAGGCCAATTGACCAGAACATATCTTGAAATAACGTTGTCACGAAAATGTTCTTTCAATATATTAATGCTTTCGGTGGATGTGTGGCTTCTTCGGAACGCGAATATTTTTGTCTTGTTGGTGGTCATACATCATGTAATGGAGAAATGGTAAGAAATTTATTTATCACAGAATGAGTAGCCTGCTCAGAAGGTCGATTATGTCGACCATAAAATAGACGAAGAGCTCTATAAGTTTCGCAAACGGAACTTGATTTTGAAAGTAATTTTCCACAATTTGGAAGCGTTGCTCGAGTGTTGAACGATTTATGATTAAATTACAAACCTTATTGAACACAAGTGTCAAAGAAATTTTACTTTGACAAACGCTATTCCAAAGTTATCCCTGTTTAAAGATTCCATGCAGCTGAAAAAACACACTGTATAATTATTTTATTTTTTAATGCCAAAAAATCAAATGAATTTCATTTTCAAAAAATCAGTTACATTTTGTTCACAGTTTTCAGCAGTTTTACTTCAACAGCTTACATTTTTATGATTTTAATAATAATAATTTTATTTTTATTTTATGAAACTTCATTTTATGGAGCGAACAAGTGGACGATATTAGAACATTTCACAGAGGTTCGAGGCAGTGACGAGGTATTTCTTCTTCTTCTTCTTGTTTGTGGCTTCATGCTGTTCATCAAATAGCCATAACTACCACACAATAAGAAACCTCCACGAATTAGTATCCTCAATTTTATAGAAACACTCGTATGTGCCAATGAAATTAAAGGTTGCAAAATAGTTGACGAATCAAGACACAGCAGTAGTAATTCTACCAATCAAAATTCAGTTCCATTGCCACGAGTATGCGCACACTCAAAAATGGCGTTAAAAGTCTGAGACACCTCGCCCTAAAACGAGCAGTTATATTCAGTGTGTGTTTTCGATACCGCGTGATCCTGCTGGCTTTGTTTTCTGCTGTGGCGTGATTCCCTCTCATGCCTTTTGAAACTGTATTACTGCCGTGTGTTTTTTTTTCTGAGCTTCGAATATGAAGCGTGTACCTTGGGACACTTCTTGAGCGTCATAATTTTCCTGCTGGATTCTGATGAACACTCTTTAGTCTGTATACCGATACTGCCTCGGTTCATTGTACCGTCGTTAATTGCTGTCGGTGGCTGTCGGCTTCTGCGCGGGTTTTGCATTCCTGCTTTTTGATTTTTGCTAACTCTATGAACTTGTGATTGCGCAGGTGAATGCGATGTTCGATCTATGTTCCAAAACACTTGAAAATGTGACCTTTTCTTAAAGACTAAGTTGTGTAATGTAGATCTGTGCTCTGTTGTTTACGTCTTTCTTTCCGAACTTGTGTTTACTTTTGGTGGTCAATATATAAACTTGCCGGTTTGTTTTCATCTGTGTCTTTGGCCTGACCCCTACAATGTTTCGCGCGTTTCTCATATGAGTCTCAGTAGTATCTCTCTAGATGTCGCAACCATCTCAACCACTTGCCATCATTGGGATGAGCAGTCTTCGGGAGTTCAGATTTTGGCTGTTGACTGCAAGCATAGCTATAGGCTGAAACTGATACTCTGGAAACCTATGAATTAATTTGAAAGGGAACATTCGGAGATAAAAAAGGATTACCTTACTTGGCAAAGTTTGTTACTTGCACAAGCTGCAGGTTAACTATTTAATTGGACTTGAAACTTATGTGGCTAGAATTTCAAAGAGGAATATAAGGCTTCGCTACATAGTGGGGGACATTTTGTATTGCATGATTTCTAGTAATATTCAGTAACTTAATTTCTAGTAATAATTGTGTGTGAGTTGTGGCTATTTGCTGAACAGCAAGAAGCCACGTGCAAGAAGAAGAAGAAAATACTAGCAGAAAAATGCTTCAAAGCATCGTAAAAGGACTCACACAGATCCCACTTTATCCACTTACATTTCCACGCATACGGAGGAGGCAAGCCCAACAGTTCCAGGGGCACAGGCAAACTACCCTGTTAATATAAACAGTACTGAGAACCATGCCGCAGTTAAATACCGATCAGAGTCCAACGGCGGCGCGAGAACAAGCCACGAATAGAGCGACCCCTGGAGAGACGCGCCAGAATTCGAAAACCGCGAGATTCCCGAACCCGGAGGTCACAGCAGAATCAAGCGGAGGCGAGATCAAAACAGAAGAAACCGCGAACGCTCATCCTCACGAAACGCAGAGGACAGAAGTAGCACTCTCAGAGTCAAGAACTTGTCACGGCCAGCCAAGATCACACGTACGCCGTGAAAAACGCTGAGAACACAACCAGCAAATACGTAAGGAACACCCGTATTTTAACAATGAGGAAAAAATGAAAAGGGACCACAAACGGAATACGCACACGGACGAACACATCCGGCCGCGGCCGAAACCACGACCGGAATCCATATTCTGCTTTATCTTTCGTTCTTTCTTTTTGATGGCTTCTTGTTCTAAGAATAAATGACCAGAACAATCATGTGGGGCTATAAAATAAGAGCCCAATATAACAATCCCTATGTAGATGGCAGGCGTGAGATAGAGCGACCTCTAGAGAGTCGCGCGAAAATTAGAAAACCGCGCGCTTTCTAACTGAAAGGTCACAACAGAGTCAAGAAGGACCGAGAACCAAAACAACAAACAGCAAATGATCATTATCACCGCAAAGCAAACGCTTATGAAAAAAGTAGAGGTAGCACACGATTAAAGTGAAAAGAAAAGATTGTCATGGCCAGCAAAAGAGAACTCAATTTAATCGAGTGAGAAAAAGAAAAATAGACGATGGATGAGCATAATGAGGGAACGCGTAATTCTTAGTTACTGTAGTTTTTTAAAAATATTACTGTATTTTGCTATAAAACTTCCATAAGTTCGTATTAATTTTAAGGTATTTGTCACTCGTCTTAACATTTTCACATTATCTTGGTAGAAGTTATTTTCCCAAACGTTTTCTTCATATAGGAAAAGATCTTAATTTTCAATGAGGCAATGAAGACCTATTTTTTCGACAGAATTTCATCAGCGAGAATACTTGAGTATTCTATTATTATTATTAAACTTGATGAAAAAATTGAGTTGTTTTGATTCACCTTGCAGAATTCAAAAAATAATATTCCTTTTCATACATTTGAAATGGAAACAGAACCTTCAGCATTCGCTAAAATAATGTAAGGTGATGATAAGAGTAAAACCTTAAAAAACGAGGAATTCCCAATTTGAAAACTAGGCTTCTAATTTTTTTGATATGGAAAGTTAAAGTTTAGCATAATGGTAGTCCTTTGCTCTCCTCAAATATAGACAGAATAACATTTTTTCCGAAAATAAAATAAGTCAAATTTATGCAAATTAAGAAAATCTTAGATTTTCTTTTATTCTATAAAAAATACTAAAGTTAGGCATAATTAGAAAGGTCTAAACGAAAGTTAAGGTAAACCTATCAGTTTTTGAATACGTACCAGTTTGGGGACACTTGCTTATATTTTTCTCCATTAATATGTCAAATGATAAAAAACCTAATGATAATCTTTATAAATATTATCCTGGAATAATAAGCAATAAGATTGATATGAGTTGTCGGTGTTAAATTTGAATATTTTAAAAATGAAAACGCCGTTTTTTATGCAAGTTTCACTATCAGCATAATGGTAGCAATGAAATCACCTCTATCTTAGTAGAAATTTTTTTGACAGTAGACTTACGTTTTTTTATGGGAAACGCACTAAAGTCAAGGTAAGTTAGTGAAAATAGGTTTTAATAAATCAAGGATGTTTATATTTTACACGAGCGTCGCTGAAAAGTCTTAATTTCTTATGATTTATTGTTAAATACAAGAGTCTACAAACTGGTACAGAAAATAGGTGAATGTACTAGTTTGTAGACAGTCATGTGGAAAAATCAATTCTAACCTGTTTTATCTCTGTATTTATGTTTATTCAGTAAATTATTAGTCAATTAACAATTCTCCGATTCTCAGTCAATTTTTTTACCGATTATAGCCTCAAAAAGTCAGTAAAATGTACTTATAAGCAAAACTTTTGATCTTACACTTTTGGAATATGATAATAAATAATTGCAAAATACAGAGTTTAATAGTTCTTTAATAATATTTCTAAGTTCTAATTGATTTTCATGCGAAAAACTTGTCGCTTTTCATAAGAATCTAGCACCATCTAAAACAGAAAATTTTGATATACTCCTAAACATTATTATGATGTTAATTTATTTAAAAAAGACGAAATTATTAATAATGAACTGATTGTTTCCATTAAAACATTATGCAAGTGCATATGAATCGTGGTTAACAAAGTAATTCGGAATAAATTTGAGTGTCCACAAACTGGTACATCCATTGTTCACAAACTGGTCCTGAAAAAAAACTAGTGTCTACAAACTATTGCAGCGACACTGCTTGAGAAAAAATATTAATATTAAATAATAAAAGCCTTCAAAGAAGCATATACAAGTATTTTCACAACTTCAATGAACACGTATCACATGAGAACTCATTTTATATCTCAAACACGCATTGAATTTATTTTATTCCCGATCTATCATTCTTGCATATCTTACATGCCCACAAACTGATACGTTTACCTTGTGTATGAAGAAGAAAAAATGTACATAAAGTATTGACAGGAAAAATTTAATAGTCACATACAGAATACCTATAGTTTAAAAAAAAACATTGAAATTGAAAAAAAAGCTCTCCATTTCACAGCAGTAGAAGGGGAACTCGGGCATCGCGCTGTAGCTCTTCACATATTATGAGAGCGAAAGAAAGGGGAACTCGACAACCGCGCTGTGACTTCTATCACGCTTATGTTATACAGAAAATTGACTTTTTTCAGGAACGTAGAATATTTTATTTCAGTATCAGTTTGTAATCACGCTATATACTTACGGGGCCAGCAATTTGCGGATTTGACATACGAGGGTCTTCCCATTGTGTTGTTCTTGTGTCTGAAGCAGAAAAAAAATTATATTTAGCGGATTTAGCAGTGGAAAGTATAATAAAATAGTATGAAACGCATGCTGTTGTATAAAATAATATTCAAATCATAAAATAAACTTACTATGATCAATAAAAAATATTCTTCCATCTGTATGAACTCTTTCTTCCCATCCTTCTGGAAGTGTTCCAAGTTGATCCAAATCATTTCGCACAGCAATGTTATTGAAATGGGGCATTGGACTTGGGATTCCTGTTCTTGGGTCAACCCATGTTGTTGTTCTTTCATTATGATCGATAAAAAACACTCGACCATTGGGCGCTAATTGCATGCTCCATCCCTGAGGGAGGCCATCCCCGTTTATTGTAGGTTGTGGTGGTCTGGGAAATTCGACCTGCATTTCAGAAGATAAATTAAAGTGAGAAAAATGTACTTCAGATTTGCTGTATAGAAAAAGAACAGAAGTTTTTTTTCAATATAATAGCTAAGCGACCAAAGTATCAGGCGTACAAATAAGTTTTTGCCGTTTGGCAAAAGTTGGCACCACCAGTAAGTTTTGGTTGGAATTGACAGATGTAAAACGTTACTGTCGTAATATTGGACATTTGTTAACAACATAACGTTAAAATATTAATTAATTTTTATCTGTATAATATATTCTTTTGTGTGCGAAAATGTTGAGTTTTGAGCCGAATAAGCGTCATTTATGGAAACTTTTGATTTACTTCTTCAATTTGAGGAAATCTGCAGCTGAAGCGCATAGATTGCTTGTAGAAGCATATAGTGAGGCTGCCTTAAGTGAGAGAAGTATTCGTGAGTGGTTTCAAAAGTTTAGGAATGGTGAATTTGACATCGAAGACAAAGAACGTAGCGGAAGGCCGAAAGTGTACGAAGACGCGAAATCGGAAGCATTATTGGATCAAGATTCGTGCCAAACGCAAGAAGAACTTGCATCACGTACGGTAGTATGAGCTCAACAAGCAACTTCATTCAATGACAAGGTTGCTAATTATTCATAAAAAAAAGCGGAAACTTATTTTTACACTTGATATTATTATTTACTTGGAATATGAAACCGTCCAGGGCAATAATGACTTGACCCTCCATGCATACTCTAGGGCCAGGGTATATTTCGATGAATTATTTACAAAAAAAAATAGATCGTAAACGCATCGACTAATTATTTTCTTATAATGTCGTATGACTAAATCAAGTGATAGTTAATAATAATAAATTACCTATCGGAAGACGAGGAAAATTTGATGCACATAATATTAGATAATGAGAAAGCTGCAGTAACAATGTCGTAAATGACGAATCGAGGCAAAGGTTAGAAGTTTCCAATAATATGGGAAGTAAATACACATGAAATCCCACTTTCGTCTAGAAATACATTTTTAAATTGATGAAGAGTTTCATTAAAAGCTTTCCTTAAAAATAATCGAAATTTTCTTTGCACGAGATCAGATAAGATTGATATTACTATTGTTTAAAAAAAAAAAAATCTGCCCGCTTTGCGGGCACATTCTCATCGCGCGCTTCGCTCGCAAGTTTGAGCACGCCTAGGGCGCGCGATTTGTTCGTCGCGCTTCGCGCTCCGTTCTTCCTGGACCTCGCGCTTCGCGCTCGGTCTTGTGCTCTTCGCATACTTTTAAGTTAATTTCTTATAATTTAATACTGAAGCTCAAACCAATTTAATGATATTAAAGATGATGTAAATTAGTCATTTTCTCAAATTCACTAAGTTTATTTTTCAGTTTAAGTGAAACAGGAAATTCAATTTACTTAAGGCTCTATCGGCCTTAAGGAACACATTCTCATCACGACACTCGCGCTTCGCGCTCGATTTTCTGTATGCATTTTTGTAACTTTTTAATAAATTACATGATTATTGATAAACTTATTTTCTTCCAAATATCTCAAAAAGGAAAAACAATCGTAGACTTTATTTAAGGAAACGATTTTGCAGAACAACGCTTATTTCGTATCTCACATATTTTGGTGAAAAAAATCGAATTTTTTTAATATTAAAAATCAAAACATAAAATATACATCCTGTCCCGAAATGTCTTAATGAGAATTTGTAGATCTCATTTAGGCAAACAATTTCCCATCTATACGTTTTTTTTGTATCTCACATATTTTGTCTAAAAAATGGAATTTTTAAATTTTAATCGTATTTTTTGGAATTGAAACGAAAAATATATGTTTTATCGGAAACTGTGTGAGACAAAATTTGTAGATCTTTTTGAAACGACAAACTTTGTATTCTTACGTTTTTATCGTATTTCGAATATTATTGTTAAAAAATTGAATTTTGGATTTTCAATAGTTTATTTTTGAATTAAAAAAAAAAATATGCATCTTATGAAAAAATGTTACAATTCAAATTTGTAGGTCTTTATGTAGAAAATAATATTGTATCATAACGTTTTTTTGTATCTCGTATAATTTAACTGGAAAATGGAATTTCGATATTGACATTTTTCGAATTTGAATATGCTGTAACATTTCTAATTTTGATTTAATCAAAAAATGTTATCAGGATAATTTTTATAGATTTATGAGCACTATCTAGAACCAGTACTGAAATTTTTGATTTTTTCAAAAAATTATTTTCAAAAACACAAAAGTAGTGCTCAATCCCTCAATTTTGATTGGATGTGACTGGTTAACGAACTTGTCCTTACTTTTTCGGCTCCGATAAAGTGTACCAAAGCTCAATTCAATCTGATAATTCTATCGAGAGTTATGCCGCACACGACCTACAGCCAGACAGACAGACACTTTCGTAAAAACCCTTTTTTCTGACTCAGGGGGTCTCAAAACGTAAAGATTTGATAAAAATTTCGAAAGTCATTTTTCACACAAAACCAATACCTTCTCATCCATGATGAGAATGTAATATATTTATATTTAAAAATTGGAGAAGTAAAATATATGAGAAATGACATTTTCAGAATGTTGGACAACCTAGAGAAGAAAGGATACCTGAAAAAAACAATAGTATAGTAAAAAACACACTGACAATAGAAACACTGTTTTAGAAGATGTTATAATGTCATTTCATGTATTCCTAGAGCTATTTTTTGGTCCAGAAATCCCATTTATAATAAAAGTGTGAGCTTTAAAAATTTTTTAGCTAAAAATATGTTAATATAAAAGTATAACATATGAACTACGGTAACAAATGTCCAGTACGACTTCACTGAAAAAAATTGACGCCCGAAAGCGCCCTGAAAAATAATTTCTTTTAACATCACCGACTTACAGCAAGTAGCCACAAACAAGAAAAAGAAGTCAAATCGAGGGCACGAGGTTTTTACCAATCCTCGACGATCGGAGGACAAGCGGTCGTAGAAGCGTACTTTTGATTTCAGAGGAGTGCTTTTTCTCTTTAAGCAGCCCTGCTGTAACATGAATTACACGTAGAAAATTACGAACCCATCTTTGGCCATGGTATAACATTATATACAAATGTAGAAACACCTTTATGATTAACTGATCGCGAAATCAATAAATTAAATGTCTCCTAACAAGCCTTCGAAATCGCATTACGAGCGTGGGTATTAAAAACAATTTATATGTTAAATATAATTTTAAAATTCTGAAATTAAAGTTGTTAATGAAGTGTTAAAATATTTTTTTTAATTCTTTTAAATTTATATGTAACAGGAAATTATAAATACATGCATGGGTAAGGTTAGATCCTACGAGATGTAGCTAACTTTCCCATAGCCACCGTAAACGACACTTTCGTAGTCAGACTATGACGGGGGTTCCTACCACAACCCACTACGAAGTTAGTAATCCTACTGCCATTCACCCCTCTGCACGCCTGTGATGATTGAGTGAGCTTTAACATTGCACATTGGATGAATAATTTATTTGTCGAATCCCGCAGGGCCTGTCTGTGTCCCATGCTTCCTGAGCATCGCTGCCCAGTTCCTATTGTTTTGCAATCCCACCCATTCATAGAAAAAAAGGTCAATACAAATGACCCCTTACTAAGTCACCTTAGATGTATCAAAATTATCTCTCAAAAATAGTTTGGGCAAAGCGGCAGAAAGATGGGAGGAGAACTTTAAAGCTCCTATCAAAAGTTCGGGGTCGTATGCTTCGACTGTCATGTTAGTTTTGCACTAATTTTTCATTTGGCTACATTTCCATGGGCAAAAAAACTGATATGCCTTATCAAAAAAGGATCAAATGGAAATCTGTAGATATTTCTCAAGCAAACGATTCGCTTTATAATTTACGTTCGTTTTTCAGCATTAAGGTGGGTTGTAAAGCTCTTTAAGCACTACCCAAAAATTATATCAAGGTTTGAATTTTTTTTTTTAAAGTTTCAAAAAATTTGAAGGATGCTCAAATTTTAAAAATTTTTATTCGAGATGTATCTCAGATGCGTATAAAAATAGTATATCATATGCCTACCCAAGGCAAAGTATCGCTTTTAAAATGTAAGCGATCGCTTGTTTTTCAAACGATATCCCTTTTTTTCAAAGCGACAACTCTTATCTATAGCGTTGTCGCTTTTGACTTCAAGCGATTTCGCTTAGTCACAAGCGTCATCGCCTTTTACCTCAAGCGATGTCGCTTAGTCACAAGCGCCATCGCTTTTTACCTCAAACCATATTGCTTCAGGCACAAGCCTCGTCGCTTTTCACCCTAAGCGATATCTTATTAGCGAGCGACGTCGCTTTTAAAGCGATATTCCTAGCCATAAAAGCGCAGTCGCGTATGATCTTAAAAGGTCGAAATTGCCGTAATTATCGCCCATCTTACTTGACATTTCGCGAATACTTCCGGCCATTTTGATTTTATCGATCTTGTGTAATATCAGCGTATCGTAATAGACGCATGCGCAGTTCAAATGTACAAGGCTTTGTCAGTACGGTGTCAACGGTGTACGAAGAAGAAGAATAAGAATATTACGCTCCGCTGTATCGTAATAAGCGCATGCGCAGTTCAATTTTTACATTACATTCCTCTGTATCGTAATACACAACATTGATATATGATATATATATATATATATATATATATATATATGATTATATATTATATATGTGATATATCATTTGAATTTCTACATATTTTGCATAAATGTACCAATTTTGGATGAAAATATTTTTGGCTGCTTTCATTTTGGAACTTAGTTTCCTGTGTTTCTAAATTTTCATATTTTTCTTCACAAAGTTCATAAAGTTCTTGCATTAATTTTATTTGTTTAAATGCTGCTACATTTTCAGTTATTATTGCTATATTTCCTGTATCTATTACTGCTTGATTTATGACTCTACAATATGACATGAAAATTATTCTTTTGTCAATCTTTAAATTTTTGTATGTTAGAAATTCTGGTTCTCCCAGCCTGTATTTAGTTGTTAAAGCCTTCAAAATTCTTATATAATTAAGAATAACCAAAGTTTTGGTTTTATATATATATTTTTGTGATTTTGATTCTTCTCATCTAGTTAAAATCATGGAGACTATAGCCTTGGTATATATTAAGTTCCCATGTTGATATTTTCCTTGAAGATAATAATAAAGAAAGAAGTTTTGTCGTAAGCCTCCTCATTAATCATAATAAGCATAAGGTCCTATTGTTTTAATGGTTAGAATTGAGGAGTTATATTCAATAAGGCGACAGGCGCTCGAAAACCTGTAAAAGTATTGTCCGCCTCGTGATGTCATAGTCAAAAATTGAAAATCGAAATTCGAAAAAACCAAAAACATGGTTTTATAGCTCGTGAAAAATGAATGTTAGTTTCACCTTACAGTTTTTTTATAACGTTGCAAATTTCCGAATAAATTAATAAAAAGTGTGTTGGTTTTAAAGCATAGAAGCCATGTTTTATTTCAATCCACTCTACTCGTGAATCTCTAGCGGAGGCGACAGTGCTTGCAAAAAAATTTTTTGTTCATTGTTAAATGGTTTTTTTTAATCCGAAGAAAAAACTATGTTTTTCGAGCTTCGGACCGAAAAAGTGATCGAGGAAGTTTGAGCTACAGTAAACTTCCCGCGAACAAGTTGGTCATTAGTATATGGAGCAACTTTTTGAAAAATATCATTATATGAAGAATTGTACTATTGTACTTGTTCGTATAAATGATGATTTAAGCCATACATTGTGCACTTGTTCCAGAAAGGGCATTGGAGTTTTAATGTTGATTAAATTCTTGTTCTTGAAATGGTTGTAGTTGTAGTAGTTGTTGCTGCTGTTGAAATTATTGTGGTAATTGCTGATTAATATATATTTGCTTGTTACGATTCCTAGATGTATGTCCTGGTGTATTGCATACTTGACAAATAACCTCAAAATTCTGACTTGGATTCGGGTTCTGCTTTAAATTTGAATTTTGATTTGTATTTTTATATAATATCAATTAATCAATACTTATGTGCTAATATAGAACATAAACAAATTATAAACATAGTATGTTTAGTAATTAGTGAGTTCCTTCACAATAGTCGCGTCACAATATATTCTACCTAGATTATTGTAATAATTCACGATTATACATCCCCTTGCTTCTCCTGTAAGTCAGCTTCATAATATTTACAAATTTCCTTCTGCATTTGGGACCATTTCGTTGGCTTCCTTGCAAGCTTCAATAAAACTAGTTAATGGTATTAGGTGTACAACTTTGCTTCCACCGTTTTCGGTAGATGCCTGCAATATTTACCATTCAAGGGGGTAGTATACATTTATTCAGCGTTTTTTCACAATTTTGTTTTTTATAGTAAAATTTATTTCAGTACAACAATCCAACAAGTATCTTTACGAGATACTTTAGAGATTGTTCCAGTTTGGAGGGATCAAGTAAAATATTAGGTCACATTTAATAGTCAAACCTTTGAATAATTCCAATAGCTCTGAATCTTTTACTTTCGCGAAATTCGAATATACACGTAAAAGACTTAATTCTTCATTAAAAAACCGGCTTTTTATCAAATGTGCTCGGCGACAACGGTTACCTTCTGGAATAAAAATTCTTTTTTCAACATAGGATTGCATGCGCGCCTGTTTCGGAACTACTGTTAAATGTTGCGCCTCGTAAGAAGCACAGCAATATTTGTGCGTTGCTACAGTCCTTAGGATTTCAATTCAAATGTGCTCAACACCCTCACTTACTTTAGATTTTATGCGCACCGCCAAATTCTGGATTTTTGTCGCTTGATTCCGAAAAATCATCGCCCTCAGAAAATGTTCCTCTATTATCAGGAAATAGACTACCATCTTCCAATTTTCTGTTTTTGTAAGCAACAATGCGATAGTTCCAACATAAAACATCATTGAGGACAATGCTTTTTCCAAAGCAAAGAAAAAAAGCATTTGCTTCATCTACAGATTCTACTCTTTTCAAACTCTTAATTACACTCGCCGTAAACCTGCTGCAAGCAGCACATCTTTGATTCATCAAACTTTTCGATGAATTTACTAATCAAGTACGTTCGCTGGATGACGACGGCTGCGGGCCCGCTTTCCTACCCTGACCAATCGCCGATACTGGGATTCCGACACCCTGCATCGTAAACACTTCTTTTCTGTCTGCCATGATGGCATAATATTTTTTATCCAGGAACTTTGCCTGGAAAATCCGGTTGTTCACCATCACTGCGTGGAGGTGCCCTGAATATGCAGACAGTACAGTCTAAGGAACTCCATTCATGTATACATTGAGAGTTACATAATCTGCAACATTGGTCTGCAGCAATGTTGTGCTTACATGGATCCCAATTTACCGGACGAACGTCTGGTGACTGACGGTTCCTAATACACACTTAAATGGGTCGAAACGCATATTTGAATACCAACTTATAGCACACAGTTACCTAATTACGAAATCTGTCAATGCGAGATACTTATCGAAAATCGTAAGACCTGCTGAAATTTTCAGTGAATTGTTTACACAAAACGATATGAATCCCGTGATAAGGGAAGACAGTGACGAAGATTAGGTGTATATCATATTAGAGTGACGTTCATTGTTTAAATGATGTTCATTTTATAGAGTTATAAGCTAAAAATGAAGTTAGCCCCCCATTCTAATGGAATTACATACATATAAGGATATGAGTATATTATAGCAAAAAATAGCGGTGTTGCAACAAAAACTTTGATTAAAAAAAATTGTTTCAAAACTACAATAATTTTTTTCACCCTCTTCCTGTTGAAGAAATTAAGTGTCAATTTTTCTTTTTGATTGCCTTAATACCCTCTACAATATATATTTAAGGCATGAAAATCAGTTCAGTGAGTTTTGAGAAAATCGAATTTTTTTATTTTTCAACATTTGTTTATAATTTTTGTAAAAAATTTTTTTTGAAATTATTATTTGGGATAAATTAGTTTTATAATGGTACTAACTTATCCACCACTTATGAATGGAGTCCAAGCGGGGGCAGCCTAACCATGCTTATCCGGCTATGCCCTTTATTCTGGATTGATTCCATTTCTCGTCATTTGCGGGAAGTTTTGATTTTCTGTTTTCATTTGAAGAAAACTGCGGCTGAGGCTCATCGAATTCTCTCATATACTTACGGCGAGGCTGCTCTTAGTGAAAGAACGTGTCGTGAGTAGTTTCAACGCTTCAAGAGCGGTATCTGACAATTTCCAGAAAGATGGAAAAAAGTAGTGGCCAGCGACAGACAGTACTTTGAATCATAACTAGGTAATCACTTTTTAAGAATGAAGCCTCAAATTTAGGGATAAAACGGCGAAAGAAATGTTGTACACCTAATACTTTACTTGATCCCTCAAAATGTATTGGTAGATTATTATTTGGTAAATTATTGAGTGCTGTTTTACTTGGTGGATTATTTGCTAATGTTTCCCTATCAGGTTTTCTAGAAGTCGAATACGGATATGAGAATTTTAGTGAATTAAGAGCTTGTTTAATATTTGTAGAGTCGTTGGGCATGATTTGGTTGATATTATTTGGTAATTCTTCTTGAACTTGTTGCGATTCGAAATTTGGATTGTTTAATATCGTTGTTAGGTTAAAAGATTCTAGGGTCCTATTTATTAATTTAATTAAAATTAAAATTTTCTGTTGGATGACTGATTGTTTTCAGTAATTCTTCATAATTTTCCTGCAGGCATAGAGTTCAATCATACGAGGTAGAAGTTGCTGTAACGCGTTCAAGTATTGATTTATTTTTTAGTGTTATATCACCTACGGTATCATCGAATGATTGGTCAATCTGTGTAGTATCCTTATACTTATCTCCTGCAATGATAATGCTGTTATTCGGTTTAATGAAAGTTTTTCTGAATATTGCGAATTTTTATCGGTGTTTTCTCGAATTTTCCGTTTTGGCTTAACTGGACC
This sequence comes from Diplolepis rosae, assembly GCA_030998225.1. Lineage (NCBI taxonomy): Eukaryota > Metazoa > Arthropoda > Insecta > Hymenoptera > Diplolepididae > Diplolepis > Diplolepis rosae. The sequence continues at coordinate 359,738 of JAPYXD010000726.1, read as the reverse complement.
TTGCGAAGTTTCTTTAATTTCTTCCGCTAATGCTGGATTTTTCCTTGCTTAACTACAAGTTACAGTACCTTTTTTTCTGTTGTCTCGTGGCGGAATCGACATTGGTATTTTACATGTTTTTATTTCTTGAAAATGATTTATTTGATTTTATTTACTATCAATATCATTTTTGCAAATAGGATCATTTGCCTTCTCTCAAAAATCCTGAATCAATTGAACCTTATTTTTCCATAAACTGCAAATATCTGTTATTTTCGGGAAAAAGTTTTTATTATGTACAAAAATGGATTTTTCATTCTCTGTTTCTAATCCTGAAATTGATGATGTGTTGAGAAGTTCGATGTTTGAGATTTTATCTTTATTGCGAACAAAATTACTCAAGTTTGCTTCAGGTTCTGAGTCAGATGATATATTCAAAGTTTCGATAATTTGGGATAGATTCTAAGAGATTTTATTTTCAATTAGTATTGATTTGGATTCTGAATTTTTCGATTCGCAGTTTTCCGGTAGAAATTCGATTCTTGTATTTTCGCTTTTCTCCAAATTATAAGATAGTTTGTCTTCTATATATTTGCTTCTTTTCTCTAAGAATTGATCAAATTCAAAAATGCAACGTAGTTTTATATTTCTTGTATTTTACAACTTGGTAAATTTAATTCATCTATATTTGTATGTGCCCCCGGCGCGTAAACTCGTTTTTTCGCTACAGTTAAGAGTAGCGCAATGTTGTGTATTGCGCTACAGAAGAATGTAATGTAAAAATTAAACTGCGCATGCGCCTATAGCCATACAGCGGAGCACAATCTTCTTCTTATTCTTCTTCTTCTTCGTACAGCCTTAGCACCCTACTGACAAAGCCTTGTATATTTGAACTGCGCATGCGTCTATTAAAATCCGCTACTACTACACAAGATCGATAAAATCAAAATGGCCGGGACTAGTCGCGAAATATCAAGTGTAATTACTAGCGCCGCAAACAACTACAATACTAGACTGATCGTGCCTCGGCTTCAATCTCCTGCGAGCATTGTCGCTCGTCGTACAATAACCCTCATTGTGTGCCTAGGCACGTAATATACTATTTCCTGCTCGGGGGCGTCTAATGGTATATTTTTCAGACATTTATTGTAATATACAAAATATGACATTCTCTTTTTTTTAAATTAAATACTGTCAAAGAGTAGTACATATATATAATTTTACTATTATTTTCTATTATAACATTTATTTTTGTTGTGTAGATTAAAATTAACTCCAATTCTGATTGCCAAAAACTCTACTAAAAGGATAGCTGAGCGCGCAATTCGCTAATTGCTCTTTAATATAACACTACACAAAAGTGAAAGGCTATATCCTAAAACAAATCTCAGTCACAGAGATACAAATTAACAATGATAAATTTTATTTTGAATACCCTATTTTTATGATTTTAACGATTCGATGTTTCACTGATGAAAAATTAACCAAGCTAGACTCAAGCACAAAATCTTGGGTAATTATGTCATTCACAAAAATCACGGCAGTCGAAAATCAGGATTATCGCAGTATCGCAGAAGTACAACGTCCTGTTTAATTTGTATACTTGCAAAATCTTGATAATCGTCAAAAGTTGAAAATGCCAGTTTGTTAATTAACAGAGAAAAAATAGAAGTTGTAAACAGTACAACGTAAGCCCTTAGTATTTTTCCTTACCCAATTGATCGTAATCAACGGTAGCGTGTTCGAAATTTTTATTTAAAATTTATTTTCTTTCTATTTAGCTTTTATTCAAACCCTTCACTTGCACAATCTTGCTACAAAAAATGCATCCAAAGTTAAATTCAGAGTACCGATTAGTTTGTTGACGGCGGCAGAGCTTGCGAGCACGCACCAACGATTAAATTTTTAACACTAACACAATATTTATTCACTGTAAATATGTCATATTTTGTAAAATTTCTTGATGTCTAATTAGAGGGGAAATTTTCACATGTTTTATAAAATAAAATATTGGTTTTATCTTATTCTGAAAAAACTTTCACTAAAACAAACCATTGAGTCTAATTTAATTTTTAATTAATTCTTGTTCCTTTTTATTGTTGGCTTATAGTTTCCCGTCAGATGCACCAAAAATTACAAGTAAGTATGTAACGTCGTGGTAACTTACCTATTATAATGATTATTCATTCCTCGTTTTAGATACATGAATAGATCTGAAAGAGTTTTAAATTGAAAAAGGGTAGAAGATAACCAACAATAAAAATCGTAAAAACAATAATCATGCATAATACCATTTATTGATTGATTTTAAGTAAGAAAATCATAGGTATAGGTATCGATATTTGGATTCCTCACAAATTGAACGAAATTCAACTCACCAAACGAATTTCCGTTTGCGATTCACTGCTGAAACGTAACGAAACCGATCCATTTTTGAAGCGAATCATAATGGCCGATGAAAAATGGGTTGTTTACGATAACGACGCGCGAAAAAGATCATGGAGCAAGCGAGATGAACATGCACAACTGACATCAAAAGCCGATATTCATCAAAAGAAGGTTATGGTGAGTATTTGGTGGAATTTCAAAGGTATTGTTTATTTTGAGCTGCTCCCAAGGGATAAAACTATCAATTCGAATGTCTACTGTCGCCAGCTAATGAAATTGGATTAAGAAATCAAGGAAAAGCGGCCAGAGCTGGCAACTCGTAAAGGCATCATCTTCCATTAAGATAGCGCCAGACCACATACATCTTTGGTCACTCGTGATCCCTCATCCACCGTATAGTCCTGACCTTGCACCATCTGACTATCATTTATTCCGTTCACTTCAAAACCATTTGAATAGAAAAACATTTGATTCAAATGAGGCTGTCAAAAATGAGTTGATTTAGTTTTTTGCCTCTAAGAACCAAACTTTCTTCGAAAGCTGAATTATGAAGCTGACTGAAAGATGGCAAAACGTCATCGAATAAAATCGTCAATACATAATTGATTAATGTTTGTTATTTGTATTAATAAACTTGCTTTGAAAATCATGAAAAAAAACGCAATGACTTTGTTGCCAACCCAATATTTCTTGCTCTGTTCGTCCGCGGTTCGAAACGAGTAATTGGGCGGACGTGAATAATGAAAAAATCTTTATATCTCGTCGAATCTCGAAACGACGAGGAGTTTATTTTGCTAAGACCATGAATAGGATTATTGGAAAAAAAGAGTAAAGCAGGGCAGGTGAATTTAAAAGTACTGCCTTTCTTGTGGTTCAGAACCACCTACAACTTTCTTCTTTTAAAAATGTTAGGTACAAATTGAGAAAAAGGTATGTGCACGAGTAAAACACGGAAAAGACAAGAGTAACTTCTCACAGTCAGGACAAGATCAATTCGAATTTAGCACGTAGTATATGGTTACTAGGACTAAGATAACAAGATTTGGTAACGTAAACTATAAGCATTATATCTTTCAATTTATATTTTCATCACCAAAATAGATGTTCACATCAGTTTGTTTTTGTGAAAGATCTTTATATTTTTCAATGTGGCAGTTGATAGCCTCCGCGTACCCTTTAATAACTTAAATAAACTATTGAAATCGCATATTCCTTTTCCCTTGTTTTTGTTTTATTCAAATGAAAAAATAAATTCGAACCTGTATCGCTACAAAGTCCAATTCCCCTCAATGTTCAAACAAAAGTATAGTTCAAAATTTCAAGAATTCGAAACCGTTCAAACCCCTAAAATACAAAAAAACGACCAAATTTTGACCAAAAAATATTTCTTAAAATAAACAATTATGAGAAAATCAACAAAAATGGAGGAAAGAAAAAAGAAGGCAACCTTACAAAACCCCTTCCTTGTTTTTCTTTCTTTCGTCCTCTTTTGTCTTTATTACCCACAGCCATCTACATAATAAGAACTACTCGCCAACGTTTCGGTGCTCTTCCAACACCATCTTCAAGGCTGAAATTGTGAAAAATAGAAAACTCTATGAAAAAGAAGGATTTTGAATTTATTCAAATGGTTAAACTGTTGTTTAGGTACGGCACTACAAAGTTTGTTACAGTTGAGAAAGATCACGGCGGCCTACCTAGCACAAATTACGTATTCACTAATGGCGCGGAATTGAAAGTTCTATTTAAAAAAAAACTATGTACTAAAATAATGTTGGACAAATTGTACTCACTTTCCATAGATATTTTTCAACGTCAGAATAAAAAAAAAATAAAAAAAATTCATTTGACTAAACGCAAAGAACAGTTTGTTTAATTGAAACAAATACATTTAATATACGACCAACGACGATATATTTTTGACTATTTTTTCGAATATCAAATAAAGGGTCGGCCAATTTAGACGCAGTAAAGTAAACGCAAATTAAAAAAATTTTAAGTATGAATCGAATCATGTTCACTATTTTATTTCGAGCATACATCTATGCCATTCATGTGTGAAAAATTATATCGCTCGAATGTTGACCACAGTTGGTTCGGCAGACGTCAATACGATGGTCGAAATTTTCGATGACATTTTCCACCATTGTTGTTTTGATGTCCCTAATTTCGGTGATAATATTATGTTTGAGGTCTTAAATTGTGGGTGGTTTATTGACGTAAACTTTACTCTTCAAGAACCCCTATGAAAAAAAGTCTAAAGGTTTTAAATTAATGAAATTGATGAAATGACCAACTCTTGTGACCGGCCACTTACTGAGAGTTTTGGGCTCTCTATCATACTTTCCTTTGCAGTGATGTAAAATCGTTGAATGTGAAAGCGTTGAAACGTGAAATACAAATTTTCGACGTTACATTTAACCGTAAAAGGATCGAATGATAAAACAGTCGATATGTGTACACTCTGGCAGAATAAAAAAATGTTAATCCCCCCCCCCCCCCCATTTTAAAACACGTATTCTTTTAAGTTGGCTTGTCGTGATGCACAGTCAACTTCGTAGTGTAGCACCTAAATTGCAATTTAATTACTTGAATTAATATTAGCTATACGTAACAAACTGATGGTGACTGCAGTGGGATATCTACGTTTACTAGTAACTTTCTGTTACTTGTAAAATATTCTCTTTTCTAAAATCTTAAAACCAATATTCGATTAAATTTCAAAACTACATGATTTTTCTGAATTGTATATTTCAGATATTTTTAAATTATTTGAAAATTATTAATTGCTTTCTATGATTTAAGAGCTGAAATTATCTGCTAGGACACCTGCCGGGAAAGTATCCTATCTGATGCCGAGACTTGTGTCCTAATAAAGCAAACACTGACATTTCAACTCTACCTTTAAAATTACAAAATTATTAAATGCCGAAACGCAATATAACGAGGTCTTCCTGTGGAAAAAGTGATGTGAGACGCCTGTGTAGCTCAGTTGGTTAGAGCAATTTACCGGCAATCGAAAGACCCGGACTCGAATCTCGACACACTCGAAAGCGTCTCTTTTCCACAGACAGATTTTAAATTATTTGAAAATTAATGATTATATAATATTGAAATTTCCAAATTACTCCTAGCTCACTTGGCTTTTGTATTTTGAGAATGTTTTCGGTTCGATTTCAGTGTTATTAATATTGCTCTTTTTCGGGGCAGGTAGATAGGTTTACTAGGTTTACAGGACATGCTACAAGGTGCATTCCAAAATAAACGAGACTGAGCTAAAATAGAAACGACAGGAGCTTTGTTCTGATAAATTCGAGTTTATTTATTCAAAATAGTCCCCTCCGGCCTCGATACACTGTTTTGCGCGATCCAAAAGCTTTTCGAAAGAGTGTTTCAGGTCATTGACCGGAATGTCCTTCAGGATGTCGGTACAAGCCTTTTGGATGGCCTCTACGGACGCAAAACGTTTTCCTTTCATGGCCAAATGCAATTTTCCGAATAGGTAGAAGTCACAGGGAGCTATATCAGGCGAATACGGTGAGTGATTGATGGTTAAAATGTGATTTCTAGTCAAAAAATCAGTCACAAGAGTGGATCGATGAGAGGGTGCATTATCATGCAATAAGCGCCACCTTCCTCCTTCGCGGTATTCAGGCTGAATTCGACGAATGCGACGCAACAAATGCTTCAAAACGCCAAGATAGAAAATTGCATTGACGGTTTGGCCCGTTGGCACGAACTCCTTGTGGACAATTCCCTTGGAATCGTAAAAACAAATGAGCATAGACTTGATTTTTGACTTCTCCAAACGCGATTTTTTGGGTGGTGGCTCGTCTGGGGCCTTCCATTCGGCACTTTGACGCTTGGTTTCGGGTTCATACTGGAAACATCACGTTTCATCACCAGTTACAATGTTTTAAACGAAGTTCTCGTCTTTTCTCGCCTCTTTAATGATGTCTTTCGAATGTTGAATTCTGAGCAATTTTTGGTTATCAGTTAACTTGTGGGGAACAAAACGTGCACAGACCTTTCGTAAGCCCAAATGATCGGTTAAAATGCGATAAATCGATGTTTTGGAGATATTCAACTCCGATTCCATGAATTTCAAAGATGATTTCGGCTCATTTTTGATAAATTCACGCACAATTTCGATGGAGTTTTCGGTGATCACTGATTTTGGGCGGCCCGTACGTTCATCGTCATTTATGTCCTCACGACCATCTCTGAAACGTGTAAACCACTCATGAACTCTGGCACGAGATAGATAATCATCGCCATAAACTTTTTTCATCAAGTCAAATGTTTCGGTAAACGTTTCACCGATTTTAAAACAAAATTTGATATTAGCTCTTTGTTCGAAACTCATTTTTGTACCGATGACACAACACACACTGACACTTTAGACGCAATAACTTGGCTTCCACTGAACCGAATGTCATGAAACTGTCACTGGAAGCCAGGGAGGCATATAACTTTCCAACGCACTACCTCATTCACAGATGGCGCCACTAAAAATATTATGACAAAAGTCTCGTTTATTTTGGAACGCACCTTGTATTTTGACTCATTTCGAATTCCATGAGAAAAATTACAGAAACCATTTACATATTTAGATATTTTTTAATTCTTTAAAAATATGAATCTAAAAATAACGTCAATTCTTTTATATGTATGATGTCTCATAGTTTCATTTATGAACTAATATTGTATAATTGTATTGTTCTTCAAAGAAGATGTATGATTTTGTTTAAGTCTCAAATTGTCGCATGACCATAGAGATAAGTATACAGGGTGAGTTGTAGGCGAGACTTCAAAAGCTCTGGATATATTATAGCAAAATCCTCATCTTCTCTTATTGCAATCAAGTGTCATTTTGGTGAAATTTTAAGTTAAATTTTATTACGTCACTCAAACTGAATATTCTTAATACACTGGTATCTCTATTTATCGTTTCTCGATTTACTGAGTTGTTGACATCCAGAACTATGGTGAGGGGAAAGTAAGGTGGGGAGGGAGTCGTTACAAGGCCAGTCGATCGATACGCCGCACACACAGTAGCCTGTAGCGTCACAACTGAGCGGTCTGTTCCTCCGCAGTGATAAAATACAGTTTAAAAACTATCCGCACGTGAAAATGAACAATAAGAAAAAGAGAAGGGGTCTAAATTACGCAGAAACAGAAGAATTACTCAAAAAAGTTAAAGGTGGCAGACAAAAAAGTGAAATATTATGTGAATTCCAAGTCCCTAATTCTACATACTATTCATTAGTGAATCGTGAGCAAGAGATCTTAAAAAATAATGAAAAAGTGGGAATGGCAAACCGCAAATCACAAAAAGGTAGTGACTACAAACTTTTAGATGATGCGTTAATAAAGTGGTTTTAACAAAACAGATATAGAGGTCAATATTTCTAAATCATTTCAGTCGATTATATCGATCATTAGAAGAGTGTATCACTCTACGTGATAACGGAACTCTACCATATCGACCTTACCAACCTATGATTGACAATTAATGTAACGTCTCGCAAGACTAGATGGAATTTTTTAATTATAATTATTGAAGGAATTTTCTGTGAAAAAAGGAACGCTGTCACTCCACTGGGTATCGAGCCCAGATCCTTTCGATTGCCGGTCGAATGCTCTGTCATCTGAGCTACGGAGGTTCCACAACTTTTCTCACAGAATCTTGTTAACGCCTATTCGGCTACGGATGTATCTTGAACTATTTAATCAATATTTCTAAATCTTTTCAGTCGATTATATCGATACCGCTCGATACCCAGCAAAGTGGAAGCGTTCTTCTTTTCACAGAAAATTTCTTCAATAATTATATTTAAAAAATTCCATCTAGTCTTGCGAGACGTTACATTAATTCTCAATCATAGGTTGGTAAGGTCAATATGGTAGAGTTCCGTTATCACGTAGAGTGATACACTCTTCTAATGATCGATATAATCGACTGAAATGATTTAGAAATATTGATTAAATAGTTCAAGATACATCCGTAGCCGAATAGGCGTTAACAAGATTCTGTGAGAAAAGTTGTGGAACCTCCGTAGCTCAGATGACAGAGCATTCGACCGGCAATCGAAAGGACCTGGGCTTGATACCCAGCGGAGTGGAAGCGTTCCTTTTTTCACAGAAAATTTCTTCAACAGATATAGAGGTGATCCAATTTCCGGACCAATCTTACAAAAAAAGCTCTTATTTTAAATAAAAAGCTCTATGGTCCTTCATCGTTTAAAGTAAGTACAAGGTTGCAAAACTTGACGCAATACCCTGAAAGATTTTTATTTAACTATACTTTATTAACTTATTGAATTTATGATTAGGTAACAGGAGTAATTATTGATGCAAATATTATTTTTAAATCAAACTTTTACAAATCTAGCCTTAAAGCAATTTCCACGTATAAAATGCGTTTACGTTTGCAATACATTTTTTTAGGTTATTCTTCACGTTCTTGGTCGGCATTAAACGTTTTATTCTATTGTGAATTTGACACAGAAATTTTTATTAGCGTATGTGTTTTACTTCTACAGGCAAGTTCTGGTTGGCTTGAAAAGTTTAAGAAACAGTACGGTATTCAGTATATACGAATAAGAGAGGAAAAGCAGCCTAATGACCTTGTAAGTGCCGAAAACTTTTCAAATGCTCTCAAGGAAAAAATTGGATCTTAACATTTATTTCTGAAAAGTGTTCACAGCGTGAATGAGTCTTTAATATATTGGAGAACATTGGTATCGTGAACTCTTACTTCATATACGGAAAAAGAAGTTGCGTGGCGCAAAGCAATCATAGATCGTGTGACAGCTTTATTCTGTGCGAATGCTAGTCAAAATCATCGGATTCCACTGTTGATAATTGGAAAATCAAAAGCTTCAAGGTGTTTACGTAATTTGATACTACGACAATTTAGAACTGATCGCTAAAAATTCCTTAAGAGTCTCGGTATTATCTACACACATCAAAGAAGCTTTTGAATGGACGAAGACATATTCATATTTTGGTAATCAATATTACACTTAATATTTTTATAATTAAATTTTAAAATATGAATATAAAAAACAAACTATATCCAAACATTTTCCAGGTAAAAGGATGTGTTTATTCCACAAGTTTTAAAAAATCATAGAACATTTGAAATATTGGGGAAAGTTGTTTTGATTTTAGATAATGCTCCACTCTATCCAAGTTTGCATGAACTAAATTCAATAAATGCGAACTTTGAAGTTGTGTATTTGCCTCCCAATGACACAGCTTTAATCCAACCCATGGACCAAGGGTCAATATCGGTGACAAAAAAGCTGTACAATAGAAAATTGTTAAAACGTGTATTGCTTAATGAGGAACAAGAGTGATTTGAAACCTTGAAAACTTTTGGTCTTAAGGATTGCTTGTTTATCCTCGTCTCGTATAGAACAGTTTGAGATTATCCACGCTACAAAATGTTTGGAAACCACTCCTGGGTAATTGGTTAGTAAATATTCAAGATCCTGGACTCAATCCTCCTACAAATTACAACGAACCAGAATTGTCAACTGATTCAAGTTTTTTTAACGTAATTGTCGAACCAGTCTCTCAAATTTTGACAGGACCAGATTGTTGAATAGAACAATCCAGAGATCTTCTTAATTGGTTGAACGATGATCAATATGCTTGCGGTTGGGAGTCGTTGTCAGACGATGATATTGCAAACTTTCTGACCAATGGAAAATACGAGCTACAAATTGTGCGTGACCCCGAGGTCATTGAAAATATTATTGAAGTTCCTGATTCGTCAGAAATAACATCATCAGAGGCACTTGAAGGTCTCCAGAAGATTAAGAAGTGGATGCAATTGCGCGCAAAATCTTTGCAGCTACAGTCTTGCCCAATTGAACATCTATAAAATATCTTAATACAAGAAATATTTAAAACTCTTAAAACGAAAGTCTATCTAAGACTAATATTATCGAACTACATGTAATGTTATATCTGTACATAATTATTAAAAATGAAATGTGTGAATGAATTTTGATTTGAATAAAAGTGAACTCTATTCTTTGGAATTTATGAATACATATATGTTTTTTATTTTATATAATTTATGTTCTATGATTTTAAAAATTTATTTCAAAGTTCAACCATCGTACATCTGTATATTCAAGAAATGAAAATTAATCTTTATTCAGAATAGTGAACATACCATACCGCAAAACAAATGTAAAAATATCAATTTAAATTTAAACCTTTTGCAGGTTATACATTATGCGTTTTTACAAGATTTTTTATATAACTGTATTCAGAGAATCTTTGATTCCTATCTACTATAAAAGTAATAAATTTATAAAACGTTGTAAAAACACAAAACGTACCCTATTGAAAGAATTCCTGGGAAAATCCTTAAATTATTTTCGGATGAGGAAAAAACAGAATTAATTCTCGCGGAATTTGAACTGGGTGTGTATACTATTGTGAATAGAGAAATTTTACAAGTTTTCGCAAAATCGAAAATACACAGTACGTAATTTGCAAGACATTTTTTCTACAGTGTAGGGCTAGGTTTGATAATTACAAAAAAAAAAAAACACAAAACTTAACCGCACAGAAGGAAAAATATTTACAGATGTATATATATTTTCGTGAGCAAAAAAAGAAAGAATTTCAAAAATATTTCAAAAATATAATAATTAATATGGCCCTGGTTGTTTACGACTTCACGCTTTACTGATCTCTCTCGAAATAGTGGACAGATCCCCGAAAAGCCTGATAAACCGAGGTACCAGTGTACATAAATTCTGGTCTTTCATTTATTTACCCGCTCAACTATTGTGACTTTTATGATTCAACATTAAATGTTTATATTATTTATTCACTTTTTGTTTCCCAGTCGATGCACAGCAAAGATGAAGCACATACCCCTCTTTTTTCAAAATGGTCCTCGCTTTGAGTTAAGATCTAATCTAACCTATTTAGAGTCATTGAGATATATAAATGTTACGTACGGATGATAGGTGTGAGAAATAAATAATTAAATATTATTGACAAATAATCATTATTTATTTAGAAGAAAAAGAGATGTACGCGGAGGTCGTCCAAACTGTGGGACACTTTCATGTCCCCTTTTTTATTTTTGAGCGGGATCGCTTCCCGAAGTTATCCAGTTTTTACTCGCTACCGGAAAAAGACAAATTTCTGAAATGCCGAAATTTTATTTCAGTGACAAATATTTATAACTTGCTAAATTTCGACTGGAAGGTTTCACTTGATATTTATTGTAACAAAATATTTTCCGAAAATTTGTGCCGATACAACTTACCAATCGTTGTAACTAATTCTACCAGTTGGTAGGATAAAGGCTGGAGAAGAAGACTGTCTTCGAGGTCACCCTTAATTTTCTGACCCAACTGGGATTCGAGAACCTTGTGAGGCGTGACCAGATCTAGTCACTCGCGGCTAACCGACCACAGACACACTCAGAATATTATTTTGGCGCGTAGCGCAGTGGTAAAAATATGACAAATATTTTTTAGCACGACAGCCCCGTGAACGGCTTTCCTCGGAGGAAAGGTTTGGAAATTATTTACTTCTGCCCAGGTGTGCGTACTTCGACCGACCTTGTCGATTTCTGACAACACGTATGTTCCAAACCCTGGACGGGCAAAAACAAAGATCCGTGTTTCGCTCTCTAGCGTTCTTACCGGAGTAAGAAGTTCGTCAGATAGCGATTTTGATTCTAATTTAATTTACCTTGTAAACTTGCATCGATGTTATTCAGGCGGGGAATAATAATGACTTAGGATTATTTCAAAGTGACGTGATTTCTATGAAAAAGGAATTTGTGCTGACGCTGGATTCGCCAAATACTTGGTAGTTTTGAAATTTCTCTCGTCTGTTGACAAGTGAGAATTTTTGTTGACTTGGCCATTTTATTAATATGTAATGATTCCTGGGTCGTACTATAATAATTCCAAAATTTTATAAGTCGTAGGTTGATATCAGAATTTTAAGTCGACACGATATTTCGTGGTCCAAGTTTTAAATTAATTTATATTTACAGGGAGGGTATTTAGTGGATTTCAGGTAGGGGTAATAACGTAAAAACATTATTTCACATGTAACATCGATGCCAGCGATCGAGGGACTCAACGAATAGTTTTTAACGTGCATAGGAATCTCCAGAGAAGGTGCGTACGGACGAGCGTAAGCTGCTGACGGCAGACGCAAGGTTATCATGGTGTCGCCACAGGGGTTTTACGCGTGCTCACAGCCATTAAGTTTTGGCTCATGTATGTAAAGTATTTCGTTCATTCCTGCCACTCTGCCTTCTTCTCTGTCCTTATTCCATCTACCTGCGCGTATCATTCTTCCATTTTCTCATTCCGTCGTTTTTCCACATAGATCGGATTCTCCCAGCAACTACTAAATCTGCTTATATGGCAAATCACCTAACACACACACACAAATATACATATAACACAAAACCGCGAATAGGTTGTCAACTGCTTATTCCAGTATTTCTTAAAAATATTTCACTAGTGGAATTGCTCTAAGAAATTTCAATTTTTATTTACCTTTTAAATATTCACGGTTTTCTCGTAACAATAAATATTATTAGGATGAAAAAAATTATATTTATAAATAATTTAATTCAATGAACCTCGCAACTTTCAGTCAGCACAGACAAGTCAGTTGACTGAAACAAGAAGAGAAAAAAGTAGTCAGTACCTTTAAGAAAATCTAGATGTCAACTTTTAAATGTTTGTAGAAGTGCGAGAGAAATAAAAGATAGATTTCCCTTACTCGAATAAAATGGATCGGATGGAAATCCCACGAAAGTAAATAAGATAGATATATCACTTTCAGAGCACGGAGTCGGAAGAATCTTTAGTTAAAAATTTTCAAGGATTCGAAAACAATCGAGTCCTCAAGACACAAAAAACACAACCAAATTTGGACCAAAATACGGGTTCAGGTTTAGAATCGTTAGTTTACAGTGGTTTTAAAAAATGAGGTCGTTTTTGGGGTTTTTAAAAATGATTTTGTAATAATCATTAATGCTAATATTTTCTTCCTGATAGTAGTCAAAACGCTCTAAATTATTTTCAATACATTTTCGATCAGATTGGCGGTTTTTTAAATGGGATAGCACAAATAATTTCAACCAACTTATTTGGAAATTATAGAAATGCGCACAGAAAATCAAGTAGAAAGTATGAGTATCGTGATAAAAATGTGTCGCTAAAGTTTCGTGGAACCATAAATTAATATCCTGCCGGAATTCGAGCTATGAAATAAATTTAGGTCACAATACAATTATCACATCTTTTGTTTCGCACTTGCATGGTTTTTGTATAGTTTTATGTCCAAAACTTCAATCTAAAATTTTTGTAGAACTACTTTTGATGTAAAATCGTGATTCTCACTTTTCTTTTTATGTCTCTAAAGGGCCTAGGGGGATAAGCACGTGAAAAGTGCCCCTGAGCGTATCAGGCCTATATTAGTACCATATGTTGGAACCTATGTGAGTGAAAGATCCTGGAAATTTCATTTTTTCAGGAGTTATTGAGTAAATAGGACTAATATAAATAAGTTTTTTCTAAACTATTTCGCCAAAAAATGCAGACAAAAAATTATTTCGAATTTTTTAAACAATTTTTTTGAGGTTATGTTTTAGATTCACACCTAAAAATTTTTTCCGAAACAAAGCCTGAAATGTCTGCTTCAAAATACATTTTCCCCAGATTTTTTATGGTGGTGCTTCATGGCGAAAAATAATGATAATCCGTTTCCGAGAAAAATGTCTTTTTCGGATTTTCTTTCCTCCACCATAACTCTTGAAAAAATGAAATTTCCAGGATCTTTCACTCACATAGGTTCCAACACATGGTACTTATATAGGTCTGATACGCTCGGGGCATTTTTACATGCTTATCCCCCTAGGCCCTTTAATAATGAAAAATAATATTTGCGAAAGATTTTTTTTAAATTAATTATTTTCCAACTATCTTTTAACTAATTTATTCAAATGTATAACTTTTATTATACAATAAAAAAGGACTTTCTATTCAAGTAGCATTATTTACACTCCAAAAAGAAATTTATTTTGAAAACATGACATTTAATCATTCTAATTTTTACAGAAATTCATTTTCCATCAATATGATTCACTCGTTATTCTTCTTTTTTTTTGTATCAACTGTTTTTGACAACCCTGTTTATAAGATTATATTGTAAAATCTCACTAAGGCAGATTTAAAAAAGAGTCCTAGAAATCATCGAAACAATAATTATAACTAATTTTTTCATTGCTTTTTTGTAGAGAAAGATTTGAAACAATAAAACCTTTTGACCTCGATTTATTGATACAACTTGATGTTAGTTTAGATTTGGATTAAATGTTAATAATTTTCTTTCAGATTTTGCAGCATCATCGTTTGATGATCGATATTTTACGCGCAAGGCTGTTAAGTGTTCAACGTAGCCATAGAAACACTAATTGACCAACTAGTAGGGAGGGCCAAAAAATATGAAAATCGGCGGACAGTATTCTATCTATGAAAAAAATCTGTGGAAATAGTTAAATACGGTCACGTAGAAATTAAGGATATGGATGATGGTGTGGGGAGTTGATGGAAAAGGGAGGAGCGGTGAGGGTTGGGATGTCGCATCACCTTTTACTGCCTGCTACTTGCGTTCCTCGCTCACATTTAGTTCGAGCTTGAATACATGTGACTGGGTTTTTCATTGTTCCTTCCTTTGTTTCTGCTGCATACTAGCATGCATGGTGCAAGGTCTACTATCATTCATATAGGGTAAAGATACCAATTGTCGAGAAGGAATCTATAGTCGATTTCGAAGGTAAAATTTTTTGTATTTCTCCTATTTTTGCATGTATTTGTGGTTTTGATGTTTCAGAGACTTAATGAAGAATTATTGAATAAAATCTGCTAGTCGATCGACATACTAAAAGTTAAAGTTAGCATGAATCAACTATTTACTCGACAATTGGTGCCTTCATACTTTTAGCCAGGCAACGAAGCGAAACTAGGGAAAATAATTAAGAATGTTTTGAAATTTGGTGAGGATGTATATTTGAGCTTACTATGGAACGTGTAGAATGTTTTGAAAAATTCAATGTCAGGAAACATCGTCATCTAGTGAAAATAGCGCACTTTAATTGTTTTCTGTGTTCAACTCATTATTTATGGACTTTCAGAAAAAATATTTTATAGTTTTACATTATTATTGGCGTAACCTGCGCGATCTATTGTCAGCATTTCCGGCACTGGGAATTTCCTCATCGAAGACATCAGGAATGTCCAAGTCATTTTGGAAGATGATCTCAAGCTTTTTTGTTGCCTTTTCTTTATATTCGTTATCATTCATTGCAGTGAAGGTATTAATTCAATATTTCAAAGTTGAATTTACCCGATGGTCGATTTGGAATTTTGTAAGATTTGAATGAGAGAATTCACTGGGCAAATTTAAATTCCGTAAAATTTACCCAGGAGAGAGAGTAATTTGAATCTCATGAAAATAATTTTCGGTTTATATTTATATTTAAAAACTTGAGAAAAACAAATTATTAAGGTTATATGATTTGCAGGTCGTTTGCATTTTCGGCATCAAAGGTGCGTGCAAAAGCAGCAAAATCATGAATGTCACAATGATTGACGTACAGGACTATAGTGACGTGCTGATAATTAAGATTCTCATTACGTAAAACAAGAAAGCACGTCACTTCATAATGGTCGCCGAGTTTTACAATATTGTAATAAAGTATATCAGTCTTCGACCTGAGAAGACCAAAGGTTCTCGTTTCTCGGTCCTTGGCTCGCGTTACGTCCAAGACACGGCTTCTCCTAAGCCAGGGTGTGCGCACCCATGCCCATTGGCTCTCTTGACACTCAGGGGTAAAACAGGGTGCCTTGCACGGTGCCTTGGGAACACCGGGCGATCTTCCCGAGTACATAGCCATATACCTGAAAGCGGGGCTCTGCAGGGTCGGACCGATTATTTCCCTAGCTTTTCATGAGACAAAAATGGAACCTGCAAATTTAAAAAATAATTATAGAATCAGGGCGGGAGAAGCGGGAGCTGGGGTGGATGCGGAGCTGGGCTTGCAAAGGTTCAGCACAAATCCACTCCTGCCAACCGCTCCAACAAAATCGCAAATGCCGACGGCGGCATTCTGAGTCGGGTACTAATGTGGTCCCTCGGCAAGTTGCGATGGAAGAAGATACAGACCAGCAGGCAACTGCTGGGGTATCCTCTGTAAGGAAGGGGATCATTAGGTCTCAGAAGAGGAAGCTTTGGCGACAGGCCCTGCGTGCAAACGAAGCGGCTAGTGGTGCCACAGCCCTTCAGTCTCCAGTGGCGAGAAGGGTGGGCCCCAAACGACAAAAGAGCTCTAATGGCACTCTCCCGGAAGGGATCAGGAGTCCGAAGAGGCCCAAGACGGTGCGCTGGCCAGCGAATACATAGGTGTCAGGTGTCGGGCTTTTAGCTGCTCAAGAAGACTAACCTTTTGACGGTGATTGTATCGGACGCCGGTTACCCAAAGTCGGTCCTGTCGCCAGAGCAGTTCGAACTCTTCAGGGAGGCCACGTTGCACGCCCTGGATACAGAACCAGCCAGCAGTTGGCCGAGATTTGAGACCTCCTTTTGTGGAGGGGGAGTGTTTATTTTTGTGGCGTCAAACCCAGAGGCTAAGGCATGGCTAATCAAAACGGTGGCCGAGCCAAGGCCCTGGAAAGGCGCTAATCTTAAAGTAAGTGGGATGGAGATACACTAAAGGATGATAAAGGCGACGACCTGGATCCCCGGGAAACCGGAAGACCTGGTTGTCGTCCTTCGGCGTCTGGAGGGGTCCAACCCCTCGCTGAAAACAGTATCCTGGCGCATTGTCAGGGATGAGAGACCTCAGGAGGCTAACGCGACAAGGGGATTGAAAAACTTCCTGGTCTTTCAGGTCCCTGAGTCTCAGGCGAGAGCCTTAGCAGGTTTCAACAAGCCCTTCTACCATCTCGGCAATTATTTAATTTTTCATTTATTGATAATATGGGCGGGGCTTATTTTTGGTTGCAGCTCGATCATCGTTTCAAGCCACGATCCGTCGTAGTTTCAAAAGACGATAGTCGTAGTTTCATCCGACGCAACGTAGCGTGGTTTTAATCGACGATTCTCGTCGTTTTGAACTACGCTCAAGAAGCGCAGTTTCAATCGAGGATATAAGCGTCGTTTCAAACACTGATTTTTCTCTTCGTGTAGCATCAAGACTTTACAAACATACTTGTAGACGGTTAATTGTACTTCATAGCATTTCATACTCCATAAGTGGCTGAACATTTGCCAAGCATAAAAATTGTTTTCAATTATAAATTAGCCATAATCGCTGTCTTCGTTTACAACTGTAAGTTTGTATGAAAACCAATTTTACTTTTTGTATACCACTTTTATATAAAACTGACATTTTTTGAACGGACTAAATTGTCAACAGGCAAAACTTGTATATTCCAAAAATATTCAAGAATATGAAAAGATATTTTTTGCAATGCTATTTCGACTTGCGAATAATCAAAATCAACCATTAATTCAGAAAACATGTAAAAATTTCGATTTTTCACAAAAAAAAATTCGAAAAATATTTTGTAAAATTTTTGCAAAAATTTCAACAATAAACCGTGTTAGAGGTTGATTGCCCAATCATATTTTTGTTTCATCATTCTACTATTATTATAAAATGTGCTTTAATAATAAGATGTTGGAAGAATGCGTATTTTGACGGTTTTTATTTTTTTTACCCCCGTCCTCACCTTGCAAAAACCTGCAAAACTTCTGTTTTAATGATCGATACGTAAATAATGAATAGCATAATTCGAATGAGTGGTCGCGCAAATCAAACATGAATGAAATTGCGTGCAAAAAGTTTCGCAATTTTTTGCATCTCAAATTATGCATAAAAAAATCTGCAAAAATTTAAAAATTTGGTTTCTATTGGAAAAAACAACCCTAATTTTTTCACAATTTTCCTATGACTAGTTTAGTTTAAAAAAGCAAAAAACGAAAATGATAAAATCCGCCATTACTCATTCAAAATGGTGGATAATGATCTGAAAATTTGACAAAATTATCTCTTGCTCAACTTCTTCCATATTGTCGATGCGAAATTTAATTTGATTTTAAGGCCGATTTTACACGGAAACCCGGCTATGCCCTTTATTACAACCCTTTGGTTATGCAGAAGAGCTATTGGAAGTAATTGGGGCCTAAAACCCGACACACTGCTGTGGATCTCCACAGCGATTCTGTGTCCCAGGCTAAACTATGCATCAATGGTATGGTGGAGCAGAGTTAAGCAGAAGACGGTCATTGCCACGTTGGAAAGACTCAGAGGG
Organism: Diplolepis rosae; assembly: GCA_030998225.1. Lineage (NCBI taxonomy): Eukaryota > Metazoa > Arthropoda > Insecta > Hymenoptera > Diplolepididae > Diplolepis > Diplolepis rosae. Next base: position 340,986 of record JAPYXD010000726.1, on the reverse strand, counting down.
GTGATCCTCAGAGGAATCACTGGCGCATCGAAGTCTTTACCCAAAACGGCACTGGGAGCACTAATGGGGCTAAAGCCCCTGCACCCGATCATCACAGACGAGGCTGACAAGGAGCCCTGGAAAATGGGTGAAAACACTAGCACAGTAATCTCAAAGGAACTGAGAACCACTGTCAACATCGCCAAGAGACCGATCATGAAAATGGTGAGCAATAGAACGTCTCCGCGGTACCTCTTTGACAAAAAGTACAAGATGAGCTTGTCAACCACGGAAGATTGGAAGGTGGGTCGCGCACATCTCCCAGGTGGTGGAGACAACTGGTTTGCAGACGGCTCCAAAAACAGGGCGGGCGCGGGGGCTGGTGTCTATGGGAAAAGCAACACGAGCCTCGTGGTCCCGTTGGGACCCCACTCCACAGTTCTTCAAACCGACATTGCAGCCATACTCCAATGCGCATGCAAAGCGCAGGGTTGCGAGCGCTGCAAGAACATCCGCATCTGATCAGATAGTAGAGCGGCCATCATGACACTAGATAAGTCAGTGACTACCTCGACGCTGGTCTGGGAATGCTACGAAGCATTAAACAAACTAGCGGAAAACAACCAAGTCACAGTCCTCTAGACCCCTAGACACAGGGGTATCAAGGGCATCGAGACAGCGGATAGACTAGTCAAGCTAACGACAAAACAAAACCCAACTGGTCTAGAACCAGTATTAGGTATTTCAAATAGGTCGGTTACAGAAGACATTAATAAATGGCTGGACGGGAAACACGAGAAAGAGTGGTACACTGAGAAAACAGTTTTGTCAAATCAACAAAAATATTTTGTTAGTATTTAGCTAACAAAATTCTTTTGTTGTGCCAACAAAACATTTTGCTATATCAATCAAATTTTGTTACTTAAACAAAATTTGTTGTTGGGACAACAAAATATTTTGTCAGGACAACAAAAAAAGTTTTGTTGGATAATTTTTTTTCTCAGTGTACAAAGCTACCGAGGTCAAGACCCTAACAAAAGTGTTCATTGGTCACAGCAAACTCGCTTATCACAGACATAAGATAGGGCTTGCAGAAAGTCCACTTTGCCATTTATGTGGGGAAGATAACGAAACTTCCACCCATATACTTTGCGACTGTCCAGCAATCAGGGACAAACGCCAAACTATCACTGGCTACTTCTTCATAGACGTAACCGTGATTCAGACCAAAAGCGTGGCCTAGGACCGGGCCCTTTAGCACGGATTGTGGGGTCGCGTCTAAGGTTTCAGTTGGTGATGCAAAGGGAATACACAAGTATCAGGGACCCTTCCAGGTCCCAGCCATAGTTTAAATAATAATAAATAATAATTAGAATGGGTAAGATAACAGTCGTTGAAAAATAACCTAGATTGAAATAAATATTTACATTTTTACAAAATAAAATTGATGATTTACAGTAAGGTACGAATATGTAGCTTACATATAGAAAATATGCGTTCTAAAACTTCTAATGCGTTTATCTATAGAAAACGTTTTTGAAAACGGTGTACATAGTAACTCTTAAAATTTTCATCCGATTGTTCTGAAATTTTTATGGGATGTTAATACATATATTCTTTATCAGGTGTCGTGACGGTTTTCAAAAATAACTAATACGTTTTTATACATAAATTAATAAATAAATTAAAACATCGGAAAAAAACCAATTATTTGAAAAAAAATTTACTATTCAGCAGAAGATCCAAATTTCGAAAAACCGCTACGTAACCTGATAGTCATTGATGTTCAATAGATTAATGCATTTGTTTGTTGCAGTTGAATAAAAATTGTGGCAGCTACAATGTCCACCGTTTGTACTCGGCATAGAAGAAAGACATGGAACACATGACAAGGACAGCGATATTACGCATGATATTTATAATATAAAATTGTTTTAAATTTGCAGATGATGCATAATGAATAGCTGCATGTGAATTTACCTCTGATTGTTTCGTTTACCGAAGATAAAATACTCAAATTGGACCTCGTTTTCGACTCACAGGGGTGGCATAAGCCCTTAAGGGCATGTGATACTTAACAAATTAGTCAATTTTATCGATTTTTGGTTTCTACACAGTGTGATATTGTTAGAATTTCCTTTTCTAACAATTTTACTGGGAATTTTTACATAAATCAGGATCACCTTTTGTAAGTACGCTTTATTTTACTCTCTAAATCAAAATAAGTGCACTCAGAAAAAATATTTGATTGAATCAAAGAAAATAATCTGTTTGAACGACTTTTTTTGATGAAAAGAAATGATTTGTTTAAATGAAATAAAATTTGTTCAATTCAAACAAAATATCTTTAAACGAAATAAACATTTGTTTGAATCAAATTAATTTTTCTTCAAAACAAATAAATTAATTCAATGATATATGGTCAAAGGTATAAATGGTTTGATTGAAGGCAGAAATTTATTTGATTTGAACAAATATTTATTTGGTCCAAAGATATTTTGTTGAAAGCAAAAAAATTTTGTTTCATTAAGGTAGTTTTCATCGACGAAAATTAGACCTCAGGCAAAAATAGATAAATTTGCTTTCTGCTTTCAAGAATAGCAATATTATTATTGTAGGATTATTTTGAAAGAGAAAAGATTATTTTCCAATAAGAAAAATTTAAAACACAGAATAAAATAATTTTATTAATAAATTTTATTTTTGACCCAACTTTTTTTCTTATCGCTTCTTACCAATTTTTAAAAAATTATGCGATTTTAATAAATCATGTACCATTTTTTCAGGCAAAAGATTTCCCACAACTTCATCGTTTCTGTTTTATACAAACTACCTTAATAAAACAAAATTTTTTTGATTCAAACTAAATATCTTTGGACCAAATAAATATTTGTTCGAATCAAATAAATTTCTGCCTTCAATCAAATAATTTATATCTTTGACCATATATCTGTTACGTCCCGAGCTAAGGCGAGGGTAGGTTGGGAAAATTAGGAAAAGGGAGGAAAGTTTGCTGATTAAATCAGAGTGGTAAATTCTGATTATTTATATTTTTGTGGGATCGTGGTCAATAGTCAAACCTATGCGGCTCGAGTTGTTCACAATAATAACAAATTTGTTTATATTGCGGTGTACAAGCTTTATTAATTAAAAGATAGATATACAATAAGTTTTGAGATGCTTATGTGTATGACTTATACTACTTCTCAGGATGAGAAGGCAATATTAAGGGTTTTATGCGTTTATGAGTTAGTAATACAGGTTTTGAGATGCCTATATATGTAACTCACGCATTAAAAGTGTGCGTCTATATAAGTCAATAATACAGGATTTGAGATGCCTATATATGTGACTTCCGCGTTTAAGTGTGTGCGTCTACATAAGTCAATAATACAGGTTTTGAGATGCCTATATATGTGACTTCCGCGTTTAAGTGTGTGCGTCTACAAGTTATTAATACAGGTTTTGAGATGCCTATATATGTAACTTGTATGTTTTGTGCTAATATACCAGGTTTTGAGATGCCTAGGTATACAACTCACGCACTACAATAGGCGTTATAGTTAATATAATAAGTTTTGAGATGCTTATATATATAACTTACGCTTTTTCCTTGCTTGAGAAGGCAAGAGAAAGAGGTTTGTCGTATATTTCTCCTTGTTGATAGCTGGATAACGGCACAATCCTGGCTGGAGTTAAGTAGTGCTAGTTAAGTAGTACAGGAAGCGTATCAGACAATCCAACTTGCTTGCTAAACACTGGTTAAGTTCGTTTTCTGTAGATTTAACTCTCAGAACTCGACTTAATACGACGATACACATATTTAAAGGCACTTATTAATTCACGACCACCGGACTTGCACCACTTCAGGACCAGGGATTTTATTTACCAAGTACCGAGGTATTCCTTGTGTAAGATACCAAATTACGAATATCGAAGGGTCAATTCGTGACACCGACAGTATGACTTGCGGACGGAGTGATTACCGACGTTAAGATCTTGAAGACTGAACAGCTACTAGCGAAAAGACAACCTCCAGAGGTAAATCTGGGGTTTATATATTATTGATTATTCCCATAGTGGGAGAGTGACTGCTAATTTGTAGATCGGCATGTACGTTGCTAATTTGTAGATCGGCACGTACAGTGATAATTTGTTGATCGGCACGCGTCTGGCGGCAATGTCGATGACCATGCTTGCTGACAGTCGCGGAAACTCGTGAACTCGCGACTAGTTCTCACGCAGGTCATACTATCGGGATCAAAGTCCATTGATGCTCGGTGCGCTATCTCTTTCTCTCGTCTTTTCAGCTATGTTATTTAATATATATATGTTGACAGGTCGGTGCAATTGTACTAGGTCATAATTGGACTGACTCATCTATTATTTTACAACTTGGTTTATATTCTTATAGTATTTATGAAGTACATGAATTTTTGGTGTTTATATTCTAAAATATTATTCAAGCTAATATGCGGATCCCCAATAATGTGATTGATATTATTGATTGATTATCCATTATTGGTTATCGCTGATTATTATGTGCTGTTGTTTGATTATTATTACCAATCATTTAATGGCTGTTCTTAACAATAATGAATATTATTGTTATTTTAATTAAATAATTATTAATTTTTTATTGGCTTGGTTCTCTACATTACCGACGGTAAGGTAGTTTTCCTATTTTATGCAACTCAACTGCCTTGTCGATCTCAGGTAATTATCCTATCGACAAGTAGTTATCATCGCAGTGATGTGATTTACGTTCGTCAATCGCCTGGTTGTATGCCGGGTTGCCTTGCTGTAGGCGTGATTTTTAATTTTTATTAATTTTTACGGGATGTAACATATCATTGAATTAATTTCTTTGTTTTGAAGAAAAATTAATTTGATTCAAACAAGTATTTATTTCGTTTAAAGATATTTTGTTTGAATTAAACAAATTTTATTTCATTAAAACAAATCATTTCTTTAAATCAAAAAAAGTCTTCTAAACAAATCATTTTCTTTGATTCAATCAAATCTTTTTTCTGAGTGCACTTATTTTGATTTAGAGAGTAAAATAAAGCGTACTTACCAAAGGTGATCCTGATTTGAAATATTTCAGTAATTGCAATTTGAAATGATTTTCATGAATAAATTGTCTAGTTTTTTAAAGTCCGAAGACCATTTCAATTTTTTCGATAAATAAATAAAATTACTTTAAATTATATAAATTTAGTTTAAAAACGCTTGAAAATCCAGGACATTTTACAATTGGAATTGTTTACAATAAAAATTTTTGTAAAGAGAAACCATTATAATCATTTGTAGATCTTTTTATTTCAATATTCCCAACTTATTCAATTTAAAATTGGAAATATTGCTAATTGAGCAATTTTCAATACCTCATTATTTTCAATTTGTTCTCTTATGATTTTCTTGTAAGCTTTTAATTAATCACTTTTAAAAAGAACTTATAGCCTTAAAAAAGCCTTTGAAAATTAAAAAAATGTTGAGTTCAAACGATTTTAAAACTCTTTCATTTTCAGATCATATATTGTATCATTAATTTATCTGATTGATATTGTACTTTGGTGACATCTTAATATCTGTAATTTATTACTTAAGATATAGTATAGGTAAGGAAGAATTAAAGAGTTATATACTGTCAGAAAATAAAATTATAAGAAAGGTAATTATGACAGAATCTATTGAGTAAAAACGATAATTATTTTAAAAATTTACATAAAAATGCAATTAATTAACATTCTGAATTTACAATATTCAAAATTAATTGAGTGGAATCAAAGAAAGTTAATATATAAAACTACTTGAATACAACAGGTTATGAAACTAACCTCAAATTCTGCATTTAAATTCTACAAACAAGTAGTATTAAATAAATAGTCCTTGCTGATCACACACTCGAAACAATTATTTAACATTTCCTGAAATTCATAAAATTCATGTCACGTCATCAACATTATTTAAGAGTTTTTACAAAATTTGTTAGCTGTCAAATTTTGTAAACAGAAGTCGCCGGGCGAGCAGACGACGAGATGCGCGAGACATCGAATCGAAGAAATCGCAGAAACTCAGAAAGTTAGGGATCGCTTGCTATTACTTTATTTCGTATATGCTATATATAGACGAAATAAGGAGAAAGCCGAAGTTTCCCGAAGATTTTCGGGCATCTCCGAGTTTTCGAATTCAGAAGAGGAGAAGTCGGTTGCGCACGCAACCAAACTTACAGCGCCTACTTCATTCACACGGACCTAGTCTGTAATTGTGTGCGAATGGTTGGCGTGTCCGATCTGAGCACACTGTTTATACATGTTTGTATCCAGAATACATGAAATTTGTTTTTTAAAATTTGGTAAACGGTCAAACACTATTTGTACAAAAATCTTTCATTTACTTGAAAAATTGTACATTAAGACCCAAAATAAAGTACAAATTAACCAAAGCCCACACGATAATATCACAATGTTGATTGATTAATTATAACATTGCCCCACATGCGTGCGTATGCTGTACAATAAGCGCCCTTTTACCTCAACTCCTTGGGCAGATAAATTCGCACTTTCTCTGCCTATTTAAGATAAAGTAACGTATGTATCACAGCAGTCAAATTGTTTATACTCGGATACAGTTTTATTGTCCTCGCCTTCAGCTTGGGCGTTAAATTCTGCATCCTCGTATATGGCAAAGGTCAACTTTACTGCTTAGGTACGTAATGTACTATTTAAGCATCTTAATTGCTTTTTATTTGTTCATAACGACTAGCTAGTCTTAAAAGAAGCACCGAGTTTCGCTTGTTAAAACAATCATCAGTTGAAGGGTCTGCAGTACATTTAAGTATTTGCAAACGCTCTTCACGCTCGTCTTTTTTCATCACATCGTGTTACGAATCTGCCAATATTTCCATTCCTGCGTCACAGCAACAAATGATCAGAACTTCTTCCTTATTTTGCGTAATGATAATACTACTTCCATATTTTCGTTTTAAACATTCATGATTTTCACCCAAAAATCACGTGATATGATTCCAAGATGATTTGTTATTCTAAAATCACTTGGTAATTTCGTTCGTGATATCGATATGTATTCACAATGAATTCAAGAAGTTTCACTCAAAATGAGCTCAATGTGCGTACACGATGATTTCATATTGGACGCATGTAGTCAGGGTCCAAAGATTTTTCAAGTTTCGCGCTCTGTTGCGTGTCTTCGATTGGTCTGTTACGAGCCGCGCAATGTCAAGTTACGCGAACTCACTGATTGGTGGATTCTTTTTCGGTGTGAATCCTTAACCCATTAACGACCAAGAACTACAATTTTTTGACTTATGTTCAAGCCCCATTCTCATGAATTTCCTTATAGTTTTGGGTGTGCTCTTCAAGAATCCGTGATCAAAATTGAGTTTGGTCCAGTAGGAAATCCAATATGGCGCCAAATTTTGAGAAAAGTACCAGAAAATCGAGAATTTTTTTTTATAATTTTTGTTCGAACCAAAAGAGTATTGGGGCTTGATTCTAACTATGATCAACGGTGATCGGATTAGTTGAACTGCAAGAACAAATTTGTCTCACCGATCTCAAATAGCTATACCCTTCGCAAAATGGCGGATATCCAATATGTCGGACATGTAATTTTGAAAAACCACACAATTACCGCAAATCTCTGTACTTGGAAGCTTTCGGGGTGGCTGATTATGAATTTAACATCGGATTTTCGGAATTCAAAATGGCAGACCGAATATGCCGGACATAATATTTCGGAAAGCCAACGATTTTCGTGGCACTTTCTACTCCAAGGTTTTTGAGGTCGCTGATTACGAATTTCAAATTGTATGTTCAGAATTCCGTATAGGGGATCTAATATGCCAAAAAAATTTCGAAATTCTCTCATAATTTCTTTTCCTCGTCCTGCATCTGAACCCGAGTTATCGGAGTTAGAATCTTTTAGATTTGGTGCAGTTACTTTTTTATCAAAATTATATTCTGATACATCCACTTTGCACTTCCGGTGGGAAGGTACAGAACGCTTTTTCCGTTCCTGTGATATGGTTCTGAGAATGACAACTACTAACTGAATCTCCCAGGAACTTGGTATTATATATATTGCGGGTAGTCACTATCCGAAAAATAATTGGATTATAATGCATGATCAATTTACAGTGTGTTCCACAAGAACAGGTACGCGTTTACTCCGGAAGCGTTGAAGAAAATCTCACGTCTTCCTGCAAGTTTCCTCTTCACAACACTCCACACGTTTTCTATTAAATTCGCATTAGGAGATTGTGAAGGCCAGTCCACGGTCATGGTGCCATTTTCCACTTTCCAGGACATGCAGAGGTGACTGCGATGTTTGGGGTCGTTCTCCTCTTGAAGGATCCAATCCTTATTGTTGGCTCCAAACATCTTCTCTGCAGATCTCAGAAGGCCATGCCCGTAGATTTGAAGCATTTTTTAGCGTTGAGGTTCTCAGTAAAAAGCTCTAAGCAGCCAAAACCGCGCTGTGTGAAGCATCCCCAAACATGGATCTTTATGGGGTGTTTAACAGTTCGCTGGAGGAAACGCTCACCAGCGGCTGACCAGGCATGCTTTATGGGAATCCATGCCCAAAAAGACGCTTTGTCCGAAAAAAGTACATTGGACCAATCGCGATCAACATTTTCCGTAGCCCATGCCAAGCGTTTTTCCATGTGAACTTCTGAGAGCAGGGGTTTTTGCCTCGCGGAAAGGTACTGCACTTTCGCCTTAGCTGATCTGCGTCTTATGGTGTTCATATTAACAATTGCACGAGCTGCTTTGACTTTTGAAGCACTTTGGCAGCAGCTGAGTATGAAAGATGTGGTCCGCGTGCATGACTGCATAAAAAACTGCTACGCAACGTTTAGCATAGATAACAGTCATAGCTTAATGTTCTGTAATATCTGACACTTCGAACAAGACTGAAACGTATCAGTAGTTGCGCCGTAGCCCTTCGAACGTACAGTCAGGACATAAAAGTAAGGAACAAAAATCTTTGAAACTTTCTGAGAAAACGCGTATCTTTTCTTGAGGAACAGACTGTATGAACAAATGAATAGCTCCCCAGGCAACATCGGGTCGTTTGTTTCAGATCTTCACTTGTTTCATGCACTATATTCAGGTCGAGTTGTAAAATACACTGTCAAAATTCCGTTGTGAATTGATTGAAAGAGTTTCGATATCAAGTTCCTGGAAGATTCAGTTATTTATTCTTACTACCATCACCATGTCACAAACAAAACGAAAAAGACGTTCTGTTCCTACCCAAGTGCGGTACGAGGTGGATACATCAAAAAATTATTTCGATGAAATAATTACGTTGCCAAATACAGACGATTCTGGCTTCGATAATTCGGGTTCCGATGCTGAATAGGATAAAGAAGTTTTGGAAATAACTTATAAACTAGCTTGTAAAACTTACACATTCTATCGAAAGAATCCGCAAAGAAAAATATACGGGACAGTGAGCCTGTAGAACTTTTCGAAACATTCATCTCTATTGAAATAAAACAATACATCATTGTTGCATGTAAAAAGAATGACTTTGATTTACATTTGCAAGATTTGAATACTTTTCTAGGAATAATCATTGATACTTCTTTCAACAAGAGGAAGTCTTAGAGAGACTATTGGTTGACAGACCCATTCATATCTTGTGACGTGATCTCTTCTGCGATGTCACGCAAAACGTTTAAAGAAATCAAGTCTCGATTGAAGTACTCAAAAGCTGGATATCACGACGCCAATGATAATGTGTGGCGCGTTCGTGCATTACTGAAACTATTCCAGTGAAACATCCTGAAGTATGGCGTATGGAGAACTGCTCTCTTCATAGATGAAATTATGGCCAAATCGTATGGGAGAACATTATTGAAACAATTCATTCGAGGAAAACCCATACGATTTGGCCTGAAATTCTGGGGTCTTTGCACTTCAGATGGCTTCGTATTGTGTTTTGAATTATATTGTGGGAAAAATTAAAAAATTGGAGTGAAATTCAGTAAATGCGCATTAGGTTCTCGTGTAGTGATGGATTTATTAGAACCATTTTTTAACAAGACAGCTGCGGGAGAGATATCTCAATTTCATCTTTACTTTGACAATTATTTCACAAATTTGGATCTCATTGTGCATTCGACGAAGCTCGGATTAAAATGTACATGTACAATCAGAGACAATAGGGTGACAGAGAAGAATGTCATAGATAAGAGAGATCCAAGAGACGAGTATGTCGTGAAGCATGAGAAAAATAGCGGCATGAAGTACATAACTGTAGTATATTCGAAGCCAGTTTCGATAGTTTCCACTGCTTCAGGAGTAACTCCTTTATTACCCTTGAAAAGGTACAGTTCACAAGCAAGATCCAAAGTTGAGATACCTTTCCCGAAAGCTTTCCATCTCTACAACAAGTTTATGGGAGGAGTCGATCTCCATGATGGACACTGCAATAATGTGCTTCCAAGCATTCGTTCGAAAAAATGGACTTGGGTCGTTTTTATGAGACTGATCCAGGCCTCCATTGTGAATGCTCTCGTAATATGCAACGCTTCCGTAGACGGCAAGAATAAAGTTGGAACAAAAGAATTTGCAATATCTATTGCTAAGAGCTATATGAGAAAAGATCAGGTGAAACGGAAAACACACACAATAGCTCATCAAAATAAACTCAAAGTCCGTTCGCATTGTCCTATAAGGACCGGAATGTTCTGTAAAGAGTGTAAATCACCATCTGTAATCCGTGTTTCAAGGAGAATCACTAAGAGGATTCATATTTCAGTGAGAGGCAAGGGGACTCACTCTAATCAAGCACCCCGAAGGAGACAGATTTCTACCACGTCCTCGTCGTTGTCACTGGGTTATTCTGAGCGTAGAATGTCTGAATCGTGAACAGAGACCTCAGAAACTTCCAAGCACAGAATTTTGATGAATCTAAACAGATTTCGAAATTTTATGTCTGGCATATTAGATCCCCTATACGGAATTCTGAACATACAATTTGAAATTCGTAATCAGCGACCCTAAAAGCCCCCGAGTACAGAGTTATGCGAAAATCGTAGTTTCCAAAATTTCTTTTCCACTATATTGGATCCGCCATTTTGAATTCCGAAAATCTGATGTCAAATTCATAATCAGCGACCTCAAAAACCTTGGAGCACAAAGTTCCACGAAAATTGTTAGCGTTCCAAAATATTATGTCCGCCATAGTGGGTCCGCTGTTTTAAATTCCATAAATTCGATTTCAAATCATAATCAGCCACCCCGAAAGCTTTTAAGTGCAGAGTTTTGCGGCAATTGTGTGGTTTTTCAAAATTACATGTCTGACATATTGGATATCCGCCATTTTGCGAAGGGTATAGCTATTTGAGATCGGTGAGACAAATTTGTTCTTGCAGTTCAACTATTCCGATCACCATTGATCACAGTTAGAATCAAGTCCCAATACTCTTTTGGTTCGAAAAAAAATTATGAAAAAAACATTTCCGATTTTTTGGTACTTTTCTCCAAATTTGGCGCCATATTGGATTTCCTACTGGACCAAACTCAATTTTGACCACTGATTCTTGAAGAGCACACCCAAAACTATAAGGAAACATGGGTTTCGTTCAAAAATTTCTCGTTTTCACTCACGAGAATGAGGCTCGAACATAAGTTAAAAAATTGTAAAGTGACATGTTTGATGACGTCTGCTATTATATTGACCCAAAATTCACAGAATTTTGGTTAATTTCTCATTTTTTTGGCATTGGGTCAGCCTCTTTTTATTTTCTTCTATTAAAATTATCAATGCTACTTACGATAAAAAACGTAAAAAAAAAGAGAGAAGGCTCGACTGAGAAAATCCGAGTCCGAAGAAGCCTGACTCGGGAAACCCCAGTCCTAGCCTCTCGCTTCAGCTGTAAGTTTTTTTTATGGTGCTTGAAGTGAAAGCGCAAAAGAAGGTAGTAAAACAGTGAATCTCAAAGGATTATTTTTACTTCCTTCTGGCGACCAGACATGCTATTTTAATTTCTTTAGGTCTACTTGACTAACTATTTTCTATACCTATTTACCTAGCTATTTCGTTTAGTTTTTGCCTATCTTGAATGAATGAATAGTACCTTTAAAAATTCCTAGTTTTCTCTTAACTTAATTTATTTAAATCCTATCAACCAGACTTAACCTTTTCTTATCCTTAAAACTAGTATACACAGTAGTGATATAAAACTTGCAGAGAAATATTACCACTAATTTAAATTGCTGAGTTCCTCGTTGACGGCACATGTTGATCACTCGTATAATAAATTTAAATCTATTATTTTTATTTAATATTTCTAGCTAAAGAAATTCTATGCTTTTCCCAAGATCTTGTTATGATTTGCAGCTGTGTGCGTTGGGAAATTCATGCACGCAAGACGCGTCGCAACTTAGAGTTATATCTGTGCTTCATACGTGCATATATCTTTGGTGATAACAAGTGTTAAAAAGGGGATAAATAAATAAAGGAATTTCCCACATTGCTGAAGTAAAGAGGCTACTAATAGTTGAGAAGGTAATTTATCAAATTAATAATTTAATAAATCAAACACCACTTGACAATATGATAATTGAATTGGATATATTTGGACAAAGTTTTTGGAAATTGACACTTTAAAAAAAATATCACAACTATCTAAATTCGAAATGATTGTTTTACATTAACTTACATTCTTAATTTTAAACTTAAATCAAAATAAAATTAAAATCTTGTCGCATAGATAAAGTTGATAAATAATGTTTCACTAATAATTTTTAAATTCAAAATGATTCGTAGTCAAATTAATTTAGTGGATTATTGGAATCGATGTAATTAATATAGCATCAAAAAGAATATATATGCGTAATCTTATCATGATCCTGTATAATGTCATATATGGAATTTTCTAACTTGGTTTTTCCATTAAATTTTTTTTATCAAAACTATATATCTAACATCTCATATATTCTGTTCACTTTCGGTGATAACTTTTACAGAAACTGCGGAAAATCAAGAACTAGTTGCTGTCAACTATCAAAATAGAGAAATAGATAACCGTGATGTTAATGTTCTCGATGATGATGCACTTGAAAATAATAATGACGAAGAGAGAGATGGTGTTCAAATTTCTCCAGATCAGATTGACAAGGAAAATAAGCAAATTAGTACCGATGATGGTTGATTTTTTAAGAGTAGTTTGCGACAATTCTGGCCTATTGTTAATGTGGCGCCAAAGAAACCAATATTGGTTGTTTTCTAAGTCAAAAGAAACCGTCAGATGTGTGAAATAATGAATCCATTTATCAATGAAGTTGCTGAAGTCATTGAGAACGGAAGTATTAATGTTCGTAACGCGCTTTTACCAGTGCATATACGATACTTTGTTGCTGATGCCCCAGCTCGGGCTTTCGTTTTGAATCATTTTGGCGACAACTCTTCAGATACCTGTTCTGAATGTCATGTCAATATGACGTTACAATATGACGTTTCCGAAGTGCTTCGTGCCAAAAAGCAGACTTACAATAAGACGCTGAAGCCCATGAAGGCTTTTCCACAAGCTCGTAAAGTAACGAGTTATCTGAGGACTCATCAATGGACGAAAGTAATAACAAAGACGAAGAGGGTGACTAATATACAGCCCATGTATTGACAATTAATCATTTATTTCTGCATTTATAATTCAATTCATCAAAATGAGTAATTAGATATTGAGCTGTTAGATATTGGTGTTTGATACGGACCAATTTAACATTTATTGTTTACGCAATCAAAAAAAATCAAATTTGAAGCTATTTTTAGAATTTCGTCCATAATTACGTTTACAATTAATTTTTAACATTCAAAGGGACTAATTCTGCAGTTCCTATAGGAGCAACCAAATAAGTCCACTTTAGCTGTTTTAAAGAAATTATTGTTTGAAAATGAAACAATTTTTCGTATTAAATTTTATTTCCATTTTTTAGTTAAATATAATTTGCATGAAATTTTGCATTAAATTTTAGCACTTAATTTTTGGTTATCATTGATTCATAAGTGACTCAAATAGTGATACTTGACAATCCTCGGTGTTCTTAAGGGGGTAGAACTGTATCAAGACCGATTTTCGAGCGCTTTTTTAGGATCAACGTGTAGGTAAAGTAATTAAGATTTCTTAATTATTCCTTCACGATTTTATAGCTTTATTCTTAAATATTTTACATCAATTGTTTCGAAGGTATTATTAAATTAGTAAATAAATGATTGAAGCGGGAACGAGATCTTCCCAAAATGACAGACCTAAACGGTATACAAGATACAGTATGCATCTGTCTTCTGAAACGAAAATACTTCGTTATTCGTAATTAAGTTGCCAAAGTATTGACGTAGGGATTCAGTAAATTTTGGAAAATTGATAAAATAGCACACTTTGCAAAAAAAAATTTCGTTTTTCCCTCTTTTTTCGAGCATAATGAGCCGTAAAAACGGGAATTTTTTTTTTTTAAAGAAATCCCTACGTCAGTACCTCGCATTATGCATAAAAATTAATTACACAAAATTTGAGCCGAATCGATTAAATAGATTTACCGCAATCCTGCATACCAATTTGAAAAACACAGTTTTGAGAAAAACAAGCTCAAAGTTTGAAACCGGAATGAATCATTGTTTTGATCAACCGACCGCAGTAGCCTTTAGGTCGAGCAGCTCAAAAACTAAGCTCGTTTCGAACAAACCCTTTTAGAAAAGTCTTTTTAACATGTTTTAGATTAGAAATAAGCAATAAAAAAAATCGATTTTTCGAAAGTGACACACAGGTCTGCCCCCTTAAGTAAAGTAAAGTAAAAAGTAAATCTTTTCCATGTCAGTTGTTACATCTTCTGCTTCAGGACTTCCTCTTTGTCCCTACTTGGATTGGAATGCAAAATAAATGACAAAAAGCCGAACTGTTGATTTATAGCATCGGCAGTAACTTAATCAGCAACATTAATAACACAAAGTTTAACTTGATCTCCCCACTTGTGCTGCTCTTATACTATTCGGCCACGTATAACTCTTTCCACACAAAATATTAACTTTATCAGTCTTTACACCTAACACCATATGTTTATTGTCTTTTCTTTCAACGTTCTATCTCTTAACAGGCTATAATAGAAGAAATACCTGGCTGAAAACTACCGAGATTTATCTGGCACACACTGTTCAGATTTGTTTTTTGGGTATCGCAGATACGTATAAAGATTGTTTGGAGTGATGCGTCGATCTACTTGATGCACGTCATTCATTTACGCGTGAAACATTAGTTTCACAAAAAAATACTATATTACGTGCCTAGGTGCACAATGAGGGTTATTGCGCGACGAGCGACAATGCTCGCAGCAGATCGAAGCCGAGACCAAGCCGAGACGAATTCGAGGCACGATTAATCCTGCGAGCATTTTCGCGAGTCTCGTAATTTCCCGAATTGTGTGCATTGGCACGTATTTTATTTTATGTGACTTCGGTGCGGATACACTGAGAGAAGGTTGGTGCAGTAAGCGTACCCGTGTGTACAGCTGCAATACAAAACGCGAGGCATATATCCAACGCGGTTTTGGGAGAGCTGCGGTGCCAAAAGTAGAAGGCTGCAGTCTGCAATTAAAGAGATCCCAATATTTGGGAAGGCTGCATTCCCAAATGGGAGCTATGCCGCACCGTACTCATGCGGCAGCGATCTCAAATCGATTGCGCCGTTATTATACTGTGGTTGGTATCGTAACTATCCCAACCTTCTATCAGTGTACGAGTTTTTATGCGTTGTGACGTGGTAAATTTTACCCGTCACAAGGAAAAATGTTTAATTTAATAAACTCACCGGTGACAGGTGGGGTTATGTCCCTGGGGGAAAAAGTCGTGAGACGAGAGCCCGCACTTCGTCGTCACCCGAGAGCACTCGAAACACACTTTCGCGCACCACACGCACTCACGCTTCCTGTCCTGTCTGTTCCATGAGCGACACGAGGACAACAGCACCGGAGGACAGCAGCGTCGAACGCGAGGCACAGCCGGCTACCAAGTCCATGTCAACACTGGCCGCCATGTCGGGTTTCGAGCCGTCGAGACATCGATACTTCGATTATCGCCGCCATCGATCTTGGAGAGCGACGCACGAGACGACCAGATGCCACCACGTGACCCGGAAAGCGTACCCTGGGGCACATAGACCCAGGGGCTTGATATTTAGTATCTTAGACATTTTGTGATACTAAATCTGTGCAGTTTGATGGAAACGAACACTAATTGCAATAGTGTCAATCCACTGTAAGCGCCGTTCATTGTAATTGAGGGAACCGCGTGTTCATAGAAAATATTTGCCGAGGGCAATTACTATACTAGGCACGAGTTGCCTAGTCGTCTATTGGATGTATGACATGTGACCTGCTTCCGGATTCGCGATTGGGTCACGCATGTAATTCGTGGGGCAGGTCGGGAAATCTGTCAGCGTCGCGTCGATCATCTTCACTCTCGTCCTGCGACTCAAAGAAACAGGTGTGATCCTTCCTTTTAGACTCGAAATTGCTATTGTGGAATTCTTGCCGCTGGGATGGAAGGCGAGTTTATATTACGTTTCGACCCGAAACTCCAGGACGTTATACAGGTAGCGTGAGCGTTATTTATAAACTTTATTTCTCAGGCAAGTGGTCCGGAAAATGATGGACGATTGAACTGATACTGACGCCATATGGCGTACTTTACAAATACCGGCCACTTAGCCTCTCTTCTCTTTTCTCTCTTGTCCGCGAGTGCTCTTCCGTCCGTGCCGGTGATATTATTTGATGTTCAGGTCGGAAAGTAAATTAAAAATATAAAATAAATTAGTCGAGTCTAACTCTCTCGGGTGGTGACGCGCGCTAAAATAAGTCGAATTCGTCATATTGTCGCGTGGCTCGGAAAATTCCGAGATTTGTATAATTTTGTTTGCTAATCTTGATGTAGATATCTTGGCATTTATTGCTCACATTTAATTTTAAATTTATATCGAGTCTCACTTTAATAATAAAAAAGATAGTGTTCTGCCAAATCTATTATATTTTAATCAAATTCTGGTTCGTTTATTCATTACCCGCCAAACTGTTGTGACCTTGTTTTGACCCTGCCTTGTTTTTAGTGTTGTTAGTTTCGAGTCTCAATACTATTGGAATAAATTTTGTCGCTAACCGAAGTGACTGGCGCTCAACGAAGAAATTAAAGAGAGTATTTTATTTCGGGTCGCTAAGAGTCGAAATAAAATCCGTTGGGTGGCCAAAAATAAGAGTCAAGATTTTCTTGAGTAGAAAATTTTGACATTATTCTGAATTGAGAAATTTTGAAAATAGAAGTGGATCCCGGGAAGTTGGAAATTTTAAGATTTGGGGACACCACGACTTCAGAATTTCTCTCGAAAATATCTTTTGAGAAATTTGAAAGATTTGAAGTGTCTCTTTCAAGTTTCTGAGACAGACAGAGCCCACGCGAGAGGGAGAGAGAGAGAGAGCATTCGATATTTGGAAATTTTAATTTTAATTGACACTTGTGGTTTTGAATATATTATACATTGAATTTTATTGTACATCTGAATTCATGGTCTATGATTTGACATTTTCTTCCCTTTTTTTTGAATTTTGAGAATAGGGGCATCAAGGTTAATTGAACTGGTACATGAAACTTGAGAGTAGTTGGAACTCGGAAGCGCAGTATTTGACCGTTTATGGGTAAAATTCACTGACTTAAAGACGTCAGGAATTTTTTTTGGAATTTAAATAACCTGTCAGATACCCGCAGACCACGAACTCTTGCTTAGACCTAACCAGTAGTAGTAATTGGAATTAGTAAAGAAAACCTGCCTCCTATTAGAATAAGGATAGAAAACGTCAAATTGGAAATTAGAAAATTTGAAAACTTTATTAGAAATTTGAAAATTTTATTGGAAATTTTTGAGCAAGAGAAAAATAAAATTTTTTTTTCTCTTCTGGAAGTAAACTTCCAAGTCGCGAAGTAAGGTCGAGAGTCAACGACCACTATCACCATCGGCCTGGGAGATTTTTCGGATTTAAAATCGGGAATAAAATTAAGACTTATTTGAAATTTTTCCGATTATTCTGGTCGAAGATATTGGTTGGGAGAAAGTTTTGAAATTAGATTTTTAGAATTCGAAATTTAGTGAGCATTTTTTATGGTGAATTCGTTATAACTAATTCGGAATCAAAAATTTTGCGAAATAATTTTGACATTTTGGAAGTTCAAATTCATAAGGAATTTATAAGAAAATTTTACGATCGTGTTAAATGAATTTCTTATGAACTTAATAAGACAAATTTACTAGGATTTTGTAAATTTATTAGAATTTAATGAATCCAATGCAATTTCGTAAATGAAATAGCATTTTGAAGTTCGTGATAAAGTGGCCGAATAGACTTTATCGGGATTGCAAAGATTAGAAAGATAAAAATTTCGAATTTGTTATCTAGGGAATAGAGACGGATTTTGAAGGTTATATCACGATTATCAGCTTATCCGAGGACGGAATTCGGAACTCGAAGTGTTAAATCGTGAATTTTAATGGACTTTTAGGTGAAATTCGCGGTTATTGATCTTATAGACTTCTGAGATTTCCGAAATATAGGAAATAAAGCGATTTTCGCTGATATTAGAATTTTTCGGGAATAATTGAAAAATAGGATTTCTCGGTAGTTTCAATTAGCATCTTCGGAAAACTCTACTGGTTGATTTAAAAGAAATCACTGGCTGCCTAAAGTGCGCTGGATTTCTTTGGCGATTAGACATTTGAAATTATTTACATTTATTGTTTTATATTTTACGAATGTATTGATATTTATATATAAATATATGTGTATACTTTGCTAGCATTGCTTTGCTAGGCTATTGCCTTTTTCTTGCTGTACTATATGTACTATTGGCCTTACTTTATTTCAATTGATTGTGTGCATTCTGAGTTTCTTTTTATTTCTGTCACTGATTTATTGGATTTATTTCTGATTTTGCCATTTTTTTTATATTGCCCTATTGCTATCGCCATTTTTTTTTATCTGAGCATCGCTGGCGGCGACTATTTATTGCTTTTGGTTATTCCCGGGCTATTGTAGATTTTACTTGCTACTGCTATAACGCAGCCGTGCTTCTCGCCACTTTAGTAGGTAGGCATATTCGGAACGGCAGGAGAGATTTTTTTTTTGGGGTCTTGGAAGATTGCGACGGAGTCGTCATGTCCCTGATAGTGGATATTCTCGCGTGTCCCACGCCAGAGCAGGTCTTGATCTACCTGTCAGAGATGTCGGAACAAGAATTAGGGGAGGCCCTAGACGCGGTCGAACTGGTCAGTGCGGGAGATAGACGGTCGAAGATTAGGCGACTTCGGAATTACGTGTTCCGCATAAAAGGATTCTCGGGCGAAGGTTTCTCGGACACTTCGTCGAACGCGACGCGGGATAATTCGGTCGACTTGGGTGATATAAGAAGATTATCGGCACATGACCTGGAAAACATTTTAGATGAAATCCCAGGACCAGCTACAGCCCCAGTTACAGTCACGGCCAGCGAGTTCATACCTAGTTGCCCAATAACGACAATGGCGGGTACTATGAGCAGATGCGCAGAAGGGTACGTGACGGTCTCGGATTTGGCTCATGGCGTCACTACGTCCAGAATAACGCCATCGGCTCTCGCGATACCAGCTGGCTTAGCATTAGCATACGGATATGCAAACATCACATATACCGGACCGCGTGATTCACTCCATTTACCGAATCCAATATTCCCGCCGACGAGACCCTCACGAACGTCGGTGGAGATAACCGAAGAAGATGTACGACCGAGCGTTAGAGGTGTACCATCTTCCGAGCAACGCAGAGATACAAGTTATCAGGATACAGTGCAAGGAGGTCCAGATAAGCCGTCGGCAAAAAGGAATTTCAGCCCTCTAGTGCCATCAGCCGCCCAGTACAGTACCTTAGATTCCTCGAGCGCAGATCGATTGGACCGGAGGGATTCGGTAACCGGGGTGGGCCCATTAGGGACGGACGATTGGATCTGCACCTCAATTTGGACACCAACCTGGAGACCATCAACCAGACTGGGGCACCGGACGAGCTTACACATGGGCCAAGCAGAGTAGGGGATGACTCGGAAGGGGGACCGAACCGTTTTTCTCGGTATGAGGCAGATTTTAGGTCCCTAAACTTGGATGGATACCATGGGCAAAGAACACGCGAGGATCAGGGCCAGCGTAGCCGACTACCGGTTACTGGAGGACCAAGGAACGACGACATGTTCCACGAAGACACCGGGTTGCATGAAAGAGGACATACGAGTGGCTACCCGGAAAACCGCGGATTAGGGCTCACCAGCTCTCGATTTGAGCCCCGGCGCGAAATACAGGATCTCAGCCGATTTATATATAATTGGAAGATCTCTTTCAGCGGCAAACCAGGAGCCAGCGTCGAAGACTTCTTAACCCGTCTGGAGGAATGTCGAGGTATCACTCCAATAAGTGATGACGACTTGCTGAGGGCCTTGCCACTGCTATTAAAGGATGTAGCTCTCTTGTGGTTCCGAATCAGCGGTGATGAGTGGCGGAATTGGCCAGAATTTAAGGTGGCTTTTAGGCGTAGGTTTGGAAACTTCGACTTCGAAGCACGAGTCCGCGAACAGATTGTTAATCGTACACAGGGTCCGAAAGAGAGTATGGACGATTATTTGACCCACTTACGAGGATTAATCGCGAAGCTGACGGTTAGGGTGCCGTTAAATGAGCAAATGGATTGGGCTTATCGCGGACTGAGACCGGAGTTTAAGAAGGAAATCCGGAAGTTTGAGTTCCGAGACTTTAATGAACTGGCCCAAATAGGTAGGAGCTGGGAAATGGCGTGGGCAGCAATCAAGGAATATAGACTTCCACCACCACCCGAAAGCTCCTTCCTGCCCGAATTCGCATATCGGTCGGAAAACTCGTCAGCTGCACACAAGCGAACATCGACTTCGGCGATTTCCGAGACAGCCACACCTCCGAGGAATTCGGGAGGATCACACCTCGGAAGTCAGGATACCAAGGGTCAGGGAAGCACGGATGGGCACGACCCTAGGAACAAGGGCCACCCTATGGGATTCCCTAGGGATAAACCGAAGCCGAGGGGAGGATTGAGAAGTCCTAAAAATCCAAGAGGGACCGGGTCAGATTTTAAGGTGGGGGGAGGTCATCAGAGTTCGAGCACCTCTGCTGAGAAAGCCTCAAAGGACTCATGCACAGAGAAAGAGGTAATTTGTTTTAGGTGTCAGAAGCCCGGCCATTACCAAGCAGGCTGCCCCCTACCGAGAAAGCTAGCATGCTACCGATGCAAAACGGAGGGCTACACCACGAGAAACTGCCCTAAGTGCTCGGGAAACGGGGAGAAGAAGCAGTGAGACCGGTCTGCACTGCCTCTCAACCTTCCGAGACCGAAGATAAATCCGATGTGGGCATAAGGATTAGTATCGGATGCGCTTCGAGAGTCCCGGGCCCGGTAACGACGACTACGACAGTTCTCGCCACGATTGACATGCCGGAATTTAGAGGCGTGAACATGTTAGGCATCGACGAGTTCGACTCGATAGTTAGCGGTCGGATCGTCGATGAGATAGGTTTCAAAGATAATATTGAGGATCTCGGAAATTTAGGAATTATAGATCGGGAAAAACCTCGTGAGCTGCCGTTCAGGCCTGTAGATTTTAAAGATGATAGCGGGGAGCCCACGAATACCGATGAAAATAAGGAACTTTGGAGACAGGATAAAAAGAATTCGTAGCCGAAAAGAATACCCAGATCACTGTCCAAGCTCAAGTACATAGAGCGGACGATGCCGAAAGACCTCCCAGTCTTAAGACCTTGGTAGAGAAGACTGGGCCAGACACGGCTTTTTCAACTCCGAATAACCGGGATGAAGTTATTGCGGGGGAGCCACCTCACTCGGACTCATTAGATTTTGTTGAGATTGAAGTCCGTCAGAGTGAGGGTCTGGAGACTGAATTTAATAGTGGCATCGTCCCTACCGACGAGGTTCGCGGTAGAATACATCTAGCCGTGGAGGTAGGATCGGTCACCCTAGATGCTTTGTACGACCCGGGATCCACTAGGACCTTCGTAAGGAGTAAAGTGGGTCGGAAGATTTTGGACCATACCGGGAAAGAGCTGGACAGGTCGCATAGATCCATGATGATAGTGGCTAACGGATCTATGCAGGTTATCGAGGGAAAAGTCGAGCTACCACTGAGAATTGAAGAGGTAACTCGGCTTTGTGAGGTCAGATTTGCAGAGCACCTCGATACCGAGATGATCTTGGGGTTGGATGCTCAGGCCGAATTCGATATGTATTTCGGATCTAGGCTGAAGAAAGTCTTCATGCCTGACGCATCCGGAAGACACAAGCCTTTAAAGACATGGTTGGTTGAAGAGGAGGGTTGCGGTGCGATCGCGGACTTGTCAGATGAGGAACAGGCGAGGCTAAAAGAAGTAGTAGACAGGAAGCTTCCGCCTAGGGTTGAGAGTCAGTTAAAAGCTACTCATCTGGCAACGCACCACATTGACGTTCAGGGGCACCCTCCCATTAAACAACGTTACCGAGTAGTGTCTCCAAAGGTCCAAGAGGCCATGTACGAAGAGGTAGATCGGATGTTGGCTGAAGGAGTAATAAAGGAATCCTTTAGCGAATGGTCAACACCGATCGTCATGGCAAAGAAGGCAAATGGCGGCTATCGCCTTTGCCTAGACTTCCGGAACCTGAACGCGGTTTCGAAGAAGGATGCCTATCCGATACCGTATATGTTGGACATCCTGAAACAGCTAAAAGCGTCGAAATACATTTCGACGATAGATCTGAGTTCGGCGTTCAATCAGATTCCTCTCGACGAAGCGTGTCAGGAGTACACCGCGTTCACCGTACCGGGCAGGGGATTATTTCAGTTTGTGAGGATGCCCTTCGGACTCTCGAACGCGCCGGCCACGTTCCAAAGATTGATCGACCGAGTGATAGGCCCTGAACTTAGACCGCACGCATTCTGTTATCTTGATGAAATTATTGTCGTTACCGAGACATTTGAAGACCATTTGAAGTGGCTTGAGGCCGTTTTAGAGAAGATCACGCAGGCCAATTTGACTGTAAACCCGGAAAAATGTGAATTTTGTCGTTCCGAGGTAAAGTATCTAGGTTACGTCGTGAACCGTGAGGGCTTAAGCGTGAATCCGGAAAAGACCGAGCCGATTTTATCCGACCCGGCCCCGAAGAATATTAAGCAGTTAAGACGTTTTATAGGCTTAGCTTCGTGGTACCGGCGATTTATTCCGGAATTTGCTGTTGTTGCCGAGCCGTTGACGCGGTTATTTAGGTCGAATGTCAAGTGGCATTGGGGCGAGGAGCAACAGCAAGCGCTCGACTCGCTAAAAGGAGCCTTGACGAGCGCGCCAATCTTGGCATTTCCGAGTTTTAAAGATATTGTAGCGAACCCCTTCCACCTACAGACAGACGCGAGTAACACCGGTCTGGGAGTTGTCTTGACCCAGGTGCAAGATGGGGAGGAGCGCGTGATCTCCTTTGCGAGTCGTACTCTGCTAGCGGCCGAGAGAAATTACTCGGTAACCGAAAGGGAGTGCCTGGCTGTCGTGTGGGGAATCCGTAAGTTTCGGGAGTACCTTGAAGGCTTCTCCTTCAAGGTTATAACCGATCATAGCAGCCTCAAATGGCTGCACAACTTGCGGAATCCTACGGGGAGACTAGCCAGGTGGTCCCTAGAGCTTCTCGAGTACGACTTCGAGATTATTCACCGCAAAGGAGCGCTCCATCACGTCCCAGATGCCCTGTCGAGGATCACAGAGGATGGAGAGATACCGATCTCATCCGCCTGTGATACAAGCGACTCCTGGTATAAGCGTCGCGTCGCAGCTGTCTTGGAGAGGCCTTGGATCTTCCCAGATTGGAAAGTGGAAGACCAGAGGCTCTACAGGCACAGGCCAAACGGGATGTCCGATCCACTCATCCCGGACCTGGACGCGTGGAAGCTTGTGGTGCCCGAGGAGCAGAGGATAGTGGTTTTAAAAGAGGCTCACTCTGAACCACAAGCGGGCCATTTGGGGGTCGAAAAGACCTACCATCGGCTGTCGCTTCGCTATTACTGGCCAGGGATCTACGCGGATGTAGCGAAATTTGTGAGACAATGCGACCCCTGCCAGAGGACCAAGGTCGAACAGGACCGACCGGCTGGCTTGATGGGGCAACGCATTGTCGAGCAACCCTGGACGGTGGTGGCGAGCGACGTGATGGGCCCTTTGCCACGCAGCAAGAGTGGCCATAAATACGTCTTGGTTTTCCAAGACCTATTTACTAAATGGGTGGAAGTGGTGCCAATCAGGACTGCCAACGGACCCACGATCAAACGACAGTTTGAAGACCTGGTCGTGTCGCGTTGGGGTGCCCCGGAAGTTGTCCATACGGACAATGGCACCGAGTTCTCTAACCGCCTGATTGAGCAGACGTGCAAGGGGCTGGGTATTGTCCATACCACTAATCCGGTGTATCATGCCCAGGAAAATCCCACTGAGAGGGTTAATCGAGTCTTGAAGACCATGATTGTGGCCTTTCTCAGGGATGATCATAGGGATTGGGATTTACACTTGCACGAGTTCCGGTTCGCCTACAATACCGCGGTTCACGGATCCCTTAAGGTTACCCCAGCGTTTTTGAATTTCGGCAGGGAACCTTTGCCATACCGTTCGTTGCGCAAAGAGGTAGATATAAAGCAGCAGCGGTGTGCCCCGGAACCCTCGGAGTGGTTAGAAAGAATGAAAAGATTGAGCCATCTCCGAGACTTGATCACGAGGAATTTGGATCGCGCTTATGAGACCCAGGCTAAGTACTATGACAAGCACCGACGTGAACGGCATTTTAAGGTCGGCGATTTGGTCCTTAAACGCGATCGGGTGTTGTCAAACAAGGAGAAGGACATCGCGGCGAAGTTGTCGGACAAATACTCCGGACCGTATAAAGTGGTGCGACGTTTATCCCCGGTAGTTTTCCGTCTGGTGGACTCCAGAGGGAAGTATGCAGGCAAGGAGCACGTTAGACATTTGAATCCTTACGTCGCCAGCGAGGACCGGAATGAAGGCGAATATTCAGGGAAATGATATTTTGAAGGTCCAGGAGCAAAATGAGTAATGTAGGTTCCCTGTCCCCTTTTCTTTCAGCTTCCGAGCCCCCCCCCCCATCAGCAGTGAGAGTGGCCTCGACCAAGCCAGGGCCGTTTGAACCATGGCCTCGAAGAGGAGAGGAGGCAAAGCCGCTGAGGGAGCCGACTCCCAAGGAGGACCGGCAGATGTTGGACGAGGCACGATGGGTGAGGGCCTTGCCCCAGGAACTAAGCAGGGAGGAGTGGTTACGTAGGGGAGCCCCTAAACCGAGGCCGGATTATCGGCTACCCTACAAGGCCTGTTGGGCATGCGGGGTAAGGGGGCACAAACGTGGCTCTCCGGAGTGCCGCCTCCCGTACGTGGTGGTCTGTTTCGGGTGCGGTGAGCCGGGGAGGACGAAAGCCACTTGCCCGACATGCTCGGAGCTTTGGGAGTCGGATGAGGTGCTGGCGGGCCGAAGGAAGGCCAGGACAAACCAGTACCTCGTCCGGCGCCCGGAGATTGTAGCCGCCCATCAGCGTGCCATTCATGAGGCCGATTGGCGTAATGGCGTCCGGGAACGCAGGACCAGGGACGAATAGGACTCGAGCCGTACATCGCCGCTACTCCCTTTGACTTGTAAGCCCCGAGGGGCATAGGGGAAGGAAATAAAGAGAATTTCTTTTGTATTTGCCCTCGTATTTATTGGGACCCGGTATTGCGCCTTCCCTTATTCTGACTTATAACTCAAGGAGATTAGGATTAGGAGAAGTATGTCTTAAATTAGAAGAATTTTGGTTACTAGGCTGTAGTAAGAATTATGATATTGAAGTTTGAGACGTCTCAAACCCAAACTTGTGACGAATTGTGAGACGAACTATTAGGTGGATAATTCTTCTATGAGACGGAAATTTATCCCTAGATCAGGTAACGAAGGAAGACAATATAAGCAATAAACATTACCTCTATAAACCGAGGGACTCTTATACCGAAGTTTGGGATAAAATTTACCTAAAGGAAACCCTTGTCACTGATCAGCATTTTATGACTTTTAGGTTGACACAAAATTATCATAAAAAACTTTGCTCATATGTGAACGCTACTTATGTAATGTAAATGATGAATATAATACTAATATGGTATTCAAATCAAAAGTTATAAAAAACTGAATGTTACAAAAGAATTTTTCTCTAATGGATCTTTACAAAATATTTTTCTAAAAATTCAAGAAATGCAGTAGATGACGATAGAAAAAGGTGATTGAACATAAAAAAGTTTATATATGATTTATTCACGTGGCCTGATAGAGAAATTGCCTTTCTAAAAATTCCAAATTAATTGAATCTCAGCGCAGGCAATAGAGGGAATTCTCCACTTTCTATTGCATATGTAAAACAGAACATGAAATGCATAGGGGTTGAGATTTCGCTGTTTTCCTGAGTGCATAAATTCGTCTTACTTTCAAGAAATTGAAATTTCCAAGCACAAACTTGAGACGATTTGGCCCCACAATTTTTGTCAGCCAGCTCGAAGTCGAACCCAAAAGCAGGTAGTGGGTCATTACAATAGAGGCAATAAACCGTACGTGCGGCGTACTCTTAATTCTAAATTGATATTATACTTAAAGAACACATGAGATTTAACATCATAGAGGTTTTTCGCGAAACACATCATATGAGTGCAATGTCACATATGAGAACACGAATTGTGGAATGCTCATAAAGTGGCTGTAATTTTAATAAAAAAGTAATCTCAAGTGTTGAATTTGAAACAAACATACTGTTTTGGAAATGTAATAGAGTATAAAATTATCATACTTCATACATCATACTTAATTTATATGCGTTTCTCGGTGAGTTACGTTACTTTTTGTGAACGTAACGAGTCGTAATAAAGTTACTTTTCGAAAAAAGTAATTGATTAAAGTTAAAGTTAGTAGAGACGAAAAAGATGATAATGATTTGAACTCACTTCAGGAATTTTGAGATAAACATTTTCTCTTTACTGTTATGGTGACACGTTTTCCAGTAAATGTGCACAAAGAATCTTGTTGTTCTCTTTTTATTTACTCAAACAAAGTTTAATTGATTTATATTGTACATAATTTTGAAACATGGAAAAAACTTGTCTTTGTAACACTGAAAACAATAAAGTTACAACATGTTTTCATGCATATCAGACTAAGAAGATGAAGAAGTGATAGAATCAACTTTTCTTGTAAATTGATATATATGACATAATGCAGAAGTGCATTACAATGAGATAAGATATCAAAAGAAACGTCAGCATGTATAGGTACAGACCGTTGTGAAATCAGAGAACATTTCATATATTCAGATATAAGCTGACTCACGATACGGTCGAAATGACTGTGATGTAACCCTTTTTTTAAACTTTTAAAACTGGATTGTCTAGAGAATGATATAAGGAATCGAATAAACCCTGTAAGATAGCTCGCGTTCAATAAGAAGTTACTTTTTTAAACGAAAACAATAGAGAAAATTTCTCTCTTTTTAAAATTTCTAACACGCCTTTCTAAACATTCCAAATTAATTGAATCTTAGCCCAGGTAATAGAGGGAATTCTCCACTTTCTATTGCATATGTAAAACAGAACATGAAATGCATAGGGGTTGAGATTTCGCTGTTTTCCTGAGTGCATAAATTCGTCTTACTTTCAAGAAATTGAAATTTCCAAGCACAGACTTGAGACGATTTGGCCCCACAATTTTTGACAGCCAGCTCGAAGTCGAACCCAAAAGCAGGTAGTGGGTCAATACAATAGAGGCAATAAACCGTACGTGCTGCATACTCTTAATTCTAAATTGATATTATACTTAAAGAACACATGAGATTTAACATCATAGAGGTTTTTCGCGAAACACATCATATGAGTGCAATGTCACATATGAGAACACGAATTGTGGAATGCTCATAAAGTGGCTGTAATTTTAATAAAAAACTAATCTCAAGTGTTGAATTTGAAACAAACATACTGTTTTGGAAATGTAATAGAGTATAAAATTATCATACTTCATACATCATACTTAATTTATATACGTTTCTCGGTGAGTTACGTTACTTTTTGTGAACGTAACGAGTCGTAATAAAGTTACTTTTCGAAAAAAGTAATTGATTAAAGTTAATGTTGGTAGAGACGAAAAAGATGATAATGACTTGAACTAACTTCAGGAATTTTGAGAAAAACATTTTCTCTTTAATGTTATGGTGACACGTTTTCCAGTAAATGTGCACAAAGAATCTTGTTGTTCTCTTTTTTATTTACTCAAACAAAGTTTAATAGATTTATATTGTACATAATTTTGAAACATGGAAAAAACTTGTCTTTGTAACACTGAAAACAATAAAGTTACAACATGTTTTCATGCATATCAGACTAAGAAGATGAAGAAGTGATAGAATCAACTTTTCTTGTAAATTGATATATATGACATAATGCAGAAGTGCATTACAATGAGATAAGATATCAAAAGAAACGTAGGCATGTATAGGTACAGACCGTTGTGAAAAAAGAGAAAATTTCATATATTCAGATATAAGCTGACTCACTAGACGGTCGAAATGACTGTGATGTAACCCTTTTTTTAAACTTTTAAAACTGGATTGTCTAGAGAATGATATAAGGAATCGAATAAACCCTGTAAGATAGCTCGCGTTCAATAAGAAGTTACTTTTTTAAACGAAAACAATAGAGAAAATTTCTCTCTTTTTAAAATTTCTAACACGCCTTTCTAAACATTCCAAATTAATTGAATCTTAGCCCAGGTAATAGAGGGAATTCTCCACTTTCTATTGCATATGTAAAACAGAACATGAAATGCATAGGGGTTGAGATTTCGCTGTTTTCCTGAGTGCATAAATTCGTCTTACTTTCAAGAAATTGAAATTTCCAAGCACAGACTTGAGACGATTCGGCCCCACAATTTTTGACAGCCAGCTCGAAGTCGAACCCAAAAAGCAGGTAGTGGGTCAATACAATAGAGGCAATAAACCGTACGTGCTGCATACTCTTAATTCTAAATTGATATTATACTTAAAGAACACATGAGATTTAACATCATAGAGGTTTTTCGCGAAACACATCATATGAGTGCAATGTCACATATGAGAACACGAATTGTGGAATGCTCATAAAGTGGCTGTAATTTTAATAAAAAAGTAATCTCAAGTGTTGAATTTGAAACAAACATACTGTTTTGGAAATGTAATAGAGTATAAAATTATCATACTTCATACATCATACTTAATTTATATACGTTTCTCGGTGAGTTACGTTACTTTTTGTGAACGTAACGAGTCGTAATAAAGTTACTTTTCGAAAAAAGTAATTGATTAAAGTTAATGTTGGTAGAGACGAAAAAAGATGATAATGACTTGAACTAACTTCAGGAATTTTGAGAAAAACATTTTCTCTTTAATGTTATGGTGACACGTTTTCCAGTAAATGTGCACAAAGAATCTTGATGTTCTCTTTTTATTTACTCAAACAAAGTTTAATTGATTTATATTGTACATAATTTTGAAACATGGAAAAAACTTGTCTTTGTAACACTGAAAACAATAAAGTTACAACATGTTTTCATGCATATCAGACTAAGAAGATGAAGAAGTGATAGAATCAACTTTTCTTGTAAATTGATATATATGACATAATGCAGAAGTTCATTACAATGAGATAAGATATCAAAAGAAACGTCAGCATGTATAGGTACAGACCGTTGTGAAAAAAGAGAAAATTTCATATATTCAGATATAAGCTGACTCACTAGACGGTCGAAATGACTGTGATGTAACCCTTTTTTTTAAACTTTTAAAACTGGATTGTTTAGAGAATGATATAAGGAATCGAATATACCCTGTAAGATAGCTCGCGTTCAATAAGAAGTTAATTTTTTTAAACGAAAACAATAGAGAAAATTTCTCTCTTTTTAAAATTTCTAACACGCCTTTCTAAACATTCCAAATTAATTGAATCTTAGCCCAGGTAATAGAGGGAATTCTCCACTTTCTATTGCATATGTAAAACAGAACATGAAATGCATAGGGGTTGAGATTTCGCTGTTTTCCTGAGTGCATAAATTCGTCTTACTTTCAAGAAATTGAAATTTCCAAGCACAGACTTGAGACGATTTGGCCCCACAATTTTTAAAAAAAGCTCGAAGTCGAACCCAAAAGCAGGTAGTGGGTCAATACAATAGAGGCAATAAACCGTACGTGCTGCATACTCTTAATTCTAAATTGATATTATACTTAAAGAACACATGAGATTTAACATCATAGAGGTTTTTCGCGAAACACATCATATGAGTGCAATGTCACATATGAGAACACGAATTGTGGAATGCTCATAAAGTGGCTGTAATTTTAATAAAAAAGTAATCTCAAGTGTTGAATTTGAAACAAACATACTGTTTTGGAAATGTAATAGAGTATAAAATTATCATACTTCATACATCATACTTAATTTATATACGTTTCTCGGTGAGTTACGTTACTTTTTGTGAACGTAACGAGTCGTAATAAAGTTACTTTTCGAAAAAAAGTAATTGATTAAAGTTAATGTTGGTAGAGACGAAAAAGATGATAATGACTTGAACTAACTTCAGGAATTTTGAGAAAAACATTTTCTCTTTAATGTTATGGTGACACGTTTTCCAGTAAATGTGCACAAAGAATCTTGTTGTTCTCTTTTTATTTACTCAAACAAAGTTTAATTGATTTATATTGTACATAATTTTGAAACATGGAAAAAACTTGTCTTTGTAACACTGAAAACAATAAAGTTACAACATGTTTTCATGCATATCAGACTAAGAAGATGAAGAAGTGATAGAATCAACTTTTCTTGTAAATTGATATATATGACATAATGCAGAAGTGCATTACAATGAGATAAGATATCAAAAGAAACGTCAGCATGTATAGGTACAGACCGTTGTGAAAAAAGAGAAAATTTCATATATTCAGATATAAGCTGACTCACTAGACGGTCGAAATGACTGTGATGTAACCCTTTTTTTTAAACTTTTAAAACTGGATTGTTTAGAGAATGATATAAGGAATCGAATATACCCTGTAAGATAGCTCGCGTTCAATAAGAAGTTACTTTTTTAAACGAAAACAATAGAGAAAATTTCTCTCTTTTTAAAATTTCTAACACGCCTTTCTAAACATTCCAAATTAATTGAATCTTAGCCCAGGTAATAGAGGGAATTCTCCACTTTCTATTGCATATGTAAAACAGAACATGAAATGCATAGGGGTTGAGATTTCGCTGTTTTCCTGAGTGCATAAATTCGTCTTACTTTCAAGAAATTGAAATTTCCAAGCACAGACTTGAGACGATTCGGCCCCACAATTTTTAAAAAAAGCTCGAAGTCGAACCCAAAAGCAGGTAGTGGGTCAATACAATAGAGGCAATAAACCGTACGTGCTGCATACTCTTAATTCTAAATTGATATTATACTTAAAGAACACATGAGATTTAACATCATAGAGGTTTTTCGCGAAACACATCATATGAGTGCAATGTCACATATGAGAACACGAATTGTGGAATGCTCATAAAGTGGCTGTAATTTTAATAAAAAACTAATCTCAAGTGTTGAATTTGAAACAAACATACTGTTTTGGAAATGTAATAGAGTATAAAATTATCATACTTCATACATCATACTTAATTTATATACGTTTCTCGGTGAGTTACGTTACTTTTTGTGAACGTAACGAGTCGTAATAAAGTTACTTTTCGAAAAAAGTAATTGATTAAAGTTAATGTTGGTAGAGACGAAAAAGATGATAATGACTTGAACTAACTTCAGGAATTTTGAGAAAAACATTTTTTCTTTAATGTTATGGTGACACGTTTTCCAGTAAATGTGCACAAAGAATCTTGTTGTTCTCTTTTTATTTACTCAAACAAAGTTTAATTGATTTATATTGTACATAATTTTGAAACATGGAAAAAACTTGTCTTTGTAACACTGAAAACAATAAAGTTACAACATGTTTTCATGCATATCAGACTAAGAAGATGAAGAAGTGATAGAATCAACTTTTCTTGTAAATTGATATATATGACATAATGCAGAAGTGCATTACAATGAGATAAGATATCAAAAGAAACGTCAGCATGTATAGGTACAGACCGTTGTGAAAAAAGAGAAAATTTCATATATTCAGATATAAGCTGACTCACTAGACGGTCGAAATGACTGTGATGTAACCCTTTTTTTAAACTTTTAAAACTGGATTGTCTAGAGAATGATATAAGGAATCGAATAAACCCTGTAAGATAGCTCGCGTTCAATAAGAAGTTACTTTTTTAAACGAAAACAATAGAGAAAATTTCTCTCTTTTTAAAATTTCTAACACGCCTTTCTAAACATTCCAAATTAATTGAATCTTAGCCCAGGTAATAGAGGGGAATTCTCCACTTTCTATTGCATATGTAAAACAGAACATGAAATGCATAGGGGTTGAGATTTCGCTGTTTTCCTGAGTGCATAAATTCGTCTTACTTTCAAGAAATTGAAATTTCCAAGCACAGACTTGAGACGATTTGGCCCCACAATTTTTGACAGCCAGCTCGAAGTCGAACCCAAAAGCAGGTAGTGGGTCAATACAATAGAGGCAATAAACCGTACGTGCTGCATACTCTTAATTCTAAATTGATATTATACTTAAAGAACACATGAGATTTAACATCATAGAGGTTTTTCGCGAAACACATCATATGAGTGCAATGTCACATATGAGAACACGAATTGTGGAATGCTCATAAAGTGGCTGTAATTTTAATAAAAAAGTAATCTCAAGTGTTGAATTTGAAACAAACATACTGTTTTGGAAATGTAATAGAGTATAAAATTATCATACTTCATACATCATACTTAATTTATATACGTTTCTCGGTGAGTTACGTTACTTTTTGTGAACGTAACGAGTCGTAATAAAGTTACATTTCGAAAAAAGTAATTGATTAAAGTTAATGTTGGTAGAGACGAAAAAGATGATAATGACTTGAACTAACTTCAGGAATTTTGAGAAAAACATTTTCTCTTTAATGTTATGGTGACACGTTTTCCAGTAAATGTGCACAAAGAATCTTGATGTTCTCTTTTTATTTACTCAAACAAAGTTTAATTGATTTATATTGTACATAATTTTGAAACATGGAAAAAACTTGTCTTTGTAACACTGAAAACAATAAAGTTACAACATGTTTTCATGCATATCAGACTAAGAAGATGAAGAAGTGATAGAATCAACTTTTCTTGTAAATTGATATATATGACATAATGCAGAAGTACATTACAATGAGATAAGATATCAAAAGAAACGTCAGCATGTATAGGTACAGACCGTTGTGAAAAAAGAGAAAATTTCATATATTCAGATATAAGCTGACTCACTAGACGGTCGAAATGACTGTGATGTAACCCTTTTTTTTAAACTTTTAAAACTGGATTGTTTAGAGAATGATATAAGGAATCGAATATACCCTGTAAGATAGCTCGCGTTCAATAAGAAGTTACTTTTTTAAACGAAAACAATAGAGAAAATTTCTCTCTTTTTAAAATTTCTAACACGCCTTTCTAAACATTCCAAATTAATTGAATCTTAGCCCAGGTAATAGAGGGAATTCTCCACTTTCTATTGCATATGTAAAACAGAACATGAAATGCATAGGGGTTGAGATTTCGCTGTTTTCCTGAGTGCATAAATTCGTCTTACTTTCAAGAAATTGAAATTTCCAAGCACAGACTTGAGACGATTTGGCCCCACAATTTTTGACAGCCAGCTCGAAGTCGAACACAAAAGCAGGTAGTGGAGTCAATACAATAGAGGCAATAAACCGTACGTGCTGCATACTCTTAATTCTAAATTGATATTATACTTAAAGAACACATGAGATTTAACATCATAGAGGTTTTTCGCGAAACACATCATATGAGTGCAATGTCACATATGAGAACACGAATTGTGGAATGCTCATAAAGTGGCTGTAATTTTAATAAAAAAGTAATCTCAAGTGTTGAATTTGAAACAAACATACTGTTTTGGAAATGTAATAGAGTATAAAATTATCATACTTCATACATCATACTTAATTTATATACGTTTCTCGGTGAGTTACGTTACTTTTTGTGAACGTAACGAGTCGTAATAAAGTTACTTTTCGAAAAAAGTAATTGATTAAAGTTAATGTTGGTAGAGACGAAAAAGATGATAATGACTTGAACTAACTTCAGGAATTTTGAGAAAAACATTTTCTCTTTAATGTTATGGTGACACGTTTTCCAGTAAATGTGCACAAAGAATCTTGTTGTTCTCTTTTTATTTACTCAAACAAAGTTTAATTGATTTATATTGTACATAATTTTGAAACATGGAAAAAACTTGTCTTTGTAACACTGAAAACAATAAAGTTACAACATGTTTTCATGCATATCAGACTAAGAAGATGAAGAAGTGATAGAATCAACTTTTTCTTGTAAATTGATATATATGACATAATGCAGAAGTGCATTACAATGAGATAAGATATCAAAAGAAACGTCAGCACGTATAGGTACAGACCGTTGTGAAAAAAGAGAAAATTTCATATATTCAGATATAAGCTGACTCACTAGACGGTCGAAATGACTGTGATGTAACCCTTTTTTTTAAACTTTTAAAACTGGATTGTTTAGAGAATGATATAAGGAATCGAATATACCCTGTAAGATAGCTCGCGTTCAATAAGAAGTTACTTTTTTTAAACGAAAACAATAGAGAAAATTTCTCTCTTTTTAAAATTTCTAACACGCCTTTCTAAACATTCCAAATTAATTGAATCTTAGCCCAGGTAATAGAGGGAATTCTCCACTTTCTATTGCATATGTAAAACAGAACATGAAATGCATAGGGGTTGAGATTTCGCTGTTTTCCTGAGTGCATAAATTCGTCTTACTTTCAAGAAATTGAAATTTCCAAGCACAGACTTGAGACGATTCGGCCCCACAATTTTTAAAAAAAGCTCGAAGTCGAACCCAAAAGCAGGTAGTGGGTCAATACAATAGAGGCAATAAACCGTACGTGCTGCATACTCTTAATTCTAAATTGATATTATACTTAAAGAACACATGAGATTTAACATCATAGAGGTTTTTCGCGAAACACATCATATGAGTGCAATGTCACATATGAGAACACGAATTGTGGAATGCTCATAAAGTGGCTGTAATTTTAATAAAAAAGTAATCTCAAGTGTTGAATTTGAAACAAACATACTGTTTTGGAAATGTAATAGAGTATAAAATTATCATACTTCATACATCATACTTAATTTATATACGTTTCTCGGTGAGTTACGTTACTTTTTGTGAACGTAACGAGTCGTAATAAAGTTACTTTTCGAAAAAAGTAATTGATTAAAGTTAATGTTGGTAGAGACGAAAAAGATGATAATGACTTGAACTAACTTCAGGAATTTTGAGAAAAACATTTTCTCTTTAATGTTATGGTGACACGTTTTCCAGTAAATGTGCACAAAGAATCTTGTTGTTCTCTTTTTATTTACTCAAACAAAGTTTAATTGATTTATATTGTACATAATTTTGAAACATGGAAAAAACTTGTCTTTGTAACACTGAAAACAATAAAGTTACAACATGTTTTCATGCATATCAGACTAAGAAGATGAAGAAGTGATAGAATCAACTTTTCTTGTAAATTGATATATATGACATAATGCAGAAGTGCATTACAATGAGATAAGATATCAAAAGAAACGTCAGCATGTATAGGTACAGACCGTTGTGAAAAAAGAGAAAATTTCATATATTCAGATATAAGCTGACTCACTAGACGGTCGAAATGACTGTGATGTAACCCTTTTTTTAAACTTTTAAAACTGGATTGTCTAGAGAATGATATAAGGAATCGAATAAACCCTGTAAGATAGCTCGCGTTCAATAAGAAGTTACTTTTTTAAACGAAAACAATAGAGAAAATTTCTCTCTTTTTAAAATTTCTAACACGCCTTTCTAAACATTCCAAATTAATTGAATCTTAGCCCAGGTAATAGAGGGAATTCTCCACTTTCTATTGCATATGTAAAACAGAACATGAAATGCATAGGGGTTGAGATTTCGCTGTTTTCCTGAGTGCATAAATTCGTCTTACTTTCAAGAAATTGAAATTTCCAAGCACAGACTTGAGACGATTCGGCCCCACAATTTTTAAAAAAAGCTCGAAGTCGAACCCAAAAGC
The DNA here is from genome assembly GCA_030998225.1 of Diplolepis rosae. Lineage (NCBI taxonomy): Eukaryota > Metazoa > Arthropoda > Insecta > Hymenoptera > Diplolepididae > Diplolepis > Diplolepis rosae. The sequence goes on along the minus strand of JAPYXD010000726.1, from coordinate 304,581 downwards.
AGGTAGTGGGTCAATACAATAGAGGCAATAAACCGTACGTGCTGCATACTCTTAATTCTAAATTGATATTATACTTAAAGAACACATGAGATTTAACATCATAGAGGTTTTTCGCGAAACACATCATATGAGTGCAATGTCACATATGAGAACACGAATTGTGGAATGCTCATAAAGTGGCTGTAATTTTAATAAAAAAGTAATCTCAAGTGTTGAATTTGAAACAAACATACTGTTTTGGAAATGTAATAGAGTATAAAATTATCATACTTCATACATCATACTTAATTTATATACGTTTCTCGGTGAGTTACGTTACTTTTTGTGAACGTAACGAGTCGTAATAAAGTTACTTTTCGAAAAAAGTAATTGATTAAAGTTAATGTTGGTAGAGACGAAAAAGATGATAATGACTTGAACTAACTTCAGGAATTTTGAGAAAAACATTTTCTCTTTAATGTTATGGTGACACGTTTTCCAGTAAATGTGCACAAAGAATCTTGATGTTCTCTTTTTATTTACTCAAACAAAGTTTAATTGATTTATATTGTACATAATTTTGAAACATGGAAAAAACTTGTCTTTGTAACACTGAAAACAATAAAGTTACAACATGTTTTCATGCATATCAGACTAAGAAGATGAAGAAGTGATAGAATCAACTTTTCTTGTAAATTGATATATATGACATAATGCAGAAGTGCATTACAATGAGATAAGATATCAAAAGAAACGTCAGCATGTATAGGTACAGACCGTTGTGAAAAAAAGAGAAAATTTCATATATTCAGATATAAGCTGACTCACTAGACGGTCGAAATGACTGTGATGTAACCCTTTTTTTTAAACTTTTAAAACTGGATTGTTTAGAGAATGATATAAGGAATCGAATATACCCTGTAAGATAGCTCGCGTTCAATAAGAAGTTACTTTTTTAAACGAAAACAATAGAGAAAATTTCTCTCTTTTTAAAATTTCTAACACGCCTTTCTAAACATTCCAAATTAATTGAATCTTAGCCCAGGTAATAGAGGGAATTCTCCACTTTCTATTGCATATGTAAAACAGAACATGAAATGCATAGGGGTTGAGATTTCGCTGTTTTCCTGAGTGCATAAATTCGTCTTACTTTCAAGAAATTGAAATTTCCAAGCACAGACTTGAGACGATTTGGCCCCACAATTTTTGACAGCCAGCTCGAAGTCGAACACAAAAGCAGGTAGTGGGTCAATACAATAGAGGCAATAAACCGTACGTGCTGCATACTCTTAATTCTAAATTGATATTATACTTAAAGAACACATGAGATTTAACATCATAGAGGTTTTTCGCGAAACACATCATATGAGTGCAATGTCACATATGAGAACACGAATTGTGGAATGCTCATAAAGTGGCTGTAATTTTAATAAAAAAGTAATCTCAAGTGTTGAATTTGAAACAAACATACTGTTTTGGAAATGTAATAGAGTATAAAATTATCATACTTCATACATCATACTTAATTTATATACGTTTCTCGGTGAGTTACGTTACTTTTTGTGAACGTAACGAGTCGTAATAAAGTTACTTTTCGAAAAAAGTAATTGATTAAAGTTAATGTTGGTAGAGACGAAAAAGATGATAATGACTTGAACTAACTCCAGGAATTTTGAGAAAAACATTTTCTCTTTAATGTTATGGTGACACGTTTTCCAGTAAATGTGCACAAAGAATCTTGTTGTTCTCTTTTTATTTACTCAAACAAAGTTTAATTGATTTATATTGTACATAATTTTGAAACATGGAAAAAACTTGTCTTTGTAACACTGAAAACAATAAAGTTACAACATGTTTTAATGCATATCAGACTAAGAAGATGAAGAAGTGATAGAATCAACTTTTCTTGTAAATTTATATATATGACATAATGCAGAAGTGCATTACAATGAGATAAGATATCAAAAGAAACGTCAGCATGTATAGGTACAGACCGTTGTGAAAAAAGAGAAAATTTCATATATTCAGATATAAGCTGACTCACTAGACGGTCGAAATGACTGTGATGTAACCCTTTTTTTAAACTTTTAAAACTGGATTGTTTAGAGAATGATATAAGGAATCGAATATACCCTGTAAGATAGCTCGCGTTCAATAAGAAGTTACTTTTTTAAACGAAAACAATAGAGAAAATTTCTCTCTTTTTAAAATTTCTAACACGCCTTTCTAAACATTCCAAATTAATTGAATCTTAGCCCAGGTAATAGAGGGAATTCTCCACTTTCTATTGCATATGTAAAACAGAACATGAAATGCATAGGGGTTGAGATTTCGCTGTTTTCCTGAGTGCATAAATTCGTCTTACTTTCAAGAAATTGAAATTTCCAAGCACAGACTTGAGACGATTTGGCCCCACAATTTTTGACAGCCAGCTCGAAGTCGAACCCAAAAGCAGGTAGTGGGTCAATACAATAGAGGCAATAAACCGTACGTGCTGCATACTCTTAATTCTAAATTGATATTATACTTAAAGAACACATGAGATTTAACATCATAGAGGTTTTTCGCGAAACACATCATATGAGTGCAATGTCACATATGAGAACACGAATTGTGGAATGCTCATAAAGTGGCTGTAATTTTAATAAAAAAGTAATCTCAAGTGTTGAATTTGAAACAAACATACTGTTTTGGAAATGTAATAGAGTATAAAATTATCATACTTCATACATCATACTTAATTTATATACGTTTCTCGGTGAGTTACGTTACTTTTTGTGAACGTAACGAGTCGTAATAAAGTTACTTTTCGAAAAAAGTAATTGATTAAAGTTAATGTTGGTAGAGACGAAAAAGATGATAATGACTTGAACTAACTTCAGGAATTTTGAGAAAAACATTTTCTCTTTAATGTTATGGTGACACGTTTTCCAGTAAATGTGCACAAAGAATCTTGTTGTTCTCTTTTTATTTACTCAAACAAAGTTTAATTGATTTATATTGTACATAATTTTGAAACATGGAAAAAACTTGTCTTTGTAACACTGAAAACAATAAAGTTACAACATGTTTTCATGCATATCAGACTAAGAAGATGAAGAAGTGATAGAATCAACTTTTCTTGTAAATTGATATATATGACATAATGCAGAAGTGCATTACAATGAGATAAGATATCAAAAGAAACGTCAGCATGTATAGGTACAGACCGTTGTGAAAAAAGAGAAAATTTCATATATTCAGATATAAGCTGACTCACTAGACGGTCGAAATGACTGTGATGTAACCCTTTTTTTTAAACTTTTAAAACTGGATTGTCTAGAGAATGATATAAGGAATCGAATAAACCCTGTAAGATAGCTCGCGTTCAATAAGAAGTTACTTTTTTAAACGAAAACAATAGAGAAAATTTCTCTCTTTTTAAAATTTCTAACACGCCTTTCTAAACATTCCAAATTAATTGAATCTTAGCCCAGGTAATAGAGGGAATTCTCCACTTTCTATTGCATATGTAAAACAGAACATGAAATGCATAGGGGTTGAGATTTCGCTGTTTTCCTGAGTGCATAAATTCGTCTTACTTTCAAGAAATTGAAATTTCCAAGCACAGACTTGAGACGATTTGGCCCCACAATTTTTGACAGCCAGCTCGAAGTCGAACCCAAAAGCAGGTAGTGGGTCAATACAATAGAGGCAATAAACCGTACGTGCTGCATACTCTTAATTCTAAATTGATATTATACTTAAAGAACACATGAGATTTAACATCATAGAGGTTTTTCGCGAAACACATCATATGAGTGCAATGTCACATATGAGAACACGAATTGTGGAATGCTCATAAAGTGGCTGTAATTTTAATAAAAAAGTAATCTCAAGTGTTGAATTTGAAACAAACATACTGTTTTGGAAATGTAATAGAGTATAAAATTATCATACTTCATACATCATACTTAATTTATATACGTTTCTCGGTGAGTTACGTTACTTTTTGTGAACGTAACGAGTCGTAATAAAGTTACTTTTCGAAAAAAGTAATTGATTAAAGTTAATGTTGGTAGAGACGAAAAAGATGATAATGACTTGAACTAACTTCAGGAATTTTGAGAAAAACATTTTCTCTTTAATGTTATGGTGACACGTTTTCCAGTAAATGTGCACAAAGAATCTTGATGTTCTCTTTTTATTTACTCAAACAAAGTTTAATTGATTTATATTGTACATAATTTTTAAACATGGAAAAAACTTTTCTTTGTAACACTGAAAACAATAAAGTTACAACATGTTTTCATGCATATCAGACTAAGAAGATGAAGAAGTGATAGAATCAACTTTTCTTGTAAATTGATATATATGACATAATGCAGAAGTACATTACAATGAGATAAGATATCAAAAGAAACGTCAGCATGTATAGGTACAGACCGTTGTGAAAAAAGAGAAAATTTCATATATTCAGATATAAGCTGACTCACTAGACGGTCGAAATGACTGTGATGTAACCCTTTTTTTAAACTTTTAAAACTGGATTGTTTAGAGAATGATATAAGGAATCGAATATACCCTGTAAGATAGCTCGCGTTCAATAAGAAGTTACTTTTTTAAACGAAAACAATAGAGAAAATTTCTCTCTTTTTAAAATTTCTAACACGCCTTTCTAAACATTCCAAATTAATTGAAACTTAGCCCAGGTAATAGAGGGAATTCTCCACTTTCTATTGCATATGTAAAACAGAACATGAAATGCATAGGGGTTGAGATTTCGCTGTTTTCCTGAGTGCATAAATTCGTCTTACTTTCAAGAAATTGAAATTTCCAAGCACAGACTTGAGACGATTCGGCCCCACAATTTTTAAAAAAAGCTCGAAGTCGAACCCAAAAGCAGGTAGTGGGTCAATACAATAGAGGCAATAAACCGTACGTGCTGCATACTCTTAATTCTAAATTGATATTATACTTAAAGAACACATGAGATTTAACATCATAGAGGTTTTTCGCGAAACACATCATATGAGTGCAATGTCACATATGAGAACACGAATTGTGGAATGCTCATAAAGTGGCTGTAATTTTAATAAAAAAGTAATCTCAAGTGTTGAATTTGAAACAAACATACTGTTTTGGAAATGTAATAGAGTATAAAATTATCATACTTCATACATCATACTTAATTTATATACGTTTCTCGGTGAGTTACGTTACTTTTTGTGAACGTAACGAGTCGTAATAAAGTTACTTTTCGAAAAAAGTAATTGATTAAAGTTAATGTTGGTAGAGACGAAAAAGATGATAATGACTTGAACTAACTTCAGGAATTTTGAGAAAAACATTTTCTCTTTAATGTTATGGTGACACGTTTTCCAGTAAATGTGCACAAAGAATCTTGTTGTTCTCTTTTTATTTACTCAAACAAAGTTTAATTGATTTATATTGTACATAATTTTGAAACATGGAAAAAACTTGTCTTTGTAACACTGAAAACAATAAAGTTACAACATGTTTTCATGCATATCAGACTAAGAAGATGAAGAAGTGATAGAATCAACTTTTCTTGTAAATTGATATATATGACATAATGCAGAAGTGCATTACAATGAGATAAGATATCAAAAGAAACGTCAGCATGTATAGGTTCAGACCGTTGTGAAAAAAGAGAAAATTTCATATATTCAGATATAAGCTGACTCACTAGACGGTCGAAATGACTGTGATGTAACCCTTTTTTTTAAACTTTTAAAACTGGATTGTCTAGAGAATGATATAAGGAATCGAATAAACCCTGTAAGATAGCTCGCGTTCAATAAGAAGTTACTTTTTTAAACGAAAACAATAGAGAAAATTTCTCTCTTTTTAAAATTTCTAACACGCCTTTCTAAACATTCCAAATTAATTGAATCTTAGCCCAGGTAATAGAGGGAATTCTCCACTTTCTATTGCATATGTAAAACAGAACATGAAATGCATAGGGGTTGAGATTTCGCTGTTTTCCTGAGTGCATAAATTCGTCTTACTTTCAAGAAATTGAAATTTCCAAGCACAGACTTGAGACGATTTGGCCCCACAATTTTTGACAGCCAGCTCGAAGTCGAACCCAAAAGCAGGTAGTGGGTCAATACAATAGAGGCAATAAACCGTACGTGCTGCATACTCTTAATTCTAAATTGATATTATACTTAAAGAACACATGAGATTTAACATCATAGAGGTTTTTCGCGAAACACATCATATGAGTGCAATGTCACATATGAGAACACGAATTGTGGAATGCTCATAAAGTGGCTGTAATTTTAATAAAAAAGTAATCTCAAGTGTTGAATTTGAAACAAACATACTGTTTTGGAAATGTAATAGAGTATAAAATTATCATACTTCATACATCATACTTAATTTATATACGTTTCTCGGTGAGTTACGTTACTTTTTGTGAACGTAACGAGTCGTAATAAAGTTACTTTTCGAAAAAAGTAATTGATTAAAGTTAATGTTGGTAGAGACGAAAAAGATGATAATGACTTGAACTAACTTCAGGAATTTTGAGAAAAACATTTTCTCTTTAATGTTATGGTGACACGTTTTCCAGTAAATGTGCACAAAGAATCTTGTTGTTCTCTTTTTATTTACTCAAACAAAGTTTAATTGATTTATATTGTACATAATTTTGACAAATGGAAAAAACTTGTCTTTGTAACACTGAAAACAATAAAGTTACAACATGTTTTCATGCATATCAGACTAAGAAGATGAAGAAGTGATAGAATCAACTTTTCTTGTAACTTGATATATATGACATAATGCAGAAGTGCATTACAATGAGATAAGATATCAAAAGAAACGTCAGCATGTATAGGTACAGACCGTTGTGAAAAAAAGAGAAAATTTCATATATTCAGATATAAGCTGACTCACTAGACGGTCGAAATGACTGTGATGTAACCCTTTTTTTAAACTTTTAAAACTGGATTGTCTAGAGAATGATATAAGGAATCGAATAAACCCTGTAAGATAGCTCGCGTTCAATAAGAAGTTACTTTTTTAAACGAAAACAATAGAGAAAATTTCTCTCTTTTTTAAAATTTCTAACACGCCTTTCTAAACATTCCAAATTAATTGAATCTTAGCCCAGGTAATAGAGGGAATTCTCCACTTTCTATTGCATATGTAAAACAGAACATGAAATGCATAGGGGTTGAGATTTCGCTGTTTTCCTGAGTGCATAAATTCGTCTTACTTTCAAGAAATTGAAATTTCCAAGCACAGACTTGAGACGATTTGGCCCCACAATTTTTGACAGCCAGCTCGAAGTCGAACCCAAAAGCAGGTAGTGGGTCAATACAATAGAGGCAATAAACCGTACGTGCTGCATACTCTTAATTCTAAATTGATATTATACTTAAAGAACACATGAGATTTAACATCATAGAGGTTTTTCGCGAAACACATCATATGAGTGCAATGTCACATATGAGAACACGAATTGTGGAATGCTCATAAAGTGGCTGTAATTTTAATAAAAAACTAATCTCAAGTGTTGAATTTGAAACAAACATACTGTTTTGGAAATGTAATAGAGTATAAAATTATCATACTTCATACATCATACTTAATTTATATACGTTTCTCGGTGAGTTACGTTACTTTTTGTGAACGTAACGAGTCGTAATAAAGTTACTTTTCGAAAAAAGTAATTGATTAAAGTTAATGTTGGTAGAGACGAAAAAGATGATAATGACTTGAACTAACTTCAGGAATTTTGAGAAAAACATTTTCTCTTTAATGTTATGGTGACACGTTTTCCAGTAAATGTGCACAAAGAATCTTGTTGTTCTCTTTTTATTTACTCAAACAAAGTTTAATTGATTTATATTGTACATAATTTTGACAAATGGAAAAAAACTTGTCTTTGTAACACTGAAAACAATAAAGTTACAACATGTTTTCATGCATATCAGACTAAGAAGATGAAGAAGTGATAGAATCAACTTTTCTTGTAACTTGATATATATGACATAATGCAGAAGTGCATTACAATGAGATAAGATATCAAAAGAAACGTCAGCATGTATAGGTACAGACCGTTGTGAAAAAAGAGAAAATTTCATATATTCAGATATAAGCTGACTCACTAGACGGTCGAAATGACTGTGATGTAACCCTTTTTTTTAAACTTTTAAAACTGGATTGTTTAGAGAATGATATAAGGAATCGAATAAACCCTGTAAGATAGCTCGCGTTCAATAAGAAGTTACTTTTTTAAACGAAAACAATAGAGAAAATTTCTCTCTTTTTAAAAGTTCTAACACGCCTTTCCAAACATTCCAAATCAATTGAATCTTAGCCCAGGTAATAGAGGGAATTCTCAACTTTCTATTGCATATGTAAAACAGAACATGAAATGCATAGGGGTTGACATTTCGCTGATTTCCTGAGTGCATAAATTCGTCTTACTTTCAAGAAATTGAAATTACCAAGCACAGACTTGAGACGATTTGTCCCCACAATTTTTGTCAGCCAGCTCGAAGTCGAACCCAAAAGCAGGTAGTGGGTCATTACAATAGAGGCAATAGACTCATATGTGACATTGCACTCATATGATGTGTTTCGCGAAAAACCTCTATGATGTTAAATCTCATGTGTTCTTTAAGTATAATATCAATTTAGAATTAAGAGTATGCAGCACGTACGGTTTATTGCCTCTATTGTATTGACCCACTACCTGCTTTTGGGTTCGACTTCGAGCTGGCTGTCAAAAATTGTGGGGCCAAATCGTCTCAAGTCTGTGCTTGGTAATTTCAATTTCTTGAAAGTAAGACGAATTTATGCACTCAGGAAAACAGCGAAATCTCAACCCCTATGCATTTCATGTTCTGTTTTACATATGCAATAGAAAGTGGAGAATTCCCTCTATTACCTGGGCTAAGATTCAATTAATTTGGAATGTTTAGAAAGGCGTGTTAGAAATTTTAAAAAGAGAGAAATTTTCTCTATTGTTTTCGTTTAAAAAAGTAACTTCTTATTGAACGCGAGCTATCTTACAGGATTTATTCGATTCCTTATATCATTCTCTAAACAATCCAGTTTTAAAAGTTTAAAAAAAGGGTTACATCACAGTCATTTCGACCGTCTAGTGAGTCAGCTTATATCTGAATATATGAAATTTTCTCTTTTTTCACAACGGTCTGTACCTATACATGCTGACGTTTCTTTTGATATCTTATCTCATTGTAATGTACTTCTGCATTATGTCATATATATCAATTTACAAGAAAAGTTGATTCTATCACTTCTTCATCTTCTTAGTCTGATATGCATGAAAACATGTTGTAACTTTATTGTTTTCAGTGTTACAAAGACAAGTTTTTTCCATGTTTCAAAATTATGTACAATATAAATCAATTAAACTTTGTTTGAGTAAATAAAAAGAGAACAACAAGATTCTTTGTGCACATTTACTGGAAAACGTGTCACCATAACATTAAAGAGAAAATGTTTTTCTCAAAATTCCTGAAGTTAGTTCAAGTCATTATCATCTTTTTCGTCTCTACCAACATTAACTTTAATCAATTACTTTTTTCGAAAAGTAACTTTATTACGACTCGTTACGTTCACAAAAAGTAACTTAACTCACCGAGAAACGTATATAAATTAAGTATGATGTATGAAGTATGATAATTTTATACTCTATTACATTTCCAAAACAGTATGTTTGTTTCAAATTCAACACTTGAGATTACTTTTTTATTAAAATTACAGCCACTTTATGAGCATTCCACAATTCGTGTTCTCATATGTGACATTGCACTCATATGATGTGTTTCGCGAAAAACCTCTATGATGTTAAATCTCATGTGTTCTTTAAGTATAATCTCAATTTAGAATTAAGAGTATGCAGCAGGTACGGTTTATTGCCTCTATTGTAATGACCCACTACCTGCTTTTGGGTTCGACTTCGAGCTGGCTGACAAAAATTGTGGGGCCAAATCGTCTCAAGTCTGTGCTTGGTAATTTCAATTTCTTGAAAGTAAGACGAATTTATGCACTCAGGAAAACAGCGAAATCTCAACCCCTATGCATTTCATGTTCTGTTTTACATATGCAATAGAAAGTGGAGAATTCCCTCTATTACCTGGGCTAAGATTCAATTAATTTGGAATGTTTAGAAAGGCGTGTTAGAAATTTTAAAAAGAGAGAAATTTTCTCTATTGTTTTCGTTTAAAAAAGTAACTTCTTATTGAACGCGAGCTATCTTACAGGATTTATTCGATTCCTTATATCATTCTCTAAACAATCCAGTTTTAAAAGTTTAAAAAAAGGGTTACATCACAGTCATTTCGACCGTCTAGTGAGTCAGCTTATATCTGAATATATGAAATTTTCTCTTTTTTCACAACGGTCTGTACCTATACATGCTGACGTTTCTTTTGATATCTTATCTCATTGTAATGTACTTCTGCATTATGTCATATATATCAATTTACAAGAAAAGTTGATTCTATCACTTCTTCATCTTCTTAGTCTGATATGCATGAAAACATGTTGTAACTTTATTGTTTTCAGTGTTACAAAGACAAGTTTTTTCCATGTTTCAAAATTATGTACAATATAAATCAATTAAACTTTGTTTGAGTAAATAAAAAGAGAACAACAAGATTCTTTGTGCACATTTACTGGAAAACGTGTGACCATAACATTAAAGAGAAAATGTTTTTCTCAAAATTCCTGAAGTTAGTTCAAGTCATTATCATCTTTTTCGTCTCTACCAACATTAACTTTAATCGATTACTTTTTTCGAAAAGTACCTTTATTACGACTTTTTACGTTCACAAAAAGTAACGTAACTCACCGAGAAACGTATATAAATTAAGTATGATGTATGAAGTATGATAATTTTATACTCTATTACATTTCCAAAACAGTATGTTTGTTTCAAATTCAACACTTGAGATTACTTTTTTATTAAAATTACAGCCACTTTATGAGCATTCCACAATTCGTGTTCTCATATGTGACATTGCACTCATATGATGTGTTTCGCGAAAAACCTCTATGATGTTAAATCTCATGTGTTCTTTAAGTATAATCTCAATTTAGAATTAAGAGTATGCAGCAGGTACGGTTTATTGCCTCTATTGTAATGACCCACTACCTGCTTTTGGGTTCGACTTCGAGCTGGCTGTCAAAAATTGTGGGGCCAAATCGTCTCAAGTCTGTGCTTGGTAATTTCAATTTCTTGAAAGTAAGACGAATTTATGCACTCAGGAAAACAGCGAAATCTCAACCCCTATGCATTTCATGTTCTGTTTTACATATGCAATAGAAAGTGGAGAATTCCCTGTATTACCTGGGCTAAGATTCAATTAATTTGGAATGTTTAGAAAGGCGTGTTAGAAATTTTAAAAAGAGAGAAATTTTCTCTATTGTTTTCGTTTAAAAAAGTAACTTCTTATTGAACGGGAGCTATCTTACAGGATTTATTCGATTCCTTATATCATTCTCTAAACAATCCAGTTTTAAAAAGTTTAAAAAAAAAGGGTTACATCACAGTCATTTCGACCGTCTAGTGAGTCAGCTTATATCTGAATATATGAAATTTTCTCTTTTTTCACAACGGTCTGTACCTATACATGCTGACGTTTCTTTTGATATCTTATCTCATTGTAATGCACTTCTGCATTATGTCATATATATCAATTTACAAGAAAAGTTGATTCTATCACTTCTTCATCTTCTTAGTCTGATATGCATGAAAACATGTTGTAACTTTATTGTTTTCAGTGTTACAAAGACAAGTTTTTTCCATGTTTCAAAATTATGTACAATATAAATCAATTAAACTTTGTTTGAGTAAATAAAAAGAGAACAACAAGATTCTTTGTGCACATTTACTGGAAAACGTGTCACCATAACATTAAAGAGAAAATGTTTTTCTCAAAATTCCTGAAGTTAGTTCAAGTCATTATCATCTTTTTCGTCTCTACCAACATTAACTTTAATCAATTACTTTTTTCGAAATGTAACTTTATTACGACTTGTTACGTTCACAAAAAGTAACGTAACTCACCGAGAAACGTATATAAATTAAGTATGATGTATGAAGTATGATAATTTTATACTCTATTACATTTCCAAAACAGTATGTTTGTTTCAAATTCAACACTTGAGATTACTTTTTTATTAAAATTACAGCCACTTTATGAGCATTCCACAATTCGTGTTCTCATATGTGACATTGCACTCATATGATGTGTTTCGCGAAAAACCTCTATGATGTTAAATCTCATGTGTTCTTTAAGTATAATCTCAATTTTGAATTAAGAGTATGCAGCACGTACGGTTTATTGCCTCTATTGTAAAGATCCACTACCTGCTTTTGGGTTCGACTTCGAGCTGGCTGTCAAAAATTGTGGGGCCAAATCGTCTCAAGTCTGTGCTTGGTAATTTCAATTTCTTGAAAGTAAGACGAATTTATGCACTCAGGAAAACAGCGAAATCTCAACCCCTATCCATTTCATGTTCTGTTTTACATATGCAATAGAAAGTTGAGATTTCCCTCTATTACCTGGGCTAAGATTCAATTGATTTGGAATGTTTGGAAAGGCGTGTTAGAACTTTTAAAAAGAGAGAAATTTTCTCTATTGTTTTCGTTTAAAAAAGTAACTTCTTATTGAACGCGAGCTATCTTACAGGGTTTATTCGATTCCTTATATCATTCTCTAAACAATCCAGTTTTAAAAGTTTAAAAAAAGGGTTACATCACAGTCATTTCGACCGTCTAGTGAGTCAGCTTATATCTGAATATATGAAATTTTCTCTTTTTTCACAACGGTCTGTACCTATACATGCTGACGTTTCTTTTGATATCTTATCTTATTGTAATGCACTTCTGCATTATGTCATATATATCAAGTTACAAGAAAAGTTGATTCTATCACTTCTTCACCTTCTTAGTCTGATATGCATGAAAACATGTTGTAACTTTATTGTTTTCAGTGTTACAAAGACAAGTTTTTTCCATTTGTCAAAATTATGTACAATATAAATCAATTAAACTTTGTTTGAGTAAATAAAAAGAGAACAACAAGATTCTTTTTTCACATTTACTTGAAAACTTGTCAACATAAAATAAAAGAGAAAATGTTTTTCTCAAAATTCCTGAAGTTAGTTCAAGTCATTATCATCTTTTTCGTCTCTACCAACATTAACTTTAATCAATTACTTTTTTCGAAAAGTAACTTTATTACGACTTTTTACGTTCACAAAAAGTAACGTAACTCACCGAGAAACGTATATAAATTAAGTATGATGTATGAAGTATGATAATTTTATACTCTATTACATTTCCAAAACAGTATGTTTGTTTCAAATTCAACACTTGAGATTACTTTTTTATTAAAATTACAGCCACTTTATGAGCATTCCACAATTCGTGTTCTCATATGTGACATTGCACTCATATGATGTGTTTCGCGAAAAACCTCTATGATGTTAAATCTCATGTGTTCTTTAAGTATAATCTCAATTTAGAATTAAGAGTATGCAGCACGTACGGTTTATTGCCTCTATTGTAATGACCCACTACCTGCTTTTGGGTTCGACTTCGAGCTGGCTGTCAAAAATTGTGGGGCCAAATCGTCTCAAGTCTGTGCTTGGTAATTTCAATTTCTTGAAAGTAAGACGAATTTATGCACTCAGGAAAACAGCGAAATCTCAACCCCTATGCATTTCATGTTCTGTTTTACATATGCAATAGAAAGTGGAGAATTCCCTCTATTACCTGAGCTAAGATTCAATTAATTTGGAATGTTTAGAAAGGCGTGTTAGAAATTTTAAAAAGAGAGAAATTTTCTCTAGTGTTTTCGTTTAAAAAAGTAACTTCTTATTGAACGCGAGCTATCTTACAGGGTTTATTCGATTCCTTATATCATTCTCTAAACAATCCAGTTTTAAAAGTTTAAAAAAAAGGGTTACATCACAGTCATTTCGACCGTCTAGTGAGTCAGCCTATATCTGAATATATGAAATTTTCTCTTTTTTCACAACGGTCTGTACCTATACATGCTGACGTTTCTTTTGAAATCTTATCTCATTGTAATGCACTTCTGCATTATGTCATATATATCAATTTACAAGAAAAGTTGATTCTATCACTTCTTCATCTTCTTAGTCTGATATGCATGAAAACATGTTGTAACTTTATTGTTTTCAGTGTTACAAAGACAAGTTTTTTCCATGTTTCAAAATTATGTACAATATAAATCAATTAAACTTTGTTTGAGTAAATAAAAAGAGAACAACAAGATTCTTTGTGCACATTTACTGGAAAACGTGTCACCATAACATTAAAGAGAAAATGTTTTTCTCAAAATTCCTGAAGTTAGTTCAAGTCATTATCATCTTTTTCGTCTCTACCAACATTAACTTTAATCAATTACTTTTTTTCGAAAAGTAACTTTATTACGACTTTTTACGTTCACAAAAAGTAACGTAACTCACCGAGAAACGTATATAAATTAAGTATGATGTATGAAGTATGATAATTTTATACTCTATTACATTTCCAAAACAGTATGTTTGTTTCAAATTCAACACTTGAGATTACTTTTTTATTAAAATTACAGCCACTTTATGAGCATTCCACAATTCGTGTTCTCATATGTGACATTGCACTCATATGATGTGTTTCGCGAAAAACCTCTATGATGTTAAATCTCATGTGTTCTTTAAGTATAATATCAATTTAGAATTAAGAGTACGCCGCACGTACGGTTTATTGCCTCTATTGTAATGACCCACTACCTGCTTTTGGGTTCGACTTCGAGCTGGCTGACAAAAATTGTGGGGCCAAATCGTCTCAAGTTTGTGCTTGGAAATTTCAATTTCTTGAAAGTAAGACGAATTTATGCACTCAGGAAAACAGCGAAATCTCAACCCCTATGCATTTCATGTTCTGTTTTACATATGCAATAGAAAATTGAGAATTCCCTCTATTGCCTGCGCTAAGATTCAATTAATTTGGAATTTTTAGAAAGGCAATTTCTCTATCAGGCCACGTGAATAAATCATATATAAACTTTTTTATGTTGAATCACGTTTTTCTATCGTCATCTACTGCATTTCTTGAATTTTTAGAAAAATATTTTGTAAAGATCCATTAGAGAAAAATTCTTTTGTAACATTCAGTTTTTTATAACTTTTGATTTGAATACCATATTAGTATTATATTCATCATTTACATTACATAAGTAGCGTTCACATATGAGCAAAGTTTTTTATGATAATTTTGTGTCAACCTAAAAGTCATAAAATGCTGATCAGTGACAAGGGTTTCCTTTAGGTAAATTTTATCCCAAACTTCGGTATAAGAGTCCCTCGGTTTATAGAGGTAATGTTTATTGCTTATATTGTCTTCCTTCGTTACCTGATCTAGGGATAAATTTCCGTCTCATAGAAGAATTATCCACCGAATAGTTCGTCTCACAATTCGTCACAAGTTTGGGTTTGAGACGTCTCAAACTTCAATATCATGTAAGAATTGAGGTAAAGATTCGATCTTAAAGTTCTGGTTAGTGATAAGAGTTTTAGGGCCTAAGCTTAGGATTTATTAAGGCTGGAAAATTAATAATAAGAGAGATGACCCGGGAGTTGACCCTAACCAGAGGAATCTTCCGAGCAGAATCACCGGTATCTAGGTAAAGTATACCCGATTGCCTAACTGCTTTGCCTTTTTTTATGATTTTGCCCATGCATTTTATTATGATTTTGCTTATGCAGTTTTTTTTTAAGATTTTTGCTCTTATGATTTTGCCTTTTATTATGATTTTGGCATGTGTTATTGTTGATTTCTTAGGCCTACGATCTTGGTGGGATCGGAAACAGTGTGGCTCCTGACCCATGCTTCGATTATTTTTCTTTTGCTTGTTTTGTGCTGTATGTCTATTTTGATTTGGGGCTTATTGCTTTTGTTTTGCTTCCGAGTGCTCACGGGAGAGGCGAAGTGTGCCCCGGGGTTTGTTTTTTTTTGTTTTCGGGTCCTCTATGTTGTTTTGAACTTGCCAGGGGAAGCTCACGCAACCTGTAGTCCCCGGTTAAGGTGGGGGGAGTTGTGACGTGGTAAATTTTACCCGTCACAAGGAAAAATGTTTAATTTAATAAACTCACCGGTGACAGGTGGGGTTATGTCCCTGGGGGAAAAAGTCGTGAGACGAGAGCCCGCACTTCGTCGTCACCCGAGAGCACTCGAAACACACTTTCGCGCACCACACGCACTCACGCTTCCTGTCCTGTCTGTTCCATGAGCGACACGAGGACAACAGCACCGGAGGACAGCAGCGTCGAACGCGAGGCACAGCCGGCTACCAAGTCCATGTCAACACTGGCCGCCATGTCGGGTTTCGAGCCATCGAGACATCGATACTTCGATTATCGCCGCCATCGATCTTGGAGAGCGACGCACGAGACGACCAGATGCCACCACGTGACCCGGAAAGCGTACCCTGGGGCACATAGACCCAGGGGCTTGATATTTAGTATCTTAGACATTTTGTGATACTAAATCTGTGCAGTTTGATGGAAACGAACACTAATTGCAATAGTGTCAATCCACTGTAAGCGCCGTTCATTGTAATTGAGGGAACCGCGTGTTCATAGAAAATATTTGCCGAGGGCAATTACTATACTAGGCACGAGTTGCCTAGTCGTCTATTGGATGTATGACATGTGACCTGCTTCCGGATTCGCGATTGGGTCACGCATGTAATTCGTGGGGCAGGTCGGGAAATCTGTCAGCGTCGCGTCGATCATCTTCACTCTCGTCCTGCGACTCAAAGAAACAGGTGTGATCCTTCCTTTTTAGACTCGAAATTGCTATTGTGGAATTCTTGCCGCTGGGATGGAAGGCGAGTTTATATTACGTTTCGACCCGGAACTCCAGGACGTTATACAGGTAGCGTGAGCGTTATTTATAAACTTTATTTCTCAGGCAAGTGGTCCGTAAAATGATGGACGATTGAACTGATACTGACGCCATATGGCGTACTTTACAAATACCGGCCACTTAGCCTCTCTTCTCTTTTCTCTCTTGTCCGCGAGTGCTCTTCCGTCCGTGCCGGTGATATTATTTGATGTTCAGGTCGGAAAGTAAATTAAAAATATAAAATAAATTAGTCGAGTCTAACTCTCTCGGGTGGTGACGCGCGCTAAAATAAGTCGAATTCGTCATATTGTCGCGTGGCTCGGAAAATTCCGAGATTTGTATAATTTTGTTTGCTAATCTTGATGTAGATATCTTGGCATTTATTGCTCACATTTAATTTTAAATTTATATCGAGTCTCACTTTAATAATAAAAAAGATAGTGTTCTGCCAAATCTATTATATTTTAATCAAATTCTGGTTCGTTTATTCATTACCCGCCAAACTGTTGTGACCTTGTTTTGACCCTGCCTTGTTTTTAGTGTTGTTAGTTTCGAGTCTCAATACTATTGGAATAAATTTTGTCGCTAACCGGAGTGACTGGCGCTCAACGAAGAAATTAAAGAGAGTATTTTATTTCGGGTCGCTAAGAGTCGAAATAAAATCCGTTGGGTGGCCAAAAATAAGAGTGCCAGGTCACGGGTAAGACCTGCATCTCAGTGTACAATCGAATCGAATCTAGTATTGTAGCTGTTTGCGGCGCTAGTCATTACACTTGATATTTCGCGACTAGTCCCAGCCATTTTGATTTTATCGATCTTGTGTAGTAGTAGCTTGTTGTAATATAGCATGCGCAGTTCAAATGTACAAGGCTTTATCAGTAGGGTGCTAAGGCTGTACGAAGAAGAAGAAGAATAAGAAGAAGATTTTGCTCCGCTGTACGGCTATAGGCGCATGCGCAGTTCAACTTTTACATTACATTCTTCTGCAGCGCAATACACAACATTGCGCTACTCTTAACTGTAGCGAAAAAACGAGTTTACGCGCCAGAGGCACATAAAAAATTAATCACACCTTTTTTATACAATATATAATTTCTGTAACCACTAATTTTTCATTGAAGTTGACAAATAACGAGTTATATCTAGAAATATCGCCACATTGGTGTTCAAAAAGTTAAAAAGTGTATAGATTAAATTATCCATTCCAACTGTTACATTGTTCATTATGACGGAGCATAATGGATTCTATTATGAAAAATCTTCATTTGATACTCCTAAAAATAAAAAGGGGTCTACTTTTGAAGGTAAACTAGAACTGTTCAGAGCAGAGTGTATGTACTACCTACTCTAGAACTTTAAGTGATTCGTATTTGACACCAATCGCTAAGCTATCAATCAACTCTCATTCCACAACGATTGCAAAATGGAGTAAAATAACATGTTGCAAAACTTCCAGGAAATGAAAATGAACACGTCACTGAAAATTCACATGATTCATTCTCACTTGGACTTCTTTCCAGAAAATATGAAAGATTCCATCAAGACATCGCTGCAATCGAGAAGAGGTTGAAGTGTAAGTGGAGTGAAAACGCTTTAGCGGACTACTGTTGGAATCTAATGACTGATGAAGCAAATGCTCATCATCGTCGAGCATCCAAGAGGAAAAGTTTCTGATTACAAGCAGCAATGTGACTTCATTTTTCAACAAAAGCTAACAACCAATGATAAATAATGGATATTTCGAAGACACAGTAAAATGATTGGCTTCAAGTACGTGTAACCCGTCAAACTTGCAGCTCTATAGAAAGAAACAACTTCTCTGCCATGTGTCTTTCGAATGGTGATAGTATGAACCGTAAATTTTTTTTACATTTTTTTTAGCATTAAAAATCGAAAAGAATGACACCTAGACGACTGAAAACTGAATGATTTTCAGTCAAATATAGAGTTTTCTTGTAAAACCACTTTTGTCTCGTGTTTTTTTTTAGTTTTTTTAAATTATCTCGGCAACCGTACAAGATATCAAAAAAACATCATGGTTCTGGGGTTCTCTTCAAGAAGGAGGGGAAGTAAACCTAAAGAAATGATCGAAATATCCTTGATATACTGACCTCAATGAAATGGCACAACTCGAGCAGAAACTGTTGGGCATCCAATATTTTTCTCCATTTTCTGATATAATTTGAAAATAAATCTCATAGCCTTCTCGCATTGTAGAAGACATTTTTTCTCTTTATTTTTGTGGAAAAAAACATTGCAAACGTAGCAAAAGCTATTAAGATTATTTTTGCAACAGAGCTCCATTTTTCAATCGTTGTGGAATGAGAGTTGAATGATAGCTTAGCGCTAATGGATTAGCTGTGAAGTCTGTTAACTCTGCAGATATAGTAAACTTCGTGAATAATGTGAGAATTGCAAATATTGTAGATTGTGATGCAATAAAATACTAAACACAGTACAATAATTCGCTTCAAGTACGTGTAACCCGTCAAACTGGCAGCTATATAGAAATAGACAACTTTTCTACCACGTATCTTTCGAACGGTGATAGCCTGAACCCTAATTTTTTTTATATTTCTTTAGCATCAAAAGTACATTATAAACTGTTGATTAATCCTCGCCGATGAAAGATAATGAATTATAAGAAACCAAATGTAGACTATAGGTTTAATGCCGATTTCACTAGCAGCAATAAAATCCGTAAATAACTAACGAAAATTGTTTTTATTGAAGACTTTAATCGCGATTATGTTGCAACGGGTTTTACCACGAACAGTTTAGATCGGATTAGTTAATTGTATTCTTTCTTGGCGAGAATCCGCAAAATTTGATACTTACAAATGTAGCATATCTGTTTCTACCAAAACGAGTAGTGTTTGTTGATTTGTTGAACTTGAGATCTAACCACAAATTTGACATTCTGTTGCGGAAACAAAATTACACACCGTACGGAAAAAATATATTTTATTACTACACAACAGAAGTGTGATACTTACTTGCCAGACTGACCCCGAAAATAGTAATTACAAATAATGCATTCAAAATTTTTATATGGAAACTTTTCTACATCATCTTTGGATGTTACTTTTGAAAGTTATTCCTGTTATTCAACCAAAATTTAAAATCAAATATGAGAAGAAAATCAAATAAGGAAAGAAAGTTTTTAACTTTTACTCAGAGTTGAAATGTAGTGGGGTTAGCTAGATTTCACAGTGGCAAGTGAGGTTTCTAAGTATGGTGGAATGCAAAGTATCAATAAAATAAGTTTAACCGATGATTAAGGTTTTAAATCACTGTTAGTAAAATAGGCACTAAGACTAGAATCGAGTATAGGTTATAACTATAAAATCTAGTAATATATATATATATATATATGTCAATACTCTAAATTCATACCCGGTGGTTGTCTTTAGTTCAGAGCAGTTATACCGTCAGCACGATTCCATTCGGACCAATGTTAAGTTCGAAACTTGTAATTGTCATCGGTGAATACGTATGTTAAGCAGTCTATCGGTACTTGAGAAACAAAGTACCTGATCCTTACGTGGAGATTTAGCTAAACTTTTTGATTGGAAATGTTGTCTTTATACTGAAATACGTTCGAAAGGTTTTAAATCACTAATTTTTTTCATGTTAGCTTTTCTTGTTCATCATTATTCTAATACCAATTCCCCAAAGTCCTGTTACTGAAAACCTGTGATCGGTTTTGATTTTTTATCTAACAGTATTTATAAATAAGCATATTTCAAATCTATTTTAGGAATATAGTTTGCTGACCTTCACATACCTAAGATTTCGTTCATAAGGGATATCAGGTACAATTCTTTTTTAGTTACTTTATTTACTTCTAAAAAGTCTAAACACATTCTGCATTTACCATCTGGTTTCTTAACCATCACAAGAGGATTTGACCAATCCGAATTAGAGGGTTCAATTACTTACGAGATCGAAAAAACGCGTCGTTCGGGGGAGGATACTTTTTAGTCTTCTCCTGGCTGTTGCGGCTTGTCGGTCGTCCACTCAGCGCGCGTGTGGCCGCGGATGAAGGTCTCGGGCGAACGGATGACGGAAGAGTCGTACGCGACTTTAAGCTAGAACCAACCGCCCGTGAAGTTTATCAAAAAAAAAAAAAAAACCAATAGCTTATCAATTCCATTACATATTATTTCTCTAATTTTGGGCTATACGCGATAATATCTTTGTTTTTAAATCTATCGAATATTTGATTTCCTTCAATTCCAGTAGCCATAGAATATTATTTTCAAAATCAATTTTGAGTCCAATTAATTTTAACATGTTCTCAGTAATTGCATTGACTTTTAATTTCAGCTACAGTCTAAATATCTCTTATTAACATCTATGATCTATTTTTACTGGAATTACCAGCTGTCCCGTTATCTCCACTTTCTGAACATTTGCGACTATTAGTTTATTTGATAGTACCTTAAAAATGTTATAATTCAATGTATTAAAATTTTCAACATCATTCGGCCCTGCATATAAATTTGTCGCACCTATTTTTACTTTTTACAAAAAGTTTTTACTAAATTGTTTTCAAACTCCGTTACAATATCAAACCATGTATCGGTTTCTTCTTCATATTTTGTATTTAATTGTTTTAGCATCTTATTTCAATTGGGGGTATTTACACCTCATATACTCCACCAATTTGTTTCCCTGAAACTATTTGGGAATTCATTGCAAAATATCCTACTCTGTTGAATTTGTGACACCTGAGTTCTTTTTGATGGGGACTTTGCCTACTTTCGCTACTAATTTTCGTGCAGGTTGAGTGTAGATTTAAACTTGCTTTCTACTTTCGCTGGGTACGTAATTCGAAGTAATGTCCATCGTATTATTCTTCTTGCGTTTGGCACGAATCTTGATCCAATAATGCTTCCAATTCTGCGTCTTCTTACACTTTCGGCCTTCCGCTACGTTCTTCGTCTTCGATGACAAATTCACCGTTCTTAAACTTTTGAAACCACTCACGACAAGGTTTCTCACTCAAGGTAGCCTCACCATGTTTCTATATGCAATCGATGAACCTCAGCTGCAGATTTCTTCAAATTGAAGAAGTAAATCAAAAGTTCCCGCAAATGACGCTTCTTCGGCTCAAAACTCCACATTTTCCAGCCCCCGGAATCTCTGGAGTTGAAAATGTCACAGATGTTGACCGTTGGCCACCGTGGCGCTGGCTGTTCATGAGGCCGACCTTATACAGATTAGCATTATAGAACATTGAAATTTAACGTTTTTTGTGAAAAATTGGTGTCTGAAGTGCTTTCGTGTGCTTTTTAGGTAAATTGGAATGGTTTTAACAGTCGGTGATATAAAAATTTAAGTGAAAATGCGGAAATTTGTTGCTATAGGTTGCAAAACAGGCTACATGTAATGCTCTGAAAAAGTGCATTGTTTTGTGGTTTATTTATCATGAGCGCCTTTAACTTATTAAAATTTAATCTATACTAAATTTATAACGCTTTGAATAAAAAAATCAACAAAGCTTACTGACTGAACTTAAGGTATTATAGATAGGGATGGGCGATCTTCGTAAAAAAGAATTAATTTTGAAATTATTGATTCAATTTGATCGATTAATCGGTTAAAAAGATCGATTTTTGAATCGATCTTCAAAAATCGATACCTTTTTCTGAAAATGATAAATTTCTGTAAAATAACCTTTTTTTAAAATGTTTTATAACAATTGGAGACATAATTGTTACTTGTATATTTTGTGAATTTAAATTATCAAAATAAAAAAGTGTTTATATCAATAAAAAAGGAAATTAGGCTTAAAAAACACATCATATTTGTGAATCTGCATCGAGGCGATGATGCGGAAAAAGGTTCCAGACTACCTGTTGCGAATGATGGATGACTATCTGAGCGACAGGTGGGTGATATACTCGTTTGGAACATCATGTACGATGACTTTCTGCGCATGGACCTGCCTGCTGGAACGAGCATCATCGGCTTCGCGTATGATGCACTTGTCGTGTGCGCCGCTGTCGACGTCAGAATCCTAGAGCTGAGGATCAATGAAAGTCTGTGGCGAGCAAAGCGCTGGTTGGATGGCAGAGGCTTTAAAATGGCCCCTGAGAAAACCGAGGCTTTGCTCGTTACGGACAGGAGATCCTTCCAATATCCGAGGATCGTTCTCGGAGAGCATGAAGTCGAGTGGAAAACAAGCATTAAGTACCTGGGGGTGCAGCTGGATCGTAGGCTTAGCTTTGGCGAACACCTAAAGATCGCAGCTGCCAAAGCCATCCAATGTGGAGCGATCTTGGCCCGGCTTATGCCAAACATTGGTGGACCCAGGGAAGCGAAAAGAAGATTGGTGGCAAGCGTGGTCCATTCGAAGCTGCTTTATGCAGCTCCGGTCTGGGCCAATGCCTTGCAAAACCATGCTATCCAGAAGAAGCTGTTCTCGGCGCAGAGACTTGTCGCGCTGAGAATAGTTTCGGCATATAGAGCTATCTCGACGAGCGCTGTGCTGGTCCTGGCGAGCGTCCCGCCAATAGATTTATTGGCGGAGGAAAGGCCGCGGGTGGAAGTTCCGAGCGAACGGATGACGGAGGAGTCGTACGCGACTTTAATAGAAGCAACCACCCGTGAAGTTTAAAGCCGAAAGGCAGTCCCGCGGGTAGTGTATTGGTTCGAGAGAGGGGGGTTTTTGGTTTTAACGGGTATGCTTAGACCCGTCCTAGGAGAGTCATGTACAACGTCTATAAAAGATTTTGCCATTTTTCCTCCTCACCAAAAAATAAAAAAATTAAATTAAAAAAAAGTATTGCTATAAAGTTTATAATATTAATATACTTTGAACTTTGCATATCACTTAAAGTATTATTTATGATAAAATTTCTGGCATAAATATGAAGTATTATTATAAAGTTTATAATATTAATATACTTTGTATATCACATTAAGGATATTCTCGTGGTCGACCCCTTGAACTCACTTTTAAACTGAAAAACAGTTCATAGGAACAGTTCATAGAAATAGGAAATAGGAAAAAAAGAAAGGAGAATCGTTCGTAAAGATCGAAAAAAAATATCAATCCAACCGATTAATCGAGTAAAAAAGATCGATCTCCGTAGAATCGAATCGAGATCGCCCATCCCTAATTATAGATAAAATACACATAATAAATTATGTACATATGAGATCTAAATATCCATTATATTATCATGAAATATAGTATATTATGTTGATTATTATTTATTACAAACATCCTTGTTCTTAGTGTTTTCAAATACTTATAAAGGAATTTTATAAATTCTTTATATTTGTTACTTTTTCAAATGTACGTTCATTCCTTATGTGAAAGTTTTGTTCATAAAAATGTAATTTTTTCAATTACTGAGAAGTTTTAAAATATAAAATACAAAATGTCCTATAATAAAATCTAATTTTTCTAACAAAATCAAGATGATATAATTAATACCCGTATTATAATTCAATTTGATGGAATTTCAATAGCCAATTTTTCTATTATAATATGTAAGACTGATATAATATCAATAATATTGATAATATAAATAAATATTGTATTTTTATTTAATAATCACAATGTAAATATTAATGTTAAAACGAAGATAACAGAACTTTGATTTCAATTTATAGCCAGAATTACAAAGACAATTTTCGCCCAAATTTCAAGCATATTACCCTTTATATCAGTAAAAATTGCTTTCAATAATATTTAAAACTTTCTAGTTTAATGTGTTGTAAAAAAAATATGATCAAGTAGTTTTTATCTCCAAAAATTCAATTTTTATGCCTTTTTCCCATGCATTAAAATGAATTCAGGCCTCATGAACAATCAGCGCCCCTAGCGGCCACGGTCAATTCTTGTGACATTTTCGTTTCGCGGATTACGTGCATTCTGGCTAAGATGCAGGGGGCTGACATTTTCGCACACAAAAGAATATATTATACTGATAAAAATTCACTAATATTTCGAGGTTAAGTCGTTGACAGATGTTCAGTCTTACGAAAGTGACGTTTTATGTCTGTCAATTTTAACCATAACTTACTGGTGACGCTAACTTTTGTCAAACAGCGGAAACTCATTTGTACACCTGATGAAATTGTGATATTTTGTAGTTTATGCCCCCCCCCCCCCGCCCCCGATGAAAAGTGTGTATGACCATAAGTAAAAATATGGTATAATCTATACTTTGTTGAGTTCGTATTACGAAGAATTCCACATGGTAGATCAATTTTTATATGAATTTTTTTTAAATCATAAAAATAAATTAAGATCTCGTAAAACATCTTGAAATGTTATATTTTATATGCAATGCCTCGAAAACGATCAAGACGAACTATTTCCCCTGATATTGAAGATGAAACATATGCCTCAAAAAATGATTATGATGAAACAGTTGCAATATCTAATCCAGATGACACAGGTTTTTCAGATAATTCAGATTCTCTATTTTAATAACTTTTTTACAAATTAGAATCTCTTTGTACATTTGTAAAATCTCAAATTGAAATGTACTGGAAGTATTATAGAGAGTCTGGTGACTGAAAAAATGTCATCGATAAGAAGTCTCCACGTGGGACATATGCAATGAAGTATAAACAAAACAGTGGAATCAATTACATCACTGTAATCTCGAATAATCTAATCACTGTGTCTCGATAGTATCTGCAGCTGCAGGGGTAACTCTGCTATTACAGTTGAAGAGGTATAGGTTGGATGCAGGAATCAAATTCGAGATACCTTTCCCGCCAGCGTTTCATCTTTACAATCGGTTCATAGGTGGGGTAGATGTCCATGATGGACACTGCAATAATGTGCTACCAAGCATTCGTTTAAAGAAATACAAGTGTGTAGTTCTTATTAGACTTATTTAAGCCGCTATTGTGAATTCCGTTTAATATTAAATGTAGCTGGGGATGGTAAGAATGAAGTTGGAACAAGATAATTCTTATTATCGAGAACTAAAAGTTATATTCATAAGGGCCAGGAAAAACGGAAAGAACCCAAAACGTCTCAACAAAGTAGACTGAAATATTTTCCGAAATGTCGAATAAGATCATATATTCTCTGTCAAAACTTAATTTATATTTCTGCGGTCCGTGTATTGAACAAAAATTACTAGAATATCTAAGTGACTGTGGGAGGCAAAGGGACTCATTTATAATCAAGCACCCCGAATAGCGCATAATTTTTTTGCTTTAAGGTCACTATATTGGATTTGTCATTTTTGATTTTACTAATATGACCAGATATCACTGAAAAACATGAATGTCACAAGTCTAATTCATGATATGTTCATAGACAGCCGAAAATCGTCGTAGAATGAAGAGAAATTTGTTATTTTTGATTCCAATGTATAACGAGAGAACGACAAATTTGTCGATCATGTGAAAACGAAACGTTTACTTACTTTGCGGACAATAGTGAAACAGTACATTCGATATGCGTGGCTGCAGCAATAGAGTGCTGTAAAATCGTGATGGTGCGTCACATGTATGATTGCTAAATGAGTTCCAAGTTTTAATATAGTTACTTCTTGAAACATATGGGGAATTTCAAAATTCCTGACTTTATAATGGTGAAACTGAATGTTGCCATTTATTCCGCTATAAACAGTAAAAATAGAATGAAAATTGATAGATCCTACGGCAGATATATTGGTTACTTAACAGAGACTTCTTCGCCCAGCGCCTTCTGGCTGGATATTTGTATTGCTATGACCACGAAAGTGGTAATTCTCCTATCTCACTTATCGAACATACGAGGTTCGATCCGCGTAAGCAAACATGATAAAGCAGTTTTCACTTGAAAAATAAAAGTTATGTAAAACACATTTGCAATTCCATG
This sequence comes from Diplolepis rosae, assembly GCA_030998225.1. NCBI lineage: Eukaryota > Metazoa > Arthropoda > Insecta > Hymenoptera > Diplolepididae > Diplolepis > Diplolepis rosae. The sequence goes on along the minus strand of JAPYXD010000726.1, from coordinate 277,849 downwards.
AATTTATAAATTCCACAAATCTGAAATCGAAGGTGATAGCAGTGTTCAAAATAGAATATTTGAAATCGAACCTTACGCTGAACATGGAATAGAGGTGCCAAAAACAGAATGCTCTAAAAATTTGCGACCAGCTTTCAAAAATTAAGTGAAGAAAATAGGTAAGAGACCAGGTTATTTTGGTCAACGCAGACGAACTTTACAAGAAATTGGTTCAAAATGTGTTACAGAAGCGGATTGTCTGCTTGAAACATTATTGGGATTAAAAGAGGGCATTCGATGAAAATCTATGTGATAAGGTTGGAAGGGCCATTGATGCTATTCTGAAACACGTGTTTGGTGATCATGAAAACTGTGCAAGAAATTATCCGTTGTGCAACGGTGTTTCTAAGCTGAACGAAGAAAATTAAGCTCTTATGAGAACAATAATCGAGCAATCACGAATTTATTCACAGATGAATCTTCCAGGGCCATGAATAAGAATCACCAATAGTATTATCAAGTTTAGACTCAATTGAACGTAGTTGAGAAAGAAGAATGTCAGTTCATGGTTTGGATTCCCCGTAAATCGGATAATCCATACAATTAGGTTAATTACAAAGTTATTCTAATAAAAAGAGATAATAAGTTCTGCGACAATGAACTGCAGACGGAATTGACCAAATTACAGACGTGAAAAATCAACTAAAAGGACGAAAATTTTTTGCGGACAAGGAATTTTTGTGAGCGTGGGAAAAGATTTGTGCTTTTATCCCAGACGAAAAATGAAGAGTGGTTTGATGATTTTTATGTGCGCATAGACAAATGCACAGCATTTACATTGGACCAGAAAGGGTATGGAATTCCATACACGGAAATGAGGAGGACTTTTCCCTTTACACTTCAGGAGAGGAGTCTAGCCTAGTGTTGTGCGATGGTAAAAAACTACAGGAAATTTTTGTTAAAGCATGCTACATGGTGGAATAAATCATGATTTGAAAAAAATGAAATAATCATAAATCGGTAAATCGAAAAACTAAAAATTGAGGAAAATGATAAAAATAAAAAGACAATCTAGCGAACGGCGCGCCAAAAATGAGCCAAATCCGAAAAACCACGTCAAAGTTGGTCAAAAATCAAGGTGACGCTCATCGTTTTCATCGATTTCCGTGGTGTGGTTCACCATGAATTCGTTCCAGGGGGTCAAACGGTCAATAAGAAATACTACTTGGCCTTTTTGAGACATCTACGTGAAGCAATTCGTCGTAAAGGACCAAATTTGTGGGCAGCTAACTCATGGATTTTTCACCACGATAATGCGCTGTCACATTCCAGCCTGATTGTGACTGAATTTTTGGCTAAACACGAAACAAAAGACATTGCTAAGCCACCGTATTCGACAGATTTTGCTCTCTGTGACTTTTTCCTGTTTCTAATACTCAAATATCCGCTCCAGGGAACGCGCCATGAGTCAATTGAGGACTTAAAAAGAAATCCACTAAAGGAACTTAAGGCCATGCCGGCCGAGGCCTATAAGAAGTGTATACCGTTGGCATGCTTGTATTGGTTCAAAAGGAGCCTATTTTGAAGGCAACAATAAAGGTTTGTATTAAAATACATAAAAATGTTTTTTTTTAACCGGTCCGGGTCAAATTTGATCAGATGGTATGATCATTTAGTACTCTTCCAAAGAGATTATATCAGAACGTACACGAAAAATACCTTGACATCCCGTAATGGAGTAGTAAGATGGAAACGCTTTACCACTTTAGAGTTCGTTTTCATCTTCTAGCTACGTAACACGCGAGACAATTTGCGTATACGCCCTGAAGGGGTCCAGCTGTGTGCCGGCGGTACTTCTAGCGCTTTTTCAGGCATTTTTTTCGGAAGAACTACTTGAAATTTTTTAATGAATTATACGTTATTTTAAAGGTTTATTTTTCTATATTACTAAATAATCTATACAAAAATTAAATTTGAAGCCTAACATTTACTCGTGGCGTTGCAAGTGGCCTGCTCAAAAAGTGATTCAGTGTCCCTAAAAACGTATAGGTATGGTGGTCTAGTCTAAGGCACAGAACGATCTTTTTTTATGAGTATGTGTAATTCAACATACCAAATCTTGTTCTGACGAATACAATTGAATCAATAAGCTTTGGGTTTTTATTTAACTTTGAACACACCTGCTCAACCTGCATAAGAATGTTTTTGTGTTTCAATTTTTCGGGAATTTCGCCCTTATGTCAATACTAACACGTGCTGAATATTTCGAAAAAATCTGAACGGGTGCAACTCAGACTTGCTCGTCCAACACCTGTACTTAATATCGTCTACCCTAAAACTAAATACGATTATACATTATTCAATTGTAATATGGCCGTTTTGAATATTGTCTATGACACAAATCTCATAGATCAAGTATGTGACAACCTGTCCACATGAAAATAAATGTCCAAACATCTATCTGGACTAGTACCCGCTCTCAATTGGCTGGAAATCTTTCCTCATAATAAAAAGGGATACAATATTTGACTCAGGATGTGAGTTGTTATTTTTCAAATAAATTTAACGACAAAATTCAATATTTACCTGTTCCGATGATTGTCTAGAGCCAGCTGGGTTGTCTACATTATCATCATTCTGTGAAAAGGAAATTTCAAAATTTTAATTGTAAAATTTTATATTGTATTGCATCTTATGAGCAAAAAGCCCTAAAAGTCTAAACTACTGCCTTAACTACTGTGAAAGGTGATTTATTTATAAAACTTTAGTTTATTGAATACAGTTGTTAACACATATTAACATAAACTTATGTCTTTCTTGAGGGCTTAAACATAGCCAGACTTTTAAAAAAGTTTTTTTTCCGTTTCTACATTTTCTGAGAGTTCATAATTTCAAAATTTTACTATTGAAAATTCTCTTTCCAAATTTGCAAATATAACGACGTTTCCGGTAATAGGCAAACCGCCATCAAAGCAGAGAATACGACCCACGAGCGGTAGAGTTTTCCTAAACAGTAAAGAAATCCGAATATAGATGCTGCAATCGGAGGAAAAGGATAACTATATGGTCTCGGGATTAACTATTATGAGTAAAATATATTTTAACGTATTCCCATAATAAATTGTTATAGCGCCAACGAACGCGACAATGTACCGCAATCACAAAATAGCTCGTCAAACTTGAAATTCGTTTTTTTTAAGATGTAGTATTCAAAATCGGTGGCCACCCTAGCGAATCGGCTGAACGCTAGGTTTACGCTACAGTGATAGTATTAATTTTCCCATTATTTCTCGCTTCTTTTTGCGGTTTCACTTTTCTTCAAGATGAACAGATACAGTCTGTTCAACAAGAGCGAGTTTTTCAAAAACTATTAGAGATTTTTGAACTTTTTTTTTTTAATGAAAGTACATTCAAAGAACTACGGCGCAGTTACCAAGGCGATTCAGTAGCGCTCGAATCGTCCGAGAGAGCAGACGTGAGTCATAATGAGTTCTGTGTACGCGAAACGTTTTGAAACGGTCTTCTTGTGTACCCGTCCAAAGGGACCACTTATGTCCTATACAACCGCTGCTAAATACATCAAAAAGTCGAAATCGTTCGTGAAGAAGTGGGTTGAGCGTTATAAAGCCAATAAAACAGTCGTCGATCTGCCTGAAAGAGGCAAATCGCGAGCAACAACGAGCAAGAAAGATAAAGCGATCATAAAGCTGTTCCAGCGTCTCCCCACTCTACGGTTACGAGAGGCCAAGGCTATTCTAGCCGAAAAGAGAGTCAACATCAGTAAAAATACCACTCGACAGCGTCTGACTGAATCGAATATAAAATACCGTAGCAAGTATGACTTACCTTCACACTCATTTTTGTCAGAAGCAGGTAAACATCTTTCATCTCTTACCTTTCTCAGTGGTTTTGGCATATTATGTTTTAATACATAAAAATGTGAAAAAAATTCCTTAAACATTTTGGACTGTAAGGAAAACATGTTTTTGTTCGTTTATTTTTGTATTTTATTTGGAGTTATTTAAATGCTGTTTGAAGAAAAAAAGGGATGCAAATGAATTTTATGATATGATATGATACGAACTCTCTTACTGGTTCTCAGGAATGCAACTAAAACAAGTATATCCGATTTTTGAATGTTGTTGACACACTGGATTTGAACATTTCGAACAGAAAAAACGAGTTTTTCGGCGCCTGTAGAGCGGGCCGAAACTGTGGTTTGCAACCCTACCTTTAAAGTTTCGCCCCTAGGGTTGAAAATCGGATTTCCAAAAGAGGCGCGATAAAAAATATTTTTTATTGGCACTAACTTGTCGTTCAACACTCAATCGTCAATTAACGCTCAAAATGCGAAATACACAAAGCGCAAAAAAGAGAAACAACCAATATACACGATTACATACATGGCATTGTTTGCGTACATTTATTTACATGTGTTGTTTACGCGCTATTTTGCTATACGTCCAATGTTCACTAGTCAACTGATGCGAACAAAGAGAAAAAAACAAAATTATAGTAATAATACACACGAATGTACTTATGTGTACATGAATATATACATGCGTGTATGTCGAATGAACATAAAAGATAGTCTGGATATAAAATTACTATGAAATAGTAGAAAAGAGCCAGGGAAAAAAATGAAAATATATCATATCCCGAATAAAATTTTTTGTAAAGCTTGTACGGATGTGTGCGTGAAGGAGGAGGATGCAGAATAAAATTTAAAAATTGAATATACTTCTGTTCCTCACCCACCTTCTCATATATAGCTGAGTTACAAAAATGTTACTTGGGATTCCATACGTTTTTATACAAAATGTATAGGGGTCCAGCCAGGCACCATGTGTCGGTCCGAAGGTGTACTTTTTTAATGTCCTTATAACATCCTTTTCTAAGGACTTTTTTGTCATGATTTTTTTATAGATCGAAAGCCAATAAAATTTCAGAAAGCTACCTGGGAGCACGAGTCGCCAGCTGAATTAAAAATATATTCAATTAACGATTGAAAACAAAAAAGGTCTGGCTGGAACCGGGTGTCGGACGGAGGGTTAAGGATATTTTTATTCTGTAATGAATCATTTGATTTCTGTTAGCATACCCTCCGAGAAACTATTTGATTTTCTTTTATAGATTTATTTTGTAATTGTTAAGGATAATTTATAAAATAGGAAAAATTATTAGTAGTAGCACACTATAAGAATGACTAGGGCCTCCAGGCTGATCACCTGGAGGAAATAAATCTGAATATTTAGACTAGGGTAGTTCCCCTCTCAATGCAAATTTCCGGGCCTTCAACTAAAAGAATATGATGTAGTGGGATTTTGTGATTTAGTATAATATTAAATTAAAATGTAAAAATAAAAAAAGGGATGTTCTTATTTCTTTCTCCCGTGGGTTGCCCCGTTTGTATAAGTTATTTCAATAGGTTACATGAATCACGTGTTGTGATTAATATTATATAAGATAAAATACAAATAAAAAGTTACAATATATATGTACTTATATGTACTCTCACTGTAGATCTCAAACTACTACTCATGATGAAGAAAAAAAATGAGCTAATCCTTTGACACTTTTTACTTGCGGAAATGGGCGGAGATGTTATCCTTAATGCTGGTCATTACCAAAATGGACCACTCTAGTCCCTGCACGTTGCGCGAACGAGTACACGCGAACGCATTACAACGCTGTTTTCGCCACTTATTAATTAGTTTTAATAAGAGAAAGGAACGGCTGGCATTGAGCCAGAAAAAAGTTGTGTACTTTTGAACTTCGTCTTTTTGCCGTTTAATTTTCTTATTTATCCTTATATACAATATTTGGTTGAAAATCATCCATACCGTTTCGAGATTCGGTAGTGTTAAAATTTTCCATGATTTTCCGCTCCTCTTTACTGTTTTACTTTTTTTTAAGATGAGTTGAGAAAACTCTAAGTCCGTAAAATGGTCCATCGAAGATAGATATATTAAAAATATATTTCAATATATCTTATGTCTCGGTCCTGCATTGGTTTCTTCGGAAACCTAGCAGGGGGCCCTAGAACAAGCGACCAGGCGCTTTCTCAGGTTGTGGATAGAGGGGCTCTGTACCGAGGGGTTCTGTTGAACACGGATACAAACTCAATAACCAGTCGCGGACAATGTTCCAGGGATGGTCCAAAAGTAATAAACCTCAAGCCAAGGTGTTCACTACCGTGCCGAGGGCTATATGGCACCAGGGAGTGGTGTCTTCTACGGTGTCTTCAGGAAACTTGAAGGTTCCTGAGGTACTCAAACTTTACCCCGGCATGCAGGGCTCTGCAGGGATGGACCGTATACTTCTCTACCTGGTCATGAGAATAATATCGAGAGAAAGAATTGAAGAGAAGTATGTGCGAGGAATTGTTCGGAGAGGAGTTAGAAGAAAATAAAAATGTAAGAATTTTGCGGGATAGGAAGAAACATGTTCTTGACAATTAGAGAGGGTATCGTGGAGGTGTTGCACGAATTACGTCAACATCGCGAAGATACCGAATACACGGAGGGCTGGGCCAGATCATCTTACTACCAGCTGGGAAGGGCAGCTGATAGGAAGGTGAAACTAGCGCGAGTTCAAGGTGTTAAGAGCGTCAGAAACAAGTGAGCCCATAGGACACTGTAGCCAAGAAGCCGGAGGTCAAGAGGCTTAAGGCATCCACAAAGGGAGAGGAGTGGGTGAAGCTTCCAACCAGGAAGAACCTCCGAAAGCAAAAGCCTAAACCGGAAGCTAAGAAACAGGAGTGGCCAAGGCGTGCCCGCATTCAAGCGGTGCTAATAAAGCCCGCTGAGGAAGTGAGCTACGTGGCTATATTAAAGAACCTGAAGATGCAGATCAAATCTGAGAATCTGGGCATCACTGTCCAGGGAAGGGAAGGAGGAGAGAGGGTGGCTAGATTCCGCTTTCGAAGAGGTTATTGGTGACAGTGGGTCTGTCCGCCACCTCATCTCCAGGATCGAGGTTGAGATCGCGGGCATAGAACCCAGCATTGAACCCGAGGATGTCGAAGATACTGTAAGAGGCTTTTTTGATCATGAATCGGAGTTGCAACTCAAGGATTCTCCAACTAAGAGACCATGACGAGGAAACAAGAAGGCATATGTGCTTCTGGAGGAGACGTGGGCTCTAAAATCACTCAAGACGACCCACATTAAGATGAATTTTTAAGCTAACCTGTTTCTGTGGTTGTAGTCTGGTTTCGAACCGTGGATAGGCACGATGAAAAATAAATTCTATTTCTTTTTTGTTCTACGGTTCGAATCCGGTCAGTACATTCAGGAGACTGCAAATTTTGCTCATTTTTAGGTGTCAAATAATTCTCCCCCTTTCTAACCTAATCGTGAAAAAGGAAGTATGCTCATCAATTTCGCAATTACGATGCACAGTTATAAAATTGCGAAAAAGATTTTAGTTCCCAATAATTTCGGAACTGCATTGAAGTGCTTCAAATAGTCCGGGCTTACAATAATTTATATTGATTATTCCCTTTGTCTCGCTCTCTTTTTCATTTGTCCTCGTCGAGCGACTTACATTAACACGACATAGCTGTTGCTCGCTACTTTTCTCTCTCACATTTTTTTTCTTTTCGCTTGTCTACAGTTCTTACTTTCCTTTTTATTCATTCTCACTATACTAACATATATAAGTATACTATACTATATAAATTAATTTCCATTTGCCCATTGTCTTATTCTTCTGAAATATATGATGTTACTCCAGAATTGATTATGTGATTCTATGTTTTTGATGGTCTCGTTTAGTTGTTGTATGTTGGCGATCTCTTGCGATTTTTGATTCAGTTCTAGGTGAATGTTGTTGATTTCTGATTTGACAATGTGGGTCTGCTTTCTTAAAATTTTGCTAAGGTTATTTTGTCTGTCATGTAGTTCGTTGATAGCGTTGGCATATTCTTCTGCGTCGTCGGAAATCATCACTCCTATCACTGGTCCAATAATTGATCCGATAAAGCCTAATAGGGGTGCTCTTCGTTTCTGCATACTTGGGGGTGGGTTTTCTGCTTCTGGTGTATCTTGCTTTATTTCTGTTAACATATTTTTTAATTCTTCATAATTATTTTTGATTTGTTTGACTTTTCCATTCAACAGATCTACTCGAACTTCACTTTTGCAGTCTTCCTCCATGGATTGGTCCAAACATGTCGAATATATGTTGTTTATACCGGTTGATATGTTTTTGGATTGGACGTGAGCTTGTAGGTGCTGTGGATCCATGTACACGACAATCCTCCAATATGTACTGGTAATACGCAAGGGCTCAACTTTGGCATAAAATAATCCAGGGTTGTTTCTCAATGGTTGAAGTTCATATTGTGTTGGGGTGACTGGGGTTGCAAAAATAATGATGATCAAGATCCAGGTCCATTTTGCTCGGCCTTGGGTGGGGTGTTGTTGGTCCATTCTGCTACTGGATGACGCTGCGTATCAAAAAATGTATATAAGTACTTTTCCAGATAGGTTTTATTTAATCTTATCCCTTTACTCTGTTAAATTATTGTACTGATGAATTGGGGTTTTTGATTTATCAAAATTAAATTTTATGATTTTAATACAGTTTATTTTGATCATTTTTAGTATACTACATGATATTTAATTATTATTATAATTGATGCATATATATGCATCATACTTCATTTATTTTGTCATAGTAATCTAAAAAAAAATTTCTATTATTTTCCTGAAGAAGTTTCAATTAAACAAAAGTATGCTTGATGTGGTATAGTGCATATACATGATTTTGCGTGAAATTTCTCTGTGTGTTTTGAAATTATAAGCATGGAACTAGAATAAGTAGCAGATATTGATTTATCTCAAATTTTCTACATAATTTCTATGCAAAGTTTTTATTTAGACAAATTATATTTAGACAGTTTTCGTTGGAAGATACTTATCATTAGGTGATTGTCTTTTATTCATTTAAAACGAACAATAAAATTTATACATAAACCGTTAGAGTGAGTTAAGCCATAGTGTTACCTGAGAGCGACCATATTAGCCGGCTTATGATTTCACTATTAAACAATACCACGTCGCTCCTGTCCAGTGTTCCACTGGATTGCGTTCCATGATTTTAGAAGACTGTACGGTTCTAGAATATCTTGCTTGTCGTATCTTTCAGTTAAGACAAAAGGTTCACTAGCCAGTGACGTGTAAAGATTATCAGGTATTGGTGAGATTGTTTGGATATCAGATCCATACATCGTCCTGGCGGGAGTGCTCGGTTGATGCACTTTCGTCAGACCAATCCTTTTTATTGGGCTTAGATTTGCGTCCAGAATTTCAGAGGTGTTGTTTTTTCGTTTTCTTGAATTTGATATCAGCTCTGATTTATCTTCCGAAATTTCTCCTTTCAATAAGCTAATGGGAGTTCCCAGAGACATGCAGGATGATAGTTTTTGTGACCCTGTTTCAGTCACACTGACTTCCTTTTCTCTATTCCCTCCTTTTTCGGTTTTACTATTGGTTAATATTGTAACTTTAGGAATGATGTTCTCTACTGTTTTTGATTCCTGAATGTTTAATGACGAGCCTTCTTTCTGCCTTATTTCTTGGTTCAGGAGATTTCTACGTTGCATTTGGATTTTAACACTTATTCCAGGTTCCTTTTCTTCCGTTTTGGCTGATGTATTTTCATATTTTTTGTTTCTGAAGTTTGGATAGCGATTAGTTTTATGATCAAATAAGTGGTCTTCATTAGTCTGAGACAATGGCATGTATGAGAAGGTATTGTAATCTGTGTGAGGAGTACACTGATACTGAGAGTCGAAAGCGCTTGTATTCGTTTGAATTTGAATGTGTTGGGTTGCTTTTGGTGCGGGGTTCGTAGCATACTGACCATTGTGCGATGGTGTAAACTGCGCTCGTGGACTACTGCTTCTGTCCCTTAAATCAAAACTATCTTGCTGCTGCAAAATTTGACTATTGGTTTGATGTTTCGCTTCATAGTCAAGGGCATATTTTAAGGCTATTTCTGACGTATTTGGATATTGAGATTCTACAAAAGCTGACATTTTGTCGGGCAAGCCGCGAATAAATGCTTCCAAAGCGCAATGATTGAGAAGCAGACAATGTAAGTTGACGTTCTCATATTTGTCCTCGAGAACCGCCTGTGCTCCTAATCTTAATGATGTTATGCGGTCGTAAAAGTCGCTTAAATTTTCACTGCGAGAAAGTTGAACAGTAGCCATTTCGCTTATATACCACGAGTATGCCTTACGAGGAGCGTATCGTTGCTTTAAATGATCACTAAGTTCTTTGAGGTTTGAAAAGGTTCTTTCATATGTACTGCTTCTTGCAGTACCCTTTAAACGTGACAATACTGCTGTGACATATCGTTTTTCACATTCAGCTGGTACTACTAACGCGCCGTTCATGACATCTTCAATAAAATCTCTAACAGGCATATTTTCACCGTCAAATACCGGAACGTTTATGATGCCTTGCTGTATAGCAAAACATTCTATCATCGATCTTATCATGGATTCATCAAGGGTGTGGGTGAAATTGCTGATAACCTCGTGAGCCTGATTGTCATCTGTTCTAAAATTACCTCTAGGCTGTGACATTTTTCCTGCTTTTCTTGTGGTAAAATAACTTGTTTCGCTTAGTTATGTTGACATGTGTGCTAGTTGATAATAATAATTTTTTACTTGAAATTATGTTTGAATAAATTTTGAACATAATTTTGCATATTATTTCAGCTGACGTGGGGATTCTTGAATTTCACCAGATGTTTCCTTTATCTTTTCAAAAGAAAATAATAACTGCCTGAATCAGTAGTTCTAAGTTGTTTTGTAAGCCAAAATGACTTAATTACATTAGTCCGAAAATATTTAATTATTCAAGGTTTTAATTTTATTATTACTTGAGATTGTTTAGTTGCCGTATAACGTAGCCAACTTTTTATTTGTTTGTTAAGTATAACAATTGATTTTGAATTTCAATTTGTTTTTGCTAAAGAATTCTGCTGTAATTTTAACGCGCTGTCAATTTTGGTCGCGATGTATGCAGGTACTCTACGTTCTTAGCCTTGAATGCTATGATTTCAGTGATGCAAAGGGGGTCAGGTCAGGCGTATTTAATATTCGCCTGAGTGAATTTTACACTTGTTATTTTAATAGTTGACTAAGAGCATTAACAAAAGTTATTTTCAGCGATATGAAATTGGTCAAATTAGATTTAATGAAAATGCGTCAACAATAATTTCAGTTATTCAAGATTGGGCAAACAAAATCTTAACTAATTTTAGGAATTAGAGAAATTATTTAGTTGGGCATAAATTAATGACAATTATTAGTTTAAGTAATGCAAAATTAGACAAGCATGACTCAAGCACAAATTCCTGAATAATTTTCGCATTTACAAAAACTACAATATGTCGATAATTTAATTATTTACCGAATACAATTGATAATTTTAGTGATGCAAGATTGGACAAACCAGACTCAAGCACAACACTTTGGACAATCTTATGCAATCACAAATATTCTGTCAATTGTTTAAAGTTAAAATGAAAGTTAAAAACAATACTTGACACACACCACGAACTTTGCCTTGCCCACATGATCGAAATCACTGGTGACCGTTCAACGAATCTAAGAACGATTTATACTCTCGAGTGCAGTCTTCGTTCTGTTTAAAACTTAGATAATAACTTATTTTATTTAAATAATTATTCCAAGAATGTTTTAATTTTGAAAAATGGGAATAATTTTTAATTAATTCCGACTATTTGAAATTCAACAAATTTAAATTTATTTATTTCAATTTATTTATTAATAATTTAGAAAATTTCCGAAATGTGAAGCTTAATAGTTATGTAACAATCTAAATTTTCCGAAATGATTGTACATATAATTTTGTCGCTTCAAATTATAAATTTGGAATTTATTATTAATTGTGACAACAATAGTGACGATCCCACCGCTGCCACCAAATCAGCTGTTACGTCCCGAGCTAAGGCGAGGGTAGGTTGGGAAAATTAGGAAAAGGGAGGAAAGTTTGCTGATTAAATCAGAGTGGTAAATCCTGATTATTTATATTTTTGTGGGATCGTGGTCACTAGTCAAACCTATGCGGCTCGAGTTGTTCACAATAATAACAAATTTGATTATATTGCGATGTACAAGCTTTATTAATTAAAAGATAGATATACAATAAGTTTTGAGATGCTTATGTGTATGACTTATACTACTTCTCAGGATGAGAAGGCAATATTAAGGATTTTATGCGTTTATGAGTTAATAATACAGGTTTTGAGATGCCTATATATGTAACTCACGCATTAAAAGTGTGCGTCTATATAAGTCAATAATACAGGTTTTGAGATGCCTATATATGTGACTTCCGCGTTTAAAAGTGTGCGTCTACAAGTCAATAATACAGGTTTTGAGATGCCTATATATGTAACTTGTACGTTTTATACTAATATACTAGGTTTTGAGATGCCTAGTTATACAACTCACGCACTACAATTGGCGTTATAGTTAATATAATAAGTTTTGAGATGCTTATATATATAACTTACGCTTTTTCCTTGCTTGAGAAGGCAAGAGAAAGAGTTTTGTCGTATATTTCTCCTTGTTGATAGCTGGATAACGGCACAATCCTGGCTGGAGTTAAGTAGTGCTAGTCAAGTAGTACAGGAAGCGTATCAGACAATCCAACTTGCTTGCTAAACACTGGTTAAGTTCGTTTTCTGTAGATTTAAAACTCAGAACTCGACTTAATACGACGATACACGTATTTAACGGCACTTATTAATTCACGACCACCGGACTTGGACCACTTAAGGACCAGGGATTTTATTTACCAAGTACCGAGGTATTCCTTGTGTAAGATACCGAATTACGAATATCGAAGGGTCAATTCGTGACACCGACAATATGACTTGCGGACGGAGTGATTACCGACGTCAAGATCTTGAAGACTGAACAGATACTAGCGAAAAGCAACCTCCAGAGGTAAATCTGGGGTTTATATATTATTGATTATTCCTATAGTGGGAGAGCATTCATATTTTCGGGGATCGGCACGTACCTTGCTACTCGATGGATCGGAACGCGTCTGGCAGCAGTGTCATTGACCATACTTGCTGACAATCGCGTAAATGCATGAACTCGCGGCGCGTTCCCACACAGGTCATACTATCGGGATCAAAGTTCATTTACGCTCAATGCGGTACATCTTTCTCTCGTCTTTTCAGCTATGTTACTTAATATGTATATGTTGACAGGTCGGTGCAATTGTACTAAGTTACAAATGCACTGACTAATCTATTATTTTATACATTAGTTTTTAATCTTATTTCCTTATAGTATTTATGTGATTATGTAACATAATCTTCTAGTGTCTATATTTTGAAATATTATTTACGTTATCTTGCGAATCCCCAATAATGTGATTGATGTTATTGATTATCCATTATTGGTCCTTGCCGATTATTATGTACTAGTGTTTGATTATTATTATTATTATTATTATTAACTATTTAACGACAATAATGAATTTTATTGTTATTTATTTTCGTTAAATAATTATTAATGTTACTTATCTGATTTCCTACATGACCGACGGCAAAGCAGTGTTCTTGTTTTATGCAACTCGACTGCCTTGTCGATCTCAGATAATTTCTGACAGGTGTTTCCTACTATCAGTGTTGTAATAAGGAGACATGTATCAGTTATATCCCTGAGCGTTTACTGGGTTGCCTAGGCACAGGCGAAAGGAATTAAAATTTTAAAATATCAGGAATGTAACAAAGGATTTATCAAAATTTCAAAGCATACTTTTGAAACATAATTAATAAAATTTAGATTTCTAAGTGAAGAACTCACCTTGGTCTCGAACCATAAATTAACTTACTAAAGGATCTACTTCACATCTATTTGATACTTGACAGATCTTTGACACATGTGTAAATGACGGTTGAAATTGAAAAAAATTCCAACTGAACAAAAATTGAAAATGGTGAAATTACGATTCGCCATAGAAGGTAATAGAAGAAGCCCCAAGTTACTCGATTCAAATGAAAATTCTTTAGGGTTTCTATTACTGAGCAAGGTAATTGGTTAATTATTATTAGTAATCTCGAACACTTACTATGTACGCTTTCTTTCTCTGTTTATTGATTAATAAATAGATCGAAATAAATGATGAAAATTAATATTAAATTAATAAAAAAAATAATAATTCGCAATTTACGAGCAGTGTTCTCATTCAATATAATTAAAAATATCCTTATTTTACTTAGCAAATTGATATGGATGAAAAATAAAAATAAAATCAATTTGTTTTTGATTATTTCATTTTTGATGATTATTCTCTTGACTTTCTTAATGAACATATGAAATCAATTGAATAAAAAACCCATCATATGGTACATAGTACAAAAAAACTTTTTCACTTTGACAAGTATCTAATGAAGTAGGGAGATGCAATGTTTAAACTTTTGATGGGAAGCCTTTTCTTTGAACATATATGACTTATTTCCTTTTGCATTAAGGAAAATTTTATTCAATATATTTTTGATAATCTTTTTCATGATCTTTCAACTGGTTATAATCGTATATAACCACTTATGAAAATATCTAATGCAAAAACTTAAATTAAGGGTGTTCTACACATTCCCCGGCGTGAATTCAGTAGTGAACGGTCTCGCGGCTTTAGTTCCGGCAGAGCATCTGGTTATTCATTGTTTAATTACTCAAAAAAACGCCATTTTGAAAATTTAGTATTTTATAGGATAAAATCTCAGCTTTTAACTAGACTATTTCAAAAAATCGGTCTAAATTTGAGATTAAGTCTAATTTATTATTAATATTCGAAAATGGAGGTCAAATTCGGCCTTCTTCCATAGACGGATATAACCAGTTGAAAGATCATGAAAAAGTCTGTCGCAAACATATTAATTAAAATTTTCCTCCATTCAAAAAATCCACAAAACATTTTTGAACAGTATCCGGCACTCTTTAACCATACATCGTCTCATCTTGTCTGGAAATTTTGAACGATACCCAGCGACATCACTGAGAACTTTTCAATTGCCATCTACACATGTGTCAAAGATCTGTCAAGCATCAAATAGATGTAAAGTAGATCCTTCAGTAAGTTTAATTATGACAATTTGAATCTATTAACAATTGAAGTTATGGACAATGAGTATGAAGAAATTTTTTCGAACGAGATGGCATCAAATAGGTACTGGACACTTCTTTTTATAAAGTATTTATTTTTACGAACAATAATCATTTACCATAAAATTTTCATTTTTACTTCATCTTGATCATGTTATTGATGATTTACCAAAGTTACACGTAGAGTTGTCAAGGAATGACATTAAAAGGAGGAAAATTGAGCTTTTGGACAAAGTTTTCGAATTTGGTTACACGGACAATAAAAGAAAATTCGCAAAGCGCAAAAACTGTCAAGAAACGAACGGAAAAGAAAAAAATATCAAAATAAAGGACGTGAATACATCGGGAAAAAAAGCATTTGAGAAATTACCACCACGCAGAGTACGAATCAGCCTTTCAATAATTTATTTCTTAACTTTCTTTTCTTAATTATCTATTTTTTCAGGAAACCCGAAAGGTAATGGTAACGTTGCAGAACAACTTGTCAAAGATTTCCTACAATTTGGATGGTTGGACGTTGGTTTCTGGCAAATCATATTATGGTATTCACGGTAGATTTCAAATAACCAATTTCATTTTCATAACAACAATTAATGTCGTCTAATCTCTTGAATTATGAATGTAAATAAAATTAAGTAAAGAATGATTAAAAATCTAAGCATTTATTACTAATATTTATTTGGAAGATCCTTATATTTTGTCATTTCCTGTAGAAAGTTTTTTATTTCAGAAATCCTCGACCATACTGAGAAGTGTTTACTTAACACGGTTGAAGATCATTGTTATTCACTGAACGAGACTGCAGCGTTATAAGTATTCAGGAAAATTTGCTTATAGCTAACACTTTATGGTCACTATTATTATAGGCGTTTTCCAACCAGAGCCAGCCTTGCAGCAAAACATACAAGGCTGGCTCGAGCTGGAAGACAGGCTTCCTCCAGGAAATTAATCACTGGCGCCCTACTGCACCGGATTAACTTAGATATTGGGCCAATAATACCGAAACCTCTAATTATAACTATGTTCTATACAAGCATACTACTGATCCACCATTGGCTTGGTTCTAGGCTAGTGTTTGGTACTATAACAGCTTTCCTGATGCCAAGCCAGTAGTGCGGACGGTACTGGGCCAGTACCGGTTATTGTACTGAGTCGATAAATTTGCCAGCACTCAGCCAGTACTGGCCAGGTACTATCCACGCTAATGGCTTGGTACCACACTGAGAGTAATTCACGTCAGAAATATTAAGTAAAAATTTACGGTTGAGTCCGATGCATCAAGGGGTTAGGCCACTCTAGAGGCAGACAAAAATAGGCATAGTTTGTGATTTTTTTTCAACGACACCATGAAGTAAATCAAGATTGCAAAATAGGGTTTGATAAACATATATAGTTGTTCTTGAAATAAAACGACTTCTTCAGACAAAGGTGCAAAATTGTAATACATTTTTCAACGTTTCAAAGCTCACAATGGCTTCCTCATCAGGAAAAATTGTCATAATGTCAAAAGTGTAACATATAGATTAAACATAATCACTAACATCAATGTCATATATCAATTATTTGATATCAAAATCATAGTGAAATAGTTTTCTTTCTTCTTCTCTCTGTGCAATAAGAAAAAATTTTTAAATTAATTTAAGATAAAATTAAATTTTAAAAATACTTGAATTTTAAAAAATTTAATTATAGTAATAAACGGTTTTTTAATAACTAATAAAAACATTTACATATAGAATATCAATAGAATGATTTGTAATGAAATTTCAAATTTATTTTTAATTTGGGATCGTGTTTGACTCTCTCCTCTGAGTGAGGAGGCTATACCTGACATAACAAAAAGTATTGGCAACAAAGTTTTTACGCGTATAACATACAGGTCTATTTAAAATATTTAAAAATTCTATTCTCGGTGTCTTCAGGATTAGTAACTGCATTACGGGATTGGTTTACTATAAATACCAAACTCCGCCATTGCCGGTCCCAAGCCCGGTTGAGAAAGGAGGAGGGGACACACAGACAGCAACATGACACAACACATTTACAGCGAAACTGAACACAACACACCCAACATCCTAGAGAGTGTTTGGGGGGGGGGGGGGCCAGTGTCTCGCCCAGATGAATGCACGAGGCCATGCACGGAGCAGACGCGACCTGCAGCTCACCAACGATGGCGACCGAAAGGACTCTACCAGTCAAGGGAGCCCTATAGATAGCCTTTTCTCTAGCGGTGGGCCTGCCAGGCGCACGCGCTATGGGGGTTTCTCCGCAAAACCTTCAAGCGCGTGAGGACGCGGTGTGGAGCAAAAGCATCAGGGGATCTTAAACAGGTTCCTTGATGCCGCATGATTGGACCCGGAGTGAATGCGGGGGGCCCCTTAATCGGGGTATCGCCCCAAATGCGCATGCGGCGGTCACGCTGAACTTCCCACATGCCATCACCCGGTGTCATCACAACCACAAGCATGATACTGACACCCACACATACCAGAATAAATGGATTGCTGAGTGAATGGTGTGCGGCCGGCGCCTAGTGGATATTCCCGATAGACTAGCCAAGGGAGGAGTAGTAGCCTCCCGACCAGGGTAGGACGCGATGTCAGTACCTTACCTCTGTGGAAGTAATATGGGTAAATGTAAGTCCCTCCGGTGTTCGGCCGTGAAGGGCAAAGATCCCGTGAAACCACATGTTAAACTGGGAAAACCGCTCACGTTTCTACTGCCTGGAGCCAATTTGGGGGTTGAAATCATGGACGCCCGGGCGCAGGAATGAAAGATTACCTGGTCAGTATTTCCTTATATCCGACGCTGCGTAGGATAAATCGCATACCGTCTAGCCTGAAGACATGACGGGATTAATATGTTTTCAAAAAATATCAGAGGAGATGAAGAGGTGAAGGCGCCAGATGCGCACTCACACACTCCTCCAGGGGCTGAGGGATGGAAAGACGTCCTCCAGCTCCTGTAGGAGCAAAGCGTAAAAATGGAGAAGTTGGCCAGGGTTCTCAGCGTTATCCAGCAGGATATGCTGAGAAACAACCCGGGCCATGTTAAGGACAGTGTTAGTGAGGCTACGGAGGTATTAGTATTAGTGAGCAACACAAATGGTCCGAAAACTCTGCTTGGTACCAGGATGCATCACGGAGGGCTGGGATCCTTGTTTGTAGCCCTGATTTGAGCATCGGGGATTTCCTGGAGACCGACGCGGGGTTCGTTTGAGTGGAGGTGGCAGGGGTACGAGTGTACAGCTGCTACTTCTCTCCCAACGATCCTTTCGAGATCTTCAAGACCCAGATCCTCCTCCTTGAGGAAAGCCTCAGAGAGGCTAGTGGGCGGTCCCTTATCGCGGGCGACTTTAATAGTTATTAAATTAAATCACGGCAGGGATTTTACGTTCAGACGTGGAGCGGGGGGGTCGATTATCGACCTCACATTTGCCGCGCCCCGTCTTGCTTCAAGGATAGTCGACTGGTGCGTCCTCCAGGTAATAAACTTGAATGACCACCAGTGCATTGAGTTTAGCATCCGGGAACGGAGTCACCCAGTGAATTCGGGAAGGGGCGGCAAAGGAAGAAGCCCCTCCTGGAACACAAGACGACTCAGCAAAGACAAGCTACAAAATCATCTTGTGGAAACCAGGCTCATAGATGAGCTTGGTTGGGCTAAGTCTGCTAGGTCGTTGGAGGACACCGTGCGGGCGGCGAGGAGGAAAGTGGTCGCAGCATGTGACCACTCGATGCCTCTACGGGGGCACGGGCGTACCGGTAACTCAATGTACTGGTGGAACGACCAGTTGTCTGTCCTGCGTCGGGAATGCCTAGTAGCGCGGCGGAGATTCACCCGTTCAAAGGGGGATGCTACGCTGCACGAGGCATGGGAAGGGGCAAAAACAGCTTTGAGGCGAGGCATAAAGAAAAGCCGACTTCAATGCTGGAAAGACTTGATCGGTGAGGTCGAGAAGGACCCATGGGGTCTCGCCTTCAAAATAGTCACCAAGAGATTGGTGGCTAGAAGAAAGACCCCAGGCCTGGATAATCCCGATCGAGTCAAGTACATTGTGCGAAGCTTGTTCCCACACGTGGAGCCCGTCCAAAGACAGGACCGAAGTTCCTGCGTGGTCCGGCGCGAGGAACTCTTCACTCTCGAAGAACTAAAGAGAGCGGGTGGAAGGCTCAAGGCAAAAACAGCGCCGGGGATCAATGGGTTGCCGAACGAGATCCTCAAAGAAGTGATCGGGCCATACCCGGAGATCCTCCTAGAAATCTTCAACTCCTGTCTTCGGGAGAGGAGATTCTTCGCAGACTGGAAGAAGCAGAGGTTGGTCCTGCTGAGGAAGGGCAACAAACCTCTAGGGGATGCCTCGTCGTATAGACCAACATGTCTGTTGGATACGATGGGAAAACTTCTGGAGGAAATGATCCTACAAAGACTACAGGGTCACATGGTTCGCGAGAATGGTCTCTCGGAAAACCAGTTCGGCTTTCGGAAAGGAAGGTCCACAGTTGACGCCATCCGGGCAGTGGTGGACATCGCCACTAAAGCAAGAAGAGGAACTGGCAAGCGTAAGGGATTCTGCGCGTTGATCAGCATTGAAATACGCAATGCGTTCAATACCGCCAGATGGAACATCTGCATCGAGGCAATGGTGCGGAAAAAGGTTCCAGACTACCTGTTACGAATGATAGATGACTATCTCAGCGACAGGTGGGTGATATACGAGGGCGAAAAATGGTCTCTCAAGGAAGAGATGACATGTGGCGCCCCTAAAGGGTCGCGGGTGGTCCACTCGTTTGGAACGTCATGTACGACGATTTCCTGCGCATGGACCTGCCTGCTGGAACGAGCATCATCGGCTTCGCGGATGACGCACTTGCCGTGTGCGCTGCTGATAACGTCGGAATTCTGGAACTGAGGATTAATGGTACTATGTGGCGGGCAAAGCGTTGGTTAAATAGCAGAGGCCTGAAAATGGCTTCTGAAAAGACCGAGGCTTTGCTGGTAAGGGACAGGAGATCCTTCCAATATCCGAGGATCGTTCTCGGGGAACATGAAATCGAGTGGAAAAAGAGCATTAAAGACCTGGAAGTGCAGTTTGATCGAAGGCTTAGCTTCGGCAAACACCTGCAGATCGCGATTGCCAAAGCCAAATCTGGACAAGTGCCCTTAACAACCATGCTATCCTGAAGAAGCTGTTCTCCGCACAGAGAGGTGTGGTGATGAGAATTGTCTCAGCATACCGAACTGTGTCGACGAGTGCTGTGCTGGTCCTGGCGAGCGTCCCGCCAATTGATTTATTGGCGGAGGAAAGGAAAGAGACCTTTCAGCTCCGTAAGGAGCTCACCTGCTTAACCAACCTGCAGGAAATCGCTCACGCGAAGGAGGCCATCCGCAAGGATGGCAGGCGCAGACTCGTCGAGAAATGGCAGACGAGATGGCATGGTGACCAATCCGGGAGATGGACACACCGTCTAATCCCGGAGCTCACCACCTGGCTGGATAGAAAGCATGGTCAAGTCGGCTTTTACCTGGCGCAAGTGCTTTCAGGTCATGGCAGCTTTAATGCGTACCTGAAGCGCTTCAAGAAAAGAGACGACGAGTCGTGTAGCTACTGCGGATCCTTTGTGGAAAATGCAGAGCAGGCACTCTTTGTATGTGCCAGGTGGGAGCAGAAAGGGAGGCTGCTGGTCGGGCAGTGGGCGCACAACTCACTCCTGACACGATGGTCTCACTCATTCTCCAGTCTGAACAGATATGGATGTTTATCGAGTCATTCGTCACCCTGGTGATGAACATGAGGGAGCTCGATGGGCGTGCAGAGCGCGGCAACAACGGGGTCCAGTAGAAATCGCTTTGGGGCCTGCACCCGCGGTCTTGCGTCTTCGGCGGACTCGGCTGTCCGCGTCGTTCAGGGGAGGAATCACTTTATTCCTCCCCTGGCCGGCGCGGCTAGTCAGTCTGCCTAACGGGCGTGTGGCCGCGGATGGGAGTCCCGGGCAAACGGATGACGGAAGAGTCGTACGCGACTTTAAGCTGGAACCAACCACCCGTGAAGTTTAAAGCCGAAAGGTGGTTCCGCGGGCGGTGCATTGGTTCGAGAGAGGGGTTTTTTTGGTTTTAACAGGTATGCCTAGACCCGTCCTAGGAGAGTTCTGTACGACGTCTATAAAAGATTTCGCCATTTTTCCTCCTCACAAAACAAAAAATAAATAAATAAATAACTATAAATACCATACCTTCGAAAATGTATTGTAAGAAGGAATTTCACACGATCATTCAAGCTAATACGAGCGAGTCTAGTATTGTATTAATTCGTAAATGTTATATTTCGCGTTTTCAGTATTAGAAATCGTTTTGCGGTACTTTCTTATTATAAACACAATACTTCCTAAAGTACTGGCAACAACGTTTTTTACGAGTATATCGTACATGTCAATTCAAAATGACTAAAAAATCCTATTCTTCGCGTATTCAGGATTAGTAATTGCATTACGGGTTTGCTTTTTACTATAAATACAATACCTCCACAAAAAGTATTGTCAATTGTAATTCCGCACAGTCTTTAAACCTAATAAGTGCGAGTATTTATTCGTAAATGATATCTTCGCGTTTTCAGGATCAGAAATCGTCTTGCGGTACTGTCTTAATATAAACACAATACTTCCAAAATTATTGGCAACAACGTTTTCACGCTTATACCATACATGTCAATTTAAAAACAACTAAAAAATCCTATTCTTGGCGTTTTCAGGATTAGTAGTTGCATTACGGGGTTTTTCTTTACTATAAATACAATACTTTCGAAAAAGTATTTGAAACCGTAAATTTACACGATCATTGAAGCCAATAATAGAGTGTCGAGTATTACATTAATTCGTAAATAATATTCTTCGCGATTTCCGGAATACTAATTACATTACGGGATTGTTTTTTACTATAAATACAATGCTTTTGAAGAAAGTATTGTCAACCGTAATTCCACACGGTCATTTAAGCCAATAAAAAATCATATCTATTATCTCGCGCGTACTCACACGGCCATTATTAGGTATATAAGAGTGAGTCTAGTATTATATTAATTCATAAATGCTATTCTTCGCGTTTCCAGGATCAGAAGTCGTATTACGGTACTGTATCAATATAAACACAATACTAGACATATATAAGAGTGAGTCCAATATCATATAAATTTATAAAAGCTATTCTTCGCGTTTTGAGGATTAGAAGTCGTATTACGGTACTGTCTCAATATAAATGTAATATCTCCAAAAGTACTGGCAACAACGTTTTTTACGAGTATATCATACACGTCAATTAAAAATAATGGCGTTTTCAGGATTAGTAATTGTATTACGGGATCACTTTTACTATAAATACAATACTTTCAAAAAAGTATTGGTAACAACGTTTTTTACACGTATATCATACATGTCAATTCAAAATAACTAAAAAATTCAATACCATTCTTTTCTATCAAAAAATGTTCTCACTCGCGATCATTTTTAACGTCTGTACTAAAATATGTTCAAGGGAGTGTTTCTTTACCGATTTGAGTGACTTTTCTGACGAATTCCTGCGAACATATGGTATGGGGTTTCCTTTCCTCGAAGGCTCGAGCACATAGAAATCTCGAGTGCCCGGGACATTGAAAAGATTTTTGAATGTGCATACTCTTTGGGGTTGAAACCTGACTCTTCATAAAAGTTTTCTCCTATACAGAAAATTTTCAATATTTTCTAAATCAGTTTTCTCTGTCTTGTAATGGAGTGGCAGACTACCAAACGGTCTGTCGACTCCGTGCTCGAAAAGAGAAGAAGAAATTTTTTTTTGCCAAATTCAATTTTACCGGTTTTTGACTCACCCTTAACTTCTCGGTTTCGTGCGTGTGTGTGTTGTGCTGTGCATTCTTCATCGAGGGCTCACGATTGGATTTATATTCTGTGTTTTTCTTTGAAATTAATTGTGGTTGTGTGCCTTTGAGGTGGTGCGTTCCGCAATTCACATCTTCCACGAATCTGACAGGAGAGGACTTCTGAGTGAGGACGGTACTGGAAGGTCTATTCGCATGCGCTAATTCTATTTTTTAAATAAATTTATTATAAGAAAAAAACAAAAAAAAACAAAATAATTATTAAGTTGCATGAATTTTGCTTGTTTAGTTTATAATTATTATTTTTAATGCAAATTAAAATTGTTGGCACTGAAGAGGGCCCTCATTTATGGCCGAAACGTTTGCCTTTACCAGTTTCTATGGTTATTACATAGAAAATTGCTAAAACATCTGACCCCATGTCAAACTAATTATCTCAGAATTATTACTGTGGGTCAATAAAACAATGAACATGTACGGAAACATGTCACGATATAATAAAAAAAAACATTTAGAAGACCCGAACGAAAGAATAAATAAATACACGAAAAATGATAATTTCACGCTCAAAAATTCCCAGTTTCATAATTTTCTTAAGTATAACAGATACAAAATAAAAGAAGGAAAACAAAAAAATATATATCTATTTATATAATTTCGGAATGATACCTTTTTCCTTACAGAGGGTAAATTCGCCCTTTTCACCGTTAAATTTCTCTATTAACTCCAATAATGAATATTTGATGAAAAATTACCACTACAGTTTTCAGATTCTGTAGTGTTAACCACTTGCAGTGCAAAGAAATTCACGGTTGCGCGTTCCAGAACAGTCGAGTGCAAATCACATCGGGTCGCGTTCAGGTAACGTTCGGGGGCTTCCAGAAGAGAATATAAAGACGCATCAACTGATGATAAAATTACATATGTATGAATACTAAATTTATTTATTAATAATTTTGCAAAGTGTGATATTTTTCAAATCTCGACGTACATGACACGTCTTTCCATCGCAAGTGGTTAATTTTCAGGTGATTCTGAATTTTTAATTGTTATTTATAATTATTATATTAATGAAATTGTCAATATAACAACTTCATTGTTCAGATGAGTTTTATTTGATGTCTTAAAAAGCACGTGGCTTTTGTTGTGGTAGGTCAGTTCCTGAAATTAAATAGAATCCATACATATATTTACTCCCGCCGGTACGCGCCTCGGCGAGTGAAAGACGGAAGGAAGCGAACAGCAGAAGGCTATGGCGCGCGATGCTAGCTTGAACTTTAAGGAGATGCTTCTCTCTCCTCTAGGCTTCGTTCTCTTATTTTTCCGTTCTTTTCACGCGATGATTTCGCGGCGGTTGGCATATCATACATATATATAGCTAGATCAATATATTGTAGAATATTCTAATATAATGTTTCCTTTTTCTTACTCTTATTCGTAGCGGTAGAACGAGTACGTTACGGTTACACAGAGTGTCGACCTACTTCTCCTTCCTTCTTCGCCCTTTCTAATTCTTCCATCCCTTACATTTTAAGGCAAATATTGATTCAGGGCACGAAATAATAGAAAGATTCTTATTTATATGACTCGCACCATACATTATAGCAAAAATTTAATCAATTCTACAATAATTGAAGTTAATAGAATTTAAAATTTGATCTAAAATCACATTATAGGATATATTGTAATTCTTTAAATCAGTCATTACATTTAAACAATTGTCACCGTCTTTTTTTATGTGAAAAAATTCTGCCAAGCATCTTTTAAAATAGTTAGTTTCTCTATGTAAAATATTAACATTATTATAATTAAAATCATAGTTAAATTCCAAAATATGTTTGCTAACAACATTGTGGTATTTTTCATTTAGATTGATATTATTACGGTGTTAATTGAGTCGTACGAAGTAACCTACCTGTTTGATCAATGTAAGTTTTATTGCACTGTTTGCAACAAATTTTGTAAATTTCTTTGGATTGTAGTAACTAAAGGATCCTTGCAAAGTTTGATAATACTATCTAACCTTGAGTCAACTCTAAAAACAACGTTTAAATTGAAGTCAGATAATATTCTATAAATTTGAGAGAATAATTGTTATCTTGTAAAAGATTTTTGATAATTGAAAGATTGTTTTCATGAAAGTCAGGATTTGATAAGAGTGTCGGTGCTTCAACTAGATTTTTAATTATAGCAGCTTTCTGTTTTTAGAATGATTACTGATAATAATACAAAATATTGGATACTCAGACGTAACAACAAACAACACTACATTCATTTAAAAAATTAGCGTTTCATTATTCATGTACTTGACTGTACAAAATAATTATGATAATCATGATTTTCTACTACTGTTAATTTACATATAAGGCCCGAGCTAATGAGTTTTTAAAAATATTTTTCTGCTTTAGTTGGTAGCACTGTACTTGATTACTATGCTAACAATAAACGTGATCTGTCAACCAGTTTGTTTACAGCCAAACAAAAAAAAAATTCAAAATTCAAAAAGTTACAGGCTGGTAAATTTGGGGGTGAAAACAAAAGGGTGCGTCCTGGTTTACACGATTCCCACCCTTCTAGTCATTTGGAACATAAAAAAAAAGATTCTTAATCAGTCATATAATGGTGCGCTCTACTTAAATTTTGTTAATAGGCGGTCCATGATCCATACATTTGGCCTCATTCACCTTTTCTATACATTTTGCACTCAAAAAATAAAAATTAACACTCAACATTTTTTATTTTTTCACTGTACACAAAATATGTTACAACAACCTTCGGTTGATCGATTTGATATTCTTGAAGGTATAAACATTGAAAATATGCACAAAAAATCGATTTTTTCGAAATTCTAGATTAGAATACACCCTTAACTCGATATGGGCCTTTCTAAGTAAAGTGTCTTATCTTTGTCTCTAAGCTATTAAGAAGAATTTTTTAGTCAGAACACAAGTTATGCTGTATGAAAAATTACAGAACCCTGAAAGTGAACCAAAACTTAAAGCCATTGCAGAAACCCTTATGAAAAGATTTATTACTTGTAATAAGTGGACAGAATACAAAAAATACGCTATTGATGTTTGTTTGTTGTGTTGTTATAGTCAGCAGTCCTGAGACTGGTTTGATGCAACTCTGCATTCGTTTCTATCCTGAGCGAATACTTCTATTTCGCAGTATCCGCAACAGCCTACGCCATATATAATTTGTTTCACATACTCTAATCTTTGTCTCCCTTTCCTTTAGCGTCCCTCTACTGTACCTTCTAGAATTATTTCTGCTTCACTTTTTACCTATAGTCCATGCTTCGCAACCATGAATGCCACGCTTAATCTGTATGTTTTGAGCAGTTTCTTTCCGATTCCTAGATCTATATTTGAAATCAATAATTGTGTTATTTCGGCAAAGGCTTTATTAGCTTGCCCTATTCCAGAAATAATATCTGTATTAAAACGGCCATCTCTTGTTATTGTACTCCGCGAGTAACAAAATTCGCTAATTTCCCCATCTTTCCATTGCCTATTTTCATGTTCAAACGCTTTTTCCTGATATTGTTCTACATGCGAACACTTTGGTTTTTCCTATGTTTATTTTCATATAATAATTGTTCAAAAATGTCTCCGTTACATTCAATGAATCCACTAGTTCTATTTCGGGATTCACTAGCAGAGCAATATCATCCGCAAAACGTAACATTTTCATTATTTTTCCCTGAAATTTCACGCCTATATTCATAGTTTCTTTTTAATTTTATTAATAGCTTTCTCTGAGTATAAATTAAAAAGAGGTGGTGATAACAAGCATCCTTGCCTTACTCATTTCCTAATGCTTGCTTCTCCACGTCCCGGCTAAATTACTACCAGTCTTTGAGTCTCGGTATAGAGCGCTAATAATTTCCCTGCCCTCGTACTTTATCCTTTTCTTCTTTAATATTCCGAAGAGTTTGGGTCAGCTAAAATATGTATACAGCACTTAAGCGCAATGTATGAAAATTCTAAGAAAAATCATGCAAGCACATCAGACCATAGGCTACTTAGATTTCATGGATTCATCAATTAATTCAGGTTTCAAGTACATCTCCTATCCCCTTCGATTCTACTTCTGGATTCTGTACGTTTGGGAGTCTACTGTATTGGTTCATATTTTTTAAACAGAATGTTTCATTTCTGTTGAACGTTAAAAAAAAAATTGCAAAATTGGGAAGTATTGTAGTTGCTAAGGTTTAAACTGAACCCCAGAATGCATCACTTAACGTTTTTTCGCACATTTCTTTTTAAGTTTAGGAGACGCCGTAACTTAAAGGAATGAATATGATGTAAGAATAAAATTCAGTAATAGCGCCAATATAAGAATACCCCTTTTCCCGAAAATTTCAAGTCCTCATAGTTACTTACAGTTTTGTCGCAAAAAGTGTTACTGCAGTGGATTTTCACCTGTTTTTTGGGATTAGAGAAGCACAGTGATTTCATAGTGTAAATGCAACGTGGAAATAAAATTCAGTGACCTCAAATACACAGATTGTTCTGGCATTTATTTGACGTCACCATTGTCATTACCTTCAATCTTTTCTAGTTGACCATAAAATTCCAAGCTCAAAAAGTTGAAGTTGAAGCGGTCAGTTCTTACAAACAACGAGCTCACTTATCATGACTAAGTACTCATTATTTTGCTACGTGTTAGACAACCCATGCTGAATTTTTTACTCAGACTAGTAACCAGTGGCCCCAAAAACTCCCAACTACTATAATTGTAGTAATTTTAATCACATTTACCTTTCTATTCCGCCATTTATAATATAAAAATTTTGATCTTAGATTCGTGAACAGTGACAAGTAGATTTTTTAAAGAATTAAACAATGTTTGGAAATTTCTTTACTAATAACTGATGAAAAAAATAAAAATCTATAGCCATATTTATGCTTTTTAAATAGTTTGGAATACCAGCCATTCTGAAAAAGCAAGATCCCAAAAATACAATCATAAGAATAGTAAATGAAGGAGGATAAAAACGTGAAAAAACATAAAATACATTCACGTATAAACCTGCTTTGATAAATTAGATCCCAGATCAAATCTGAGAGTAAAATACGGATAATATAATCCTCCTTATTCTTATGCTGTTAAAAGTTATCTTTTGTCACAATGACAGCCATTTAGTGACAGAAAAAAGGAAGTTCAAAATGTGCGGGTAAATTCGAAAGTTGTATGTTCTTACTTCTAAAATTTTGTAATACTTGAAAGAAAATAGATGAAACTCATCGTTTGATTACTAAAAGAAAAATTAGAATGCCACTTTGAAAATTCGGGGACTTATAGGAAAAAACCTGAGCTTTCTTCCTAAACTATTTAAATAAATAAAAAGTATCGAAATTTGAAAATAGTTAATTTAAAGTAGGAGTTTCGACGGATTAGACCAGTCTGATGATGTTTGAGCTGCTGAAACCGAATCCGTGGTCGGAATTCGACCATCAGGGCTTGACTTTTTTATAACCTCCAAAAAGATCTTTTGTCGACATTCTTGTTTTGCAATTATGAACGTGAATTCGGATTCATCAGAAAAAAATACATAGAAATTATCTAGGTAGGTCCGGCGGGCTAACCACTTTGCGGGGAGGGAGGGGACAGTACTGAGTTCAAGACCCTAGTCCATCGCCGAAAATAGTGGATGTTCTGGTTGACCAGACTAATCAATTTTTATAGATTTTGTGTCACTGAATCTGAATTCGAGGTCGGAATATGAAAATTAGTTTTTGCTTTTTTTCTAACTTCAAAAAAAATCCTTTTTTGTCTATTTTTATTGACTGGACTGAAAACTTCATGGAGCGGAAAAAAGGAGGCGATATAAGAGTTTGAAATTGTTTAGGAGGGCACTTGTCGGCAATGTATCCTATCTCATACGCGATTAATGATCCTCCGATAATGTAGGCAGCAGCCAAAATTTCGAACTCAGCCACCTAATTTAAAATTATTACAGCCGAAAAGCAATGCCGTTGGACAATATAAAGAGGTCTTCCGATGGAGAAGGAGATGTCGGATGCCTGTGTAGCCCAGTTGGTTAGAGCAGTTGAAAGGCTATCAAAAAGGCCCGGGCTCGAAACCTGGCACAGTCGAAAGTGTTTCTTTTTCCACAGAAAGATTTCAAATTCTTTTTTAAAAATTATTATGTAAAATTCCAAGAATTCGATACCGTTCGAATCCTCAAAAAAACGACGAAATTTGGACCAAAAAACATTACCCAAATCAAAAAATCATGGGAAAAACCAACAAAAAAGGAGGAATGAAAAAAGAAGGCAACCCTCCAAAATCCCCTCCTTCTCTTCCCTTCCTCCCTTCTCCCCTGTCCCTACTTCCCACCACCATTTACATAAAAATAAAAAAAACTGTAAATAACTTGCGCGACGTTTCGGTGTTCTTCCAGCACCCTCCTCAAAGCTGGGATTCTAGAAAAAAAATTTAAAAACCACCTCCCATCACCTTCTATGGGGACCCAGAACTCTCCTCCATAAACGGTCGTTTTTTATAGGACTCGAACGGTTTCGAATTCTTGGAATTTTGAATTGAACTTTTGTTTGGACGTTGAAGGGAATTTAAGTTTGTAGTGATACGGGTTCGAATTTAATTTGGAAAAATTATTATATCAGGTGTTCAAATAAGTTTCCGATGTTCAACAAAAGTTAGCGTTACCAGTAAGTTTTGGTTGAAATTAACAGATGTAAAACGTCACTGTCGTAAGGTTTGACATCTGTCAACAATATAACTTTGAAATATCAGTGAAGTTTTATCAGTATAATATATTCTTTTGTGTGCGAAAATGTCGAGTTTTGAGCCGATTGGGCGTCATTTGCGGGAATTTTTTATTTACTCCTTCAATTTGAAGAAATCTGCAGCTGAAGCGCATCGATTGCTTGTAAAAACATATGGTGAAGCTGCCTTAAGTGAGAGAAGTTGTCGTGAGTGGTTTCAAAAGTTTAATAATGGTGAATTTGACATCGGAGACAAAGAACGTAGCGAAAGTCCGAAAGTGTACTAAGACGCGGCATTCGAAGCATTATTAGATCAAGATTCCTGCTAAACGGAAAAAGAAATTTCACATTGTTTAAAATCATTGGGAACGATTCAAAAACAAGGAAATTGGGTTCCATATGAACTGACGCCAAGAAACGTTGAACGCTGATTTACCACATGTGAAATGCTGCTTGCCAGGCATAAACGAAAGGGTTTTCTGCTCCGTATAGTCACTGGTGATGAAAAATGGATTCACTATGATAACCCAAAAAGGAAGAAATAATAGGAATCACCTGGCCATGCTTCAGCATCTACAGCTAAGCCAAATATTCATGGAAAACAACTCTTGTTGTGTATTTGGTAGGATCAGTTTAGTGTATCAAGGGATAGCGCGCCCACTACTACTCCAGACACGACAAAATCATTCTCCTGCATGATAAAGCTCGTTCACATGTTGCGGCGCAGGTCACAACGTATTTGGAAACACTGAAGTGGGAAGTTATACTCCATCCACCGTATTCACCAGACATTGTTCCTTCTGATTTCCACTTATTTCGATCGATGACGCATGGCCTGTCTGAGCAACACTTCACATCATATAAAAATACTAAAAATTGGGTCGATTCGTGGATAGCTTCAAAAGATGAAGCATTCTTCCGACGTGGTATCCGTATGCTGCCAGAAAGATGGGAAAAATAGTGGCAAGTGATGGATAATACTTCAAATAAAACATAAGGTTCCGTTCTTTCACAATAAATGACCAATTTTGATTAAATGATTCCTTCAATTTTCTAACAAAATATTAATTATAGTTTAAGCAATTGAACTTTTGAATGTGTTCGGCTCTTCTAGACAATAATTAAGAAAGGGACGAAACCATCCCATCCCGTATTATGACACTCTGTATTGTTAATCGCGAGTTACTAATTTTCTGAACAGATCTTATATACCAAAATACTATTCGACTTGTATGTACTTACCCATATTTGTTAAAAAGAGTTTAATAGCATCAAAAAAAGCACCATAACATCTTGTAACAAATAGTGCCGAAACCTACAAAGCTGGAATGTGTTAACTGGAAAGGGTTTCAATTTTGAAATTATTTTTCTGTAGGCGTGCTCTAGCAGTTATTCAATTTTCAACAAATCTAATGAAATATGATGTTTACAATTCTATAAAAATAACCGGAAGGTTGTTTATTATAATAAAATTTGTAACCTTGATGAAATATAAAATTCAACGTAATTCAAATTGTATGTTTATAAATATTGTGGCTTTCGAAATTCAAATGCCTAAGGATTTGAAATTTTTCAAAAATGAAAACTTATAATTGTAATTCCACGAGCTTCCGAGTTATAATAATGCAATTTTGAAGGATTTAAGTTTTATTATATAACAAGTACTACTAAAACCTAACCTTTTGGCTTAGAAAAACCATACACTTGTATTCTATGAAAGTGAAATTCGACCAACATTAATATCAATCTCTAAAACTGAATTAGGTATAAAACTCAAGATATAGTATAGCTGAAGAGTGGACATTCAAAAGGGCGTAACCCACATTTCTGAAATTTCACACGGCGGCACAGAAACGTTCCCATTTCGACACCTCGAGATACAGATTTTTGATTTCCAAATCGAAAATAAAAATATTTCCGATTGAAAAAAAAATCGTTTGCGCTATTGTATTGGCATTAACCTCAAGAATTTGTTTCGCCAAAAAAACGATTTTTGAAAAATTGTGGGTTACGCCCTTTTGAATGTCCACTCTTCAACTGCATTTGGAGTTTTATGGAATTAATAAACCAGTATTATAAAATTATTCGTATATTTGATGTTACTTACCATCAGAGATATAATGTAACTTACAGCACGTGGGCTTGATAAACTTTTTTGTTTCATGAGATACCAAATTTACATTTTTATTAATTTGATTAGTCACATATTATTTACAGCGAATAAAATAAAATAAATTATTCATTATTAATTTTTCAGAATTTATAAGTTTGAATCATTAATTTGAAAAAAGATATTCAAAACTTTCATTTAGTTAGCAGTTATTTTAGCAGTTGAAAATGCGTCTAAAATTTTTGACGTAATTACAGGTATTCTTACATTTGTAATTATAGCCATAAATCCGTTCATTGCTGCGGCCATAAAACGGACCGTTAAATCTATTTTACTTCCACGTGGGTTAAAATGCATAAAATCATAACCATGAAAGTACCTGTAATAACGCCTAAATATTTACAGAAGGGTACTTAGAATATCAAAAATATTACATGGGTAATCGTCATGGAAAAATTTACAAGAATTAAATTACGACTTATCGAATTAATGAAAGACTTCTATCAATTGGCTAACCTGACTAGTTCCTGAGGTTCTTTGTCTACTTTCTGGAGCATCTACACTGATGTGAAATCGTCTTTGAAATTCAGTTGCTGCAGTGTCTAAGTTTCTTTGTTCATGTGACACACCACCAGTAGGTACTATATTGCTATATAAAAGGAAAATTAGGATCATATATTCCTTCACGTGTAAAGAAATAGATCTTTTCAATACAAATACCAAATTGATTAAAGTATGAAAATAAAATCAATTTTTTTAAATAGGACGTATTATTATTTTCTGGAATTATGCGGTAAGTTTTGGAACAGCTTCTAAAATATTTAAGTTTGGAATATAAAAAAATCTACACAATTGTTCTAAATATTAATCTAAGTTATGTCCAATAATAACAAGTGAATACAATTTACACAACAAGGCACATCACATGATAATAAATTTATGACTATCTTCATGCTTTAAAAGTTCAAGCCGTCAAACACCCAAACATCTGACAAATCATTTGACAAAAGTGAATATACTATTACTTTTTCGTTTTCACAACTTTCAATAAAACAAAAGTATCATGAGTACATGACTAATGCAATGCCCTAATGAAAGTTTTCGCGTCTATATCAGCGTAAAAAATTGAAACAGAATTTCAGAGTGGATTAAATCTGCATTGTTTTTCCATTGATCTTAGTGTGTTTTCCAACGTGGATTATGAGCTATTTAAAAACTGCTTTAGAACCACACCGAGGTTAACATAGAAGACAATGTAGATGTAATCTCTGTTGGAATTTGGTTAGAAACTCTCACGTTGACCGTTGACGTCGATTTGGATATCTTTATTAGGGATGTCCAAGAAGTGTCTATTTGAAATACTAAACGAATTCATAGTTTCCTTGAAATAATTCGAACAAGCCTACTAGAGCCTGCGCACTGTGACATGTGGGGAAAAATTAGTCACGTGTACCCGTCTGAAATTTTTTTGTTTTTAATCCTCTTGAAACTCTACTGAATTGTAGTCCTAGTGGATCTCTTTTAATCCACAAAAAGTGAGAACTAGCATGACGAGTTGTCAACATGCAGGGGCTAAAATTTTCAACAATTAAACACGCGTACCATGATTCACTTTATCATAACTTTTGCTGAAGTTGATCAATTTAACTAATATATCAATGTTTCTAAACGTTTTTTTTATGTTTCTGATAATAAAAGACTGAAATAAAAAAATTGCTTCTCACACCCGGTTGCCACGTCGCTACCTACAAGTACTATAGTGTAACTAACCACTTTGTACGTCTTTTTATGTCTATTAATAATATTATTAAAATATAACTCACTCTTTCGTAGCCTCTTCTGACTCAACTCTAGCACTGAGAAAATATTTATTGTCACTGCAGTTTGACGTTTCCCTAAAGAAAACTGCACTAAAAACTAGAAAAAAGTGCATGTGTAGTGCAATAAGCACTTCCCTCAATTACACAGGTCTACAAAATATGAGATTGTGATTGTTATAGAAATACCGACAGTCATTTCCAAAGTAATTTTCGCCGATTTTTTTTTCAATCGGCGATATCTCCGGTTAAAAAAATTAAAATAATACATGTAAATAGTGAAATGGAAATCTGAAAAATGGCTCTTTTTGATGGTTTTCTCATATTTTAAAAATAATAAAAATTAGCGAAGTTATCGATGCTCGAATATAGCGAAAAACCGTGTTTTTCGCACTTTTAGGTTAGGATTACTCGAAAACCTGACGTGATAGAGCAATTCTGAGCTCGGATTCGATTTCTGCGTCCAAAATTACTTTGGAAATGTACCTCAGCTACTCCATAACAGAACCATGTAGACCTTTGTTATCAATGTGAAATGCAAGAGAACTCATAACGAAAAGCACCACAAATTAATTGAGTTTAGTAATTATATTAAACTTTATATAATATGTTACGGGCGGTTCAAAGTGTGCGATAATTTTTTGGGAAATGTTTTGAATAATGCACAAAAACTATTTTATGCAATATAAATTAATTTTTAGAAGTGAATCAAATGCACACTTTTTAGCGCTTGTAACCTGAGTGCATTCCAATAACTAAACGCAAAGAATGAGTGTGAAACGAGAGCGATGATGTAAGAATTAAGATGAGCAGAGAAAGAATAGAATAGAAAAGAGAATGAACAATAGCAAACTGGCAACTATATCATCGCGATAGAATGGAATAATAGAAAAGAAAAGAGAAAACGCAAGAGAAAGAAAGAGGGAGATATGTCCAGCACACGTACACACATGCACTGTGTGCCACCACAGTTTTCTGCCATTTGTCAATTCCTCCTTTCGTTCGCCCATGCACATGCCCAATATAACGGTCTGTTTTAGAAATATCTTGATGTGCTCTTCTGTACATCACGAGGCTAGCATACATTCCATAATCACATCTCTTTCTCGTGCGCGTATCCTTGCTTAGATGTTTTAGCCAGCTGATCTATCACAACAAAGGCCACGTGCTTTTTATAACTAAAACCTAAGATTCATCTGAATACTGAAATGATTATTTTAAGGCTTTTAATATATATAATGATTATAAGCCTAGACTAATTATATATATTTCAATTTCCTCTGAAATATATTGGAAACTAAATACAATATTTGACACCTGAAAATCAGCAAATGGCGCAATAATAGAATCATCACGGTACAAAGTCCATCCACGTTCCTAACATCTTCCTGCCATTATTACCTTTGTCCAATCATAGATTCCTCACCTGGTACCAATCAGAACTACTCGGTCAGTAGAGAATATACTTTTTTGCAGTTTTCCTTAGACAAAGAAAGCGGCACAACGTAGCGAGAAATCGCAGAAAAATTAGTACTGAAGAATCTCAAAACGCTAGTGATAATTTTTCATAAAGTATTCAAATTAGATTTAATAAGGAAATTTTAGCGGCGAAAAAGGTGAGTTTAAAAGCAATCAACCCTTTTCTGGTTAAAAGCCAACCGTTATCTTCTCTTATTAAAACTATTATACAAGTGGAAAGAGCGGTGTTGGTTTGCGTGTGTGCGTATTTGTGCGCGGATTGCAAACCAAATGGACTAGAGTTGCCCTTTTGGGCAACGATCACGACAATAACTATCATTCGCCCAATTCCGGAAATCAAAGAATCAGGAGGAACAGGTCTTTGTCTCTCTTTCCAGGAGTGGCAGTGTAAGTCTAGGATAAGAATAACTAGGGCATTGTCCAAAAATCTTTATACTCATAAATATTTTTAATAAAATTGTTGAAATTGGGAAATTAAAACCTTAATTCTTCTTTTATCTCTGACGTATACACGGTTGATTTTCTTTTGTTCAACCGAGTATAGCCTCCTCAGTCAGAGGGAAGAGACAATACGTTCACAGATATAAAAACAAATTTCAATTAAATTATTCTTAAAGTTTAGCAGTTTGGAGCCTCAACCAAACGATAAATTTATAATCTGAATTTGGTTAATTTGTGACATGATTTATTTTCCATAATTTGAATTAAATTATTTATACGTAACAACACAATTATTGAAAAATAAAGGAAAACAATTTTAAAAAATAAAACATTTTCAGAGTACATCATGAAATAACAGCATTATTAATAGACATAATGTGACTTACACAGTAATTAATTACACTATAGCATGTAGCGAAACATTAACCGGACGCAAGAATCATGTTATGAGTCCAATAGTAATTTTCGCCTCACATCCTATCAAAGATAATTTTGAAGGGAATAGTATATTACGTTCCTAGGCGCACAATGAGGGTTATTGCGTGACAAGCGACAATGCTCGCAGGAGATCGAAGCCGAGACAAAGCCGAGACGAAGCCGAGGCGCGATCAGTCCTGCGAGCATTGTCGCGAGTCTCGTAATTTCCCGAATTGTGTGCATTGGCACGTTTTCTATGATTTTTCTAAATCATTTCAGTCGATTATGTCGATCATTAGAAGAGTGTATCACTGTATGTGATACAGTGATTGGCGTTAACAAGTTTCTGTGAGAAAAGTTGTGGAACCTCCGTAGCTCAGATGACAGAGCATTCGACCGGCAATCGAAAGGACCTGGGCTCGATACCCAGCGGAGTGGAAGCGTTCCTTTTTTCACAGAAAATTTCTTAATAAGGCACGTATTCTATTTTATGTGACTTCGGCGCGGATACGAGTTTTTATGCGTACACTCGAATCTACTCTAGTATTGTAGATGTTTGCGGCGCTAGTCATTACACCTGATATTTCACGACTAGTCCCGGCCATTTTTATTTTATCGGTCTTGTGTAGTAGTAATGGATTTTAATAGACGCATGCGCAATTCAAATGTACAAGGCTTTGCCAGTAAGGTGCTAACGCTGTACGAAGAAGAAGAAGAAGAATAAGAAGAAGGATTGAGCTTCGTTTCATGGCTATGGGCGCATGCGTAGTTTAATTTTTACATTTCATTCCTTTGTATCGCAATGTACTACATTGCGCTACTGTTAACTGTAGTGAAAAAACGAGTTTGCGCGCCGGTGGCACATAAAAAAATGATCGAAGGAAGCCAAAGAGGACGCAGAGAGGGACGCATACCTAATTTTCCGTTTTCCAAATTACGTTGTGAACTTTATTTTTAAAATTAAATTTTCGAATTTTGTTTCTGAAAAACTATAGTTGAGCAATTCAATGTTCATATTTCAATTCTTAAAACCTCGTTCAAAACAATTTCTTTTCTAACACGTTCGAAGTTTTGTTATCGAAATATCATTTGCAAAAATATATAAAGTCCTGTATTTGAAATATTTTAATATTTCAAGTGACAAATCATAATCTTCAGTTTATTTTCTAAATTCCGTTTTTCAAAATTTTATTTTCAAATGATCACTTTTTTAAATGATTGCCTTAAAAATTTTCGTTTTAATCTGCATTATTAAACATGTTTGTCGAAATTGAATATCGCAATTTACATTCACAATTTCTAATTTTGATTAGCATAATTCAATTTCAAAACATTTATTTTGAAGGTTTCATTTCCAAAATGAACTCGGCAAATTTAATTTTAGAAAACAATTTCGGTTGGTTGAAGGACAAATTACATTTACGAGGGTGTATAAATGAGGAAATCGAACACCTATTTTTGGATCTTCTATGGAAAGTACCTATTTCCACCATTCATCGAATTTTAGATCTTTAAGACCATTAGGATTATTTGTCCTTGATAACTGAAGCCATTCTTTTTTTAGCGCAACATCGTCGATTTGCACATTTAATGCCGTAGCTACTTCGCAAAAATCTTCGAAACGAGAAAGTATTCGCCATAATCTTTTTCCTCGCAAATCTTAGCAAGGTCGAAATGAGTGATTTTTTTAAACAATGCATCGTTGTATGCCAAGTACTTTCTAACTGTTTGAGATGCGATTTTGTACAATGTGTGGCAATTGGATTCGATTTGTTTCGTAAGTGACATTTGATCTTCGGGACCATCGAGCAAGCTTCTCAAAATGGCTTTAGAGTCCTCGCCAAGATGGATTTTTTCACTATTGGGTGCTTCAAATTTTATGTTTTTCATTTCGTCAATGTGATTGAAGAGAGCTGGTTTTAATACATTTTCAAGTATTTGAGTAAGTAATTTTCTCGCAATGTTCTCTGTTCCAAATTTTTGTAGTTTGGGGAAACCTCGTTATTATTTACTTTTTTTTCTAGGAACAGTTTCTTTCGATATCATGTCTGTTACCAACGCGACAAGACTAGGCCAGCACAATACAACTCACTCGATGTCCTGGTGATGCGTCAACCAATGCGTAGGGCTATGTTTTACTAATTTGTAACTAAGATCCTGCAATGATTCCAAAAACAAACGGAACTCAGCTTTTCGCTTTGGGCTGTTGCGCACATAACCGATAAGCCACGTAAAAAATTTATGAAACCATTTTGGAATTGCATCTTTGCACGCATGCTGTGCAACTAAATTGTATGAATGTGACGGACAGTTCATTTTGAGCGTAAGAGGAGAAGCCTTTTCAAATCGCGTGAAAAATCAATTTTTATTGCCAGCCATGACGGCTGCATTGTCTGTCGATAAAGCGAGATTGTTACCGAACGGAATTTGAAACTTAGTTAAGTACTGTTGTATCTCTTTTCATAACCCTTCCCCAGTTGATTCAGTCGCTTGAAGTAAAAGTAAGCTCAAGGGTTCTGTCCAGACATCCATGGTTTCTCCGTCAACATACCGAGTCTGCAAAGTCATCCACTTCTTCCTTTGCACAGGCTTGGTAAGTTCATCGATGTGCAAAGAAAATCTACAGTTTTGTAAAGTTTTTACGTGCCTTTCTTTTTCAAAAGGGCTTAAGACATTTTTTACGACGTTAGAAATTTTTGTACGCGATGTGCACATGCCTTGGGAAACCGCACGGTCTTGGCCTTACTGTTATCAAAAATTTCAAAACTTTTTTACTCTGTATACCGTTTGGGCTATTAATGCAGCAAATCGAAGTTCTGCCACTTTTGTGCGATTTCCCGATGGTAATCCTTCAGGCAGAATAAAGTTGCCCAAGTCATCATTTATATCTATATTAGCCGCACCATAATCTATATCATCCGCGACTTCATTTACTTTGTTTTCAATTCCGAGGCCATGCATTTTCGCATGACTTTCTAAATGACCTTTGCCTTCAGCACATGAGATGAAAGAATCAGGACAACAAAGTTTACAATTGAATGACAATGGGTTACTTGGATGTGGTTGTAACCAACTTTCTAATAGTGGATTTTCCAGCCACTTACACAACAAATTTGGTTTTTTTGGGCTTTTCGAGTCACTCCTTTTTCAAGTCCCAATTTTATAACTCATGTGCTTAGGCGTGCCAAAATGCCTTTTTATTTGCGTTATATCCGTAATTTTTCCAGAAAGTCCGCACATAGTACACATAAATCTTCCATTATTTTGCCATTCTCTTACAATGCAGGATCTAATACCCTCCTCACTTGCTTGCCAAGCAACTAATTTAGTGTTCAAGACCTCATTTTCTTTATTGTGAATAAAATTTGCAGCTTGAAATTGTTACTCCATGTTAAAAAAAGCCTAGCTCGACAACCAAATGAAATCGTGAGAATAAAAATTAGTGGCAGCAATCAATCGGGAATAAAGACAAAAAAGTGGACGTGCTTTCTCCCTGTAATTCAGTAGAGAATTAGATTAATTATTAGGTTTGGAATAATTATTTTCAAATTGAATAGCTCCAGAGGTTTGACGAGCTGGAATAATTTTTAGGATTGGCATAATTAATTCTTAATTAAATAGCGCTAGGTTCAGCGAGTTTGATTAATTTGCAGAATTGGAGTAATTAATTCCAAATTAAATAGCGCCAGGTTCAGCGAGTTTTAGATTAATTCGTAGCTTTGGAATAATTATTTTAAAATTAAATAGCTCCAGGTTCGACGTGTTAAATTAATTTTTAGGATTGTGATGATTATTTTTAATTTAAAAAATATCTGTTTTCGGCAAGTTGAAAAGAAAAGTCTAACCTACGTTTTTGCGCGGGCGATAACTTAAAACAAATCTAAATTCAGGCTCTACAGCCTCTAAGCAATCGTGAAAATCGTTTCCGCACTTGGCGATTTGGGAATCGGAAAATTAGATATGCGCCCCTCTCCGCATCCTCTCTGACTTTCTTCGATTGTGCCGGGGAACGCAAAAAGGAAGGATATACCGTGACGTCAGTATTGCGTGCTCTCTCGAGCTCACTGATACTCTGCGCCTTCGTGTGTGCGCTAAATGTTCGTTTGCTGCATGGCATATCCGGTTATCAAGCTTGGTTGCCGATGATTTGAAATTACTGCCATCTCAGGACTACCAAGTGGTAATTCCTGTTTCTCAGCCACTTCCAAATAGATCGAGGGCTCGAGCGCGCTTGCCTGCATTAATAAATCAGCCAAACCGCCTTTTGAGAACTTGATGATGTATGATACACAACCCTCCTTTAGATTGGGACTTGTTGCGACCATGGGGGTGAAACCCAATGGTAAATTACTGGAAACAAACATGGCGGTAAAAGCATGCGATCCCCCACTTTTGCATGGAGCCTTTCAGCGCTCCCGTTGCCCTCCTACCCCTTTGCCCGAATAAATTCTAAAATAAAATTTTCATACATCTCAAGCGATTAGATGCTGAAATGGCAAAACTTTGAATTGCTATCTATTAAGCAGTAAATTTGGTGTTGTAATTTCATAACTTGATCGCCTCTGGTGCCTCATTGAAGTATTTGGCATTAATTTCCTTTTCTTCAGACTTAATATTATTTCACAAGCAACTATGACTTCTGAACTGCGAGATCAAATATTTTCTGGGGGATTTTTAATTGGCTGCGTGATTCCCCCACATTTACATGGACGTGTTTCTCCCCTTCCAAAGCAGGCTTCACTCCCATGGTTGCGACCACTAAGTAATAGGCGCGGTTAGTTCAAGCAACAGGGCATTTATTATGAATGATTTATGACATTATTTATTTCAGAAAACGGACTGTGCCATCAGAAGAAAGGTTGGTCATAGAGTAATTGTGTCATGTTTTGGACAACGAAATATGATTTATAAATTTTTTATTAACATTTAAGACCAAAAAATCGCACTGTTTTTAGTTTTTTGTTTATAACATTGGAGGTAATTATCCAATCTTAATAACATCAATTAAAAACCGGCAAATTTAGCTTTTGTTAAACAAATTAATATCTAAGTTAATTTTTAACTTTTTGAGTTGAGGTTTGGTGGAAAAGTAGCAGACTTTATGCTCTTCAAATGCATAAAAAACGGACAATTTAAGATAATACGTTTCCGCGCTATTGAAACTTTAATTTATTTAATGCGTTAATTGTAAAATGTCTGCTTGCTGCAGAGGTGGTTCGATTTTTATTTTAAAAACGGCCTTTAAAAATATAAATCAAGCACAACTGAATTTTTAACTTAAGAAAAAATGGTAAAATAAACTCACTGTTGACCAGAATTATTGCAACCGCTCTCATAGAATATAAATAATTCTATTAATATTTAAGTTAATTATTATAACCAATTTTTATAAACAAAAAAGGAAACGTTGTTGTAATCCATACAAAAACAAAAACCGTAAGTGAATATTACGTGATTTTTTACTGCTCGATACAGATTGAAATATAGTGAAATCGTCACGTACTAATCTATAAATAATTGATCAAGCCTTAGCTTAAAATGCATTTTCCTCTTAATCAATTATACTCGCAGATTCAAATGCCAGCAGTTTAAGGGCGTTACCAGAGCATTTTCTCAGCAAATTCAAAGATGTTGATAAAAATGCACTCCTTTGCAACACATTCAGGATAAGAGTTATGAAAGATGAATTTTTAGAAGAAGGATGGAAAAAAATAAGATTTGTTCCACCTAGTATTTACGTTTTCTTTCTTAATTGTTAAAATTAGCAGAGATTGGCGATTGACTCGCAAAATCTTCCTTCTCTCGACTTCCAGGTACCTTCCAATTCTAAGAATCCCTCGAAGTCAATAATATTGACGAAAAATCAAAGTCCTTGCGATTCCTCATATTCTCATCAACGTACAATTAAAAAAACCACTCTCCATACTTTCTGATGTAAAACCATTTTTCGTGGGTTCTTTACGAACAAATTTATTCTTATGATACTAAAACAAATTATTTTTTTGATAATTTATATATAATCATAAAACTCATTACAGAATTCATATTTTATGAGTATAAAGCGATCATAAAACGATCGAAGATCGTGATTCCACGCGTATCACTTTACAGAAAAAAATCATATTTCTCGAAATTTTCGATTGCACACCTTAATTATATACCAAAAGTTTGCGGAATAATCGGGGCTATCACCGTGGGAGTGAAGCCCGCTTTGGAAGGGGAGAAACACGTCCATGCAAATGTGGGGGAATCACGCAGCCAATTAAAAATCCCCCAGAAAACCATGGGAGTGAAGCCTGCTTTGGAAGGGGAGAAACACGTCCATGTAAATGTGGGGGAACCACGCAGCCAATTAAAAATCCCCCAGAAAATATTTGATCTCGCAGTTCAGAAGTCATAGTTGCTTGTGAAATAATATTAAGTCTGAAGAAAAGGAAATTAATGCCAAATACTTCAATGAGGCACCAGAGGCGATCAAGTTATGAAATTACAACACCAAATTTACTGCTTAATAGATAGCAATTCAAAGTTTTGCCATTTCAGCATCTAATCGCTTGAGATGTATGAAAATTTTATTTTAGAATTTATTCGGGCAAAGGGGTAGGAGGGCAACGGGAGCGCTGAAAGGCTCCATGCAAAAGTGGGGGATCGCATGCTTTTACCACCATGTTTGTTTCCAGTAATTTACCATTTGGTTTCACCCCCATGGCTATCACTATACATTTTTTCAGATTTTCCAAAATGGCGTTTTTTCAAAAGATCAATTTGTTTGAAAAAAAAAATTTTTTGTTATTAATTTTGAATACAAATTTTTCCAAAAATGCTACTG
Organism: Diplolepis rosae; assembly: GCA_030998225.1. NCBI lineage: Eukaryota > Metazoa > Arthropoda > Insecta > Hymenoptera > Diplolepididae > Diplolepis > Diplolepis rosae. The sequence goes on along the minus strand of JAPYXD010000726.1, from coordinate 235,004 downwards.
CATCGGCCATCTAATGTTACGTTCATGTAATTTTTTTCAGAATTTTTCCTATTTTCAGTTTTTTAATAATTGAAAAAGAATAGAAACCTTTTTTTTTGTTTATCCCATAATTTTTTAAATAATGCATGAAAACTTCATGCTTTTTGGGAATCTCCTAGATCCCCCACTTGGTTGACGATATGTTATTCCTCCAGTTTGTCCTTCCACAGTTCAGAACTGTCAGTTTCCCATTTTACTAGTTGAGGATAATAACTCAAAAAATTAATCTAGTGATAAATTTTCAGGAGTCGCATTAGGCGGACGTTAATAATAGAAATCTTCACCCGGACAGAAGTAACCAAAATAATCTTCGCGGACAATTAAAGGTCCAATTAAAGTTTCCGCAGTTTCGCTTAAAAACAGAACATGGCATAAATGAGAGAGAGAGACCACAGAAAAATTGATATTACCGAATCTCAAAACGGTAGTGATGATTTTTCATATAATAATAAAATTATGGTTAAAAAGAAAACTTTGGCGGCGAAGAAGGCAAATTTAAAAGTACTCAACTCTCTTCTGTTTGAAATATAACAGGACTAGAGTTGCCCCTCTGCGCAAGGATCAACGTTAGTAAAACTTCTTCGCTAATTCCAGGAAAGCCAAGGAGCTTAAGGATATCTTTCTCTTTTTTTACTTCGTCTAGGTCTGGTAGAATATAAAAACAACTGTAAGACTAAGTGGAGTGTCATCCTTAACATGCATACTTATATGTCCACATGATTTTTGTTGCTAAAATAAATTCTGTCAAAATTGGAAAATTTAAGAATCCAGCATGTTGATTTAATTCAACATTTTACACTCTCATTCAATCACTTATAAGTAGCTTTTTTAGTTTTGTCATTGTTTTTTCGAATACAGTCCCCTCATTCAGAGGAGAGGAACAAAAACGATCCCAAAATATAACACAAATTTCAATTAATCTTTTCTTTGAAGTTTGGTAGTTTAGAGCCTCTATAAACGATATATTTATATACATGATGAGGCACATAAAGTGTTACAGAGTGATAGCACTGAAACTATTGATCAAATCCAAACATGTTTGAGACAAAAGTTTCAGCGTTCGAGAAGACCGTCATACTGGACCACACTATTTTTTTATGGGTCGAGGCGCTGAAGCTACGTCAAGGTCAACTGCACTTTTTTAAATGGAACCATGTATTTTTTTTCGATGACATTATTACCGATTTTAAGTCGAATTCAGCGACCTATAACACAAGATCATTCTAGTCACGCAAAGTATGAAAATAGTCGAAAAACCATTTTCATTTTTTTTCATTTCTAACGATACTCATGATAATACATATCGATAGGGCATTGTTGGCATCAGCAGAAAGTAAGCATTTTCTGTTGACATATCAGTTTGTCAAGTGTTACCTTCTAATGTGAGTACATCGAAACGCGAGAATGAATGATTTTCAAGAATATTTTGATATGTTGATGGTGCTGGGGAAATGCCGTAAACATTACATAAGCGCCCAAGATTTGTATGTGGCTCGTTATTCGTATAGGCAATAGAAACCGCACTTGACTTTTAAGCGATTAGCTGACCGCTTGGATACAGTGAAATACTCACGAGTCAAACGTCGACCAATTGTTAATGAAAATAATACGGCTGCTATCTTAGCTTTTGCTGCACTAAATCCACATGCGAGCAGCAGGCAAATGGAAAAAAGAGTGAAATTAGTCAGCGATCTGTATTAAGAATCTTACATCAACACAAGTTCCATCCGTATCATATGTCATTACATCAGGATTTGTACGGCAATGATTTCCTAAAACGCGTCAATTCTTGAGTCATGTGCTTTTTTCTGACGAAGCTAACTTTGCAAATATGGAAAATGTGAATAGGCACGTTCGCACGTTCGCATGAACATGTGGATACAACACGACGGTGCACCACCCTATTATGCTCTCTGTTCAAGACAAGTGATGAATGAGATTTTTGTCGAAACGTGGATAGAACGAGGTAGCCCTGTAGCTTGGTCACCTCGTTCGCCTGATCTGACATCATCAGATTACTTTTTATGGGGTTTTGTCAAAGAACGCGTAATGGCGGTAGCACCTACCACGCCTGACGACATGAAAGAAAGAATACTTTGAGAGTGATTATTCCGACATGTTTCGATTTGTCGACTATTTTCATACTTTGCGTGACTAGAATGACCTCGTGTTGTAGGTCGCTGAATTCGTCTTAAAATCGGCAATAATTTCATCGAAAAAAAATACATGGTTCCATTTAAAAAAGTGGAGTTGACCTTGACGTAGCTTCAGCGCCTCCACCGATAAAAAAATAGGGTGGTCGAGTATGACGGCCTTCTCGAAAACTGAAACTTTTGTCTGAAACATTTTTGCATATGATCAATAGTTTGAGTGCTATCACTCTGTAACACTTTTTGTGTCTCACCCTGTATAAACGATATATTTTAAATTACGGAATTTCCGACACAGATTTTTCTATAAATTAGAGTTTTTAAATATTTTGAAAATATTTTTGTGCTGTAATGTACTTTTGTATCACAAAAAGGAAATTAAAATTGTCGACAAGTCATAAATAGGAAATTGAGGAAAAAAAATCGACTTCGTATTACCAAGTTTAAGCATAAAAACTTGAACTTGATAAAAAAGGTACACAATTCACAATTTTTGGAGATTGATTCTTTTTGTTGGAAATAGTAATCGCACCATGTGGTGAGCCGTATGCATTTTATAAACTTGAGATTGTGTGTGATTTCGATTCGATTCGATTTCGATCGTGAACGGACGAGCTCTGTGTAATGTTCCTCTAAAAGCTTTTTTGCCAACATGATCTTGAAGTCTAAAAATATTACATTACGTCACGAAATGTGATCTTTATGAATAGAAAAAGAGTTAAAAATCGAGATTGCGACCAAATGAAAGTAGACCTTATGATACCTTTTTTCTTGTAATACTGTAAGTTGTACTACTACAAATTTTGTTTTATTTATAAGGCTTTAAGTAATATAGCATGGAGTGAAATTTAATGCAATATGTCGTAGCAGGAACTGATCGACATGACATCGACAACATTTTTGTCCATCATTCGCGCCTTCACCCTTAGAAACTGGAAATTATGTGTGTTCGATGATTTCATTCGTATCCCTTATGACGACAACAAGAATACAGACGATTAATTGACTTTGTACTCTCATAACAGTTATTTCAAGTACCTACTTTTTTCAGATTAAATAATTTATAATTTTAAAAAAATGTTGTTATTCCCTTCAAGATTATAAATCCTACACTAAAATATAATGGAACTATTACTTCAGATTTGTTTTCTTTATATTTATTCCCAAAAGTGAGCTCGGAATTTTCTGTTTTCATTGTACATATACACATACGCTGCACCAGGAACTCGTCGACATATTCTTTTTTCTTGATTTCCATGGTTTTTATATTGACTGAGTAATCATTCCCAAATTCCCTTGTATTTTTTGGCACAAACGTACATTAAGAAAGGGGTAACGATTATCAGGACCTCACATCACGTATTCTTTTAAGTTTTGTTTCCGATTTAAGTTTTCCTCTTTTATGATAAGAGATTATATAATATAGAGGGTCAATCCATTGAGATACAGATCATGTAGAAGTAAACAAAAATGTATTGATGAGTTTTGTTAAAAATGTCGTTTGTATAAAAATTATTTGTCAAAACAAAAATATTTAACAATCGAAGATGGAGTAGATAAAAGGTTTTAAAAGCTTCAAATAGAAGTTTATTTTTGCATGTCACAGTTTTGAGGTAAAAAAATAATAAAAATGAAGCCTGTAAAATATATGTAGATTATGATGTGCTAAATATTATATTGGAAATGTATTCATGGGGAATATTGTGACGGACTTTAACACTAAACCTACCAGTACCGGTCAAATTGACCGTTTTCAAACTTTTGTACAATTTATACATATTCAAAAGTTATCATATCACTATCTAACTATTTGACTTTTCTTAAAATATGCATACAATATATCGTTCAGTATTTACTTCTAGCTTTTTTTTTCCAAGAAATATTTTTAGTGTCCTACCCACCACGGTCAGTCAATTTGCCCGGCGGAGAAAATATTTTATTCACTATTTTAAGTTTATAAAATCAGTAAATATTAACGTAACTGTAAAAAACATGGAAACAGATAAAGAGCCACTTACAACAAGTTAATTAGAGTCAGACAGCGAGAATGAAGAGGAGAATATTATAAATGAGTATCCAGGGCACAAAAGAAAGAAATTTTTATTGACATTGTTTTTCCTGACTCCTTGAACAATTCATATCTAACCAACTTGCTGCTTACGCCTGCGATGAGCTGATCTTTCAGCTGACTGCTTAACTCTGCCGATGAAGATTTGCATGGCGTCGATAGCTTTTTCAGAGCCAGTAAGTAGTCTTGAATTGATTCTGTCGGCTTCTGTTTCCGGCCACGGAAAACGAAACGCGCGGAATATTCACCTTTATCCGGCTCGTATAGTTCTGTCAACTTTTCTGTTAGCGCCTTGAACTCCATAGTTTCCACTACCGTCGGCTCGCATTCGGCTTTTAGTTCATTATACACTTCCGGCAACAGATACGTCAGCAGTAACAATGGCATCTTCTCGTCGCCGATGTCGTTTAACTTCGCGTACGCGCCCAGCTGCGAGAGAAAACCTTTCAGATCTTTCTTTTTAAACGGTTCGATTTGCCCAATAACCGACATTTTTACAGTTTTCGTCGCTTTCTTTTTACTTTTGTTATTATTGTTATTACTTTCGTTTTTTTATCAGTCACTCAACGCGCCACTATATTTGGTTTTCTTTGGCGAACTATTTTTTTGTTCTATTTTTGCGTTTTCATGTATAATTAGTTTCACACACTTATTTAACGCTTTCCGTAATTCTTCTACCCTGCTCGTTTCATCGGCAACAATATCGTAATATCGACAAACTTCAATTAGACTTTCTTTCACAAGCTTGTTTATCCACGATGTGCGACCTGTTAAAATTTCTTGGCGAATAAAATCAAGATTTGCAGACATCAGCACTGCTCTGTATTATTATGCACCCTTTCACCATTGAGCCTACACCGTGCAACAGGAAGAGAAAAAAAATGTCCCCCGCGGTGCCTCGTGGCACTTTTGAGGTTATGCGCGCACACAGTATAAATTGCGCACACACTACTTTTATCCTCGTCGCCAATTATTGTAGGTTGAGGTAGGGTTATTCTTAGATTTTTGGTGCGTGTAGGTAGTAGAGATGAGAAGGACACAGTTAAATAATGTGCCTAATTAATTTATTAATGGTAAACTAACTACTTCGTACATTCAGCAGCGCCTCGGTTAATTAGCGTGGGGGCTGATGACTGGGGGGGGGGGGGGGGAGCGGAACTGGCCCGTGCCTGTCGGAGCAGCGCCCCTTGCGGCATTTTCTCTTATCATTGATCACCGAATAATGAATCATATTATAAAATATACAGAAGAACATGCATTTATTGCTGTGCTATATGCCCGCGATGCATATGAGGCAAAAAATTTGGATATATTATATTTGTAGGATAAAAATTGGGGACCAGTTTTTTTCTCAAAAACAATGAGCAGAAATGATTTTAATGAAATTATGAGGTTTATACGATTTGATAAGATCGAAAGAAGCCAGCATTTACAAACCAATAAATTTGCTATGATATCTACAATATGGGACCGATTTATTGAGAATTCAGAAAACTGTTATAAATCGAGTGTATACAATACTGTTGATGAGCAGTTGTTTCCGTCGAAGACTAGTTATAGATTTACGTAATAGTGTATACCCAACAAACCAGACAAATTAGGGATGAAATTCTGGTTGGCGTGTGACGTCAATAGCAAGTATATAATAAATGGTTTTCCCTATTTGGGAAAGGACGAAAAAAGATAATGTTCAATTCTACTTGGGGAGTTCGTTGTTCTAAAGCTGATGGAACCATTCTCAGGATTCGGAAGGAACGTAACAACAGATAATTTTTTCAGGAGTGTATTATTGGCCAAAAAGACTACTGAGACAATCCGTGTAAATAAAGAAAAATTGCCAAAGTTAGCCAAAGAACGAAAAGATAAAATGACTTGGTTTTCAAGCAAATTGTATAAATTAAATCATATTACTCTTACAGTGTATAGCAGTAAACCAACAAAAAAAAGAGATTGTACTAAGTTCCATACATAAATCAATAGAAATCGAAAAAAGTAACAAACGTATACCGGAAACTATTAGATTTTATAAAGATACAAAATTTGGTGTGAACGTGGAAGACCAGATGGCAAGGAAATAAATTGTGCTGTCGAAAAGCTGCAGGTGGCGCCTTCAGGTATTTTTCAACATTTTGGACCTACCTGGAATACGTGCCTGGGTATTATATAAAGAAACAACGGGTGAAAACATTTCCAGGCAAGAATATTTATTTCAATTAGCTTCAGAACTCGGCGCTGCGTATAAAAATCGCGAGAAGAAAAACTTGTCAAATAACATTTTGTAAAGATTACAAAAGTACGAAAATCTGTTCGAAGTGCAGAAAATATGTGTGCGGCAAATGTACATTTCAGAATGAAATAACTTGTAAAAAATGCACTGAAGTCGAGTAAGATATATTTTGCATTCGAAAATTTATCTTGAAAATTTGTGCTTGCGGGTTTTGATCGTCTGTGAATAAGAATTTACAGTCAGAAAATTGACATTTCCATTTATAAGATGGATCGAAATTTACGAAATTAAACGATTTCGCTCTCTAAAAGCTCTTACTCGGGGGTTTCGGAGTTGCTTCTGACTGTAAATTCTTATGCACAGACTATCGAAACCCGCAAGCACAAATTTTCAAGATAAATTTTCGAATGCAGAATGGTATGCACCAAAGAGTCAATGTGAATGCTCATAAGGTTGCTCGGATAAATGTCAAAACTTGCTATGGCCGTATCTTTGTGAACAAAAATCGCTCGTGACAAAAAAATTTCTTGCGCCCTGTACATAACCTCAAAAGTAGCGAAAAACCCCATTTTTCGAGTAAATAACCTCAAATATCTCAAAATCCTGACGCGATAGGCTGATTCTGATTCCGGATTCGGAATCTACCTCAAAAATTACTCTGAAAACGACCCATAGCTTTTCAACAACAAAACCTTGCAGACCTGTGTTATTGGATCAAGATTCGTGCCAAACGCAAAAAGAACAATACGATGGACTATACTTCAAATAAAACATAAGGTTCCGTTCGTTAAGTATGTATAATAACGTGGAACATAAGTATGCTGAAAATTCAACACTTTTCTGAAATAAGAAAACTTATATGTATGCCCAAGGCGCAGATTAATTTCATTCGTTCCTGCGTATTAGGTAGGTACTGGAACGTGTCTTGCGACTCGCAGTTTGCTTAACTCTCGAGTGAAGCCTAGAGTAGAATAAATGGAAGGCTCTAGTATTTTTGTGATTGAATAAAAGATTGATTTTTTATAATTATACTGGGTTGTCCCAGAAGTAATTGCCGATTTTTTCATACAAATTAAACACATTTTTTTGAATACAAGGAATGAACTTTAATCAATGAGATATTATCCATTTTGTTTAATGACCTTTTGCCATCTTTCTGGTAACTTCATGATTCCACGCTCATAGAAATTCGGGTCTTTATAGACAAAAAACTGAACCAAGCCCGATTTCACAGCTTCATCATCATTGAAAGTTTTACCATTCAAGGAGTTCTGCAAATATCGAAATAAATAGTAATCTGATGGTGCAAGGTCAGGGCTATGTGATGGATGTAACATGACTTCCAAACCAAGCTTTAATAACTTTTGGCGAGTGACTAAACATGTGTGTGGTGTACCGTTCTCATGGTGAAAAATGACATCTTTACGATTGACCAATCGTTTGGTTCCTTAGAAGTAACTCACAAAATACCACAACTTTCTTATCCCGCGGAACAAACAGCATAATCTTTTTTTAATGTAATTCAGATTTCGATGTTGTTTTTGGTGGTTCATCACGCTTGGACCATGATTGTTTTCGAACGACGTTATTGTGAACAATCCATTTTTCATCACTAGTGATAATCGTTTCAAAAAAAGGATCGAATTCATTGCGTATAAGATGCAAATCACAAGCGTTGTTGCGTTTTGTTAAATGAATTTCTTTCAATTCATGTAGAATCCAAATATCAAGTTTTTTAACGAGTCCAAGACATTATCGTCCATTCACGATAATTTTAAGGTAGTTATTTCCCTACTATGCAAGTCATTCAAAGATCTACGCATCCTGTTTTATTATAAACATGAATATACGTGTAAGTTTTTCCTTTTAGAGAAAAGGAGGTCGTAAGAATTTTTATGTGCCTCCGGCGCGCAAACTCATTTTTTCGCTACAGTTAAGAGTAGCGCAATGTTGTGTATTGCGCTACATAGGAATGTAATGTAAAAATTGAACTGCGCATGCGTCTATTGAAATCCGCTACTACTACACAAGATCGATAAAATCAAAATTGCCGGGACTAGTCACGAAATATCAAGTGTAATGACCAGCGCCGCAAACAAATACAATACTAGATTAGATTCGAGTGTACGCATAAAAACTCTTATACGCACCGAAGTCACATAAAATAGAATACGTGCCAATGCACACAATTCGGGAAATTACGAGACTCGCGACAATGCTCGCAGGACTGATCGCGCCTCGGATTCGTCTCGGCTTCGTCTCGGCTTTGCCTCAGCTACGCCTCGACTACGCTTTGACTTCGATTTCCTGCGAGCATTGTCGTTCGTCGCGTAATAATCCACATTATTCGCCTAGGCACATAATATATTATTAAAAAAAGGGAGCAAATTGTTATCAGTAGTTTCAGGGTGTGAAGATTTCTACATTGAATTACTCTGTCATTTTAACATTTACTCTCAGATAGACTTATTGTACACGGAGAAAAATATTTCATGTAATTTTATTCAACTTTCGATCAAAGTTTGGACATATGGACAAGTTGGAAATTATTTAGTATTGCTGTAATTATTTGTGATGTATCAAATGTTCAAGAATAAATCATAGTTCAGTAAAATTGAGAAATGTAGAGAAAAGCATGGAAGCGTGCATTAAAGATTTCTAAAAATAAATATTATTACTCGTAGTATTGGGTTGTCCCAGAAGTAATTGCCGATTTCACATATACATATCTTTGACCATCTTTTTGAATAGCTTCTGTCAATGTCATAACTTTTCCCTTCCGGCATTTGTTAGCTGTCACTCTTAGCTTGCTTTACGAACAAATTGCGCGTAATTTCGTTGACAGATGTTAGTTTGGCATCAACTTTAAACCCGTTAAGGGCCAAAATGGTATAAACGATACACCGGTCTTTGAGGCCGTGTAACTTATGCTATTCGCGACTGAAAAAATTGAAAGGGACGTATTTTTGAAGTTCAAGACTTGCCCTTTCCGATGGTACATGCGAAATTGATCTAAAAAATGATTAATTATAAACAAATTCAGTTTAAAAAAAAAGCACGATTTTTTCGATCTTTTTTTTTTGAAAGCGAGTTTTGAAAGGTTTCCCGGTCTGTCAATGACCTGGAACATTTTTAACCTGTGGAATAAATGTCTGAACTTTAGGAAGGTGTAGTTCAGAGATTAATTTTTCACTTTGGTCTTTACAAAATGGCGCCAGAATTACAAAATTTTCACGAATGCATTCAGGATTTTTTTTGTCAGAAAATACGAACAAATCGAGGAAATCACTAAGAATGATAAGTTCTTAGAATCACTCAAAGAATAGGTCTGAATTTTTTCAAAACGTTTCGAGCAACTTTTCAATTTTTCAAATAGCATAATTTTTGCAAAATCAAAAAATTGCTCAAACAACCCGAAAAAATTGGTATGTATTCTTTGACCAATTTGAAAAACTTTTTATTCATGGTAATTTTCGCCATAAGTCCATTGCTTTCAAGAAAAAAATTCTCAATAACCTCGAAAGTACCGCAGTATATTCGATTGATCGAATTGGGGCGATGTGCCTGCTGCATTCGCGGTTAAAAAAATTGCAAAATTTTAAGCATGCGATTTTTTCGCATTAAAATTCACGGAGCAATTCTGATTTTTTCTCTAAATATTAGTCATTAACAAAGGTCTTTAACGTAATTTTTTCAAATTTTTGCGGGGGGTGGACGGGGGTTAAAAAATTAAAAACATATAAAATCAGCCTTTTGCGTTCAAATTTCCAATCTACAATAATTCAAGGCACATAAAATAAATAATAGTGACGATGATTGATTCATGTATGAAACTAATTGAACAGAGTGTCGAATAGAAAAATTATACAGTAAACATAACATAAAGAATAGTAGAAAGTGAACAAAATACATTGTAATGAAATACTGTAAACTTGATAATGTAATAAATTAATTTTTTAGCATAAATTCGTTTTTTTCTTATTTTAAAGATCACTTTGGCTGTTCATCATTTATTAAGTATTAATCACATAAAATTATATTACACTTACATATTGTATAATTAAAGAATGAGCAAACAATATTTAAAAAATATATTGACTAGCAAATATCTTCGATCTCATCAACTTGTTTTACAGTCTATTAGTAAACTATAAAAAAAATATGACTTAATTATTTAATTTATAAAAAGTAAAAAAATATTTTAGTTGATGCAGAAATAGTAGGCGAGAAATGTTGTTATTAGAAAGTATGATACGTAACTCGAAATGATCATTGAAAAATTTTTTTGCGAACCTAATTAAGAATAAAATGTGTATACAAATAGAACGTTTACCATTTTATGTGCCTTGAATTATAGTAGATTGGAAATTTGAACGCAAAAGGCTGATTTTATATGTATTTAATTTTTTTAACCCCCGTCCACCCCCCGCAAAAGTTTGAAAAAATTACGTTAAAGTCCTTTTTAGTGACTAATATTTAGAGAAAAAATCAGAATTGCACCGTGAATTTTAATGCGAAAAAATCGCATGCTTAAAATTTTGCAATTTCTTTAACCGCGAATTTCGCATATGAAAATTTGCAAAAAGCTTATAATGATGTATAGTAATGACAAGTAGCAGTGTGAATTTTTTCAGAATTTTAGAATAAATAGTTTGGTTGTAAAAGTCAAAAATTGCAATATCTATCATTCCTCATTAAATATGGCGGCTGCGGACCTGCAAATTTCTGAAAACTCATTTCTTGTCAAGTATTTTGATATGGTTAATGCAAAGCTTCATTTGGTTTGGGGGCACTTTCAACATGGAAACCCGGCTATGCCCTTTGCTACGATGATTATACAATGTTGATTACTCATTAGATCTTTTTGAGTTATAAAGAATTTTCTTCTAATTACGAGTTTAAAATTTACCCGATCCACTGATAGCCTTTCTGCCGTACATAAGAATTTTGCTAAAATTCTACAAGTGAACTCTTTGAGACTTTTGGAATGGTACGGTAGGGAAGAGGATTTGTTGCAGCTGTCAGAGTCGTCAGAATCATTAGTCAGCAGAGTTAATAGATTCTGAGGATTGTTTGTTCGTTACAGGGTTCCCTGACAGGGCTTCAACATCTCTACTCACAATTAGTTCCCATTGTTTGTATTTAAAATCATATTGATAATCCTGGGATCCAAGTCGCTATAATAGGAAACTTTGTCATGGATCATTAATATAGGTCATCCAATGGATGGGCTCTTAGTTATAAGCTAGTGCAAATTCTCTGCCATACTATGGCATCGAAATTCAATATATATAGAGGGTTCAAAACCAAAAGTGATTCTGAAATTTCATTCAAGCGTGTGCGATTACAAATAGTGAATCATTGCGTACCTCAATATGTGAACATAAATAAGGCGTGATAATAATATTCCATTTATTCAGATGAAAGTATCAACTTCGCCGCTTGAAAACCACCATATTAATTTCTGATACGTAAACCCTGTTTTTATCATTTTGAAATGGTACCATACTAAAATATAATTCATTTTTATGATTTATTCTAGCGAAAAGTCTCTCAGTGTAGTATAGCACCAACAGCATACTCGCAAGCATCAGTAGTTAACTTGAAGGGCTTGCTAAAATCAGGATACTCAAGTACGGGTTCGTTACAGAGGTACGTACGTATTTTTCTAAAACTTTTCCGTTGTGTTCATCCCCATTTCCACTTTGTATCTAGGGGTAATGCTAGATACGAAGCTCACCTTCTGGGATCAGATAAGAATGGGAGCGAACAAGGCGGCCAAATGACGGCGTCTCTGAGCAGGATGATGGCCAACATTGGGGCCCTCGGCCTTGTATGAGATGTTTGTTACTTTGTGCTATTGAGTCCATCATGCTTTACGGAGCCGGAGTCTGGGCGGATGCTATTGGATACGAAAAGTATTGCAAGCGTCTGTTCGCTGCACAGCGGAGAAGGGCTCTTCGACTGACGAGCTCGTATTGCACGGTCTCGGAGCCTGCAGTATTTGTGACCGCGGAGGTCATCCGGGTAGACCTGCTCGCCCAAGGGCGAAAGTTCGTTCACCAAATGGAGGGCACACTCGGTCGTGGCAGGAGTAGAGAAGTCGCCAAAGAACAAGCACTTGGCACGTGGCAAAGGCGTTGGATGGAGGATACGCAAGGAAGGTGGACAGCTAAGCTTATTGGCGAGCTGTCACCATGGTACAGCAGTTGGCACGGTAAGGTTAATTACTACCTCACACAGATGCTGGCGAGACATGGACTATTCTGCGCGTACCTTCATAGGATGGGAAAGGTGGGGAGCCTGCAGTACAGATACTGCAGGGCGCCAAAAGACATCGCGCTCCACACCTTCTTCCATTGTGGAAGGCGGGTGCTGGAGCGACGCCGCGTAGATGAAGCAGTATGGGCAAATATCGCACAGATAACATCGTTGGCGTGATGCTCCAGTCCAACAACAACTGGACGACGGTCGCCGGCTTCGTCCAGGATGTCCTGCTGAAAAGCAGGGTATGCTGGATGAGGCAGGCTAAAAAGGGGCGGAAACAAAGGAGGAGAATCAGACGGTGCCTCAAGATGGCCCCCACCCTGATGTAATGCCTAACGGCGGTTATTATTATTATTATTATTATTATTATTATTATTATCGAAAATAATAATTATTAATACCTGAAAATTATTTTAAACCATAATACAATTTTATCGTAAATCTTACAAAACGAAAAAACAAATGAAAACAACAATTGTTTGATTTCTTATTTGCAATATTTATCCGCTTTCTCAGATTCATGATAGTCAAAAATGGAAAGAATTTGAAAAAAATGGACACTCGGCAGTCTTGAAATCGCTCTTGCTAAACTTCGTTTCGGGGAAAGTCTTACTGATGTCCACAAAAGTAGTGGAATTCCAAAAAGCACTCTGCGTGACAAATTTAAAGCAATGGTTCCCATTGAAAAGCCATCGGGACCTGGAACGGTGCTTTGAACTGAAGAAGAAAAATGCATTGTTCGTTAGATGCTTGCTTTGAGTAACAGAGGCTTCATAATCATAAAAACACCATTTTTGAACAACATTCAAAACTACATTGAAAAGCTTCAGCATTCTACGCCCTTCAAGAATGGAAGGCCAGGTCACAAGTGATTAAAAGGATTTCTCAATCGGCATCATGAGATTTCTATACGCATTGCTTAAAGTTTGCCAACATGTCGCGCATTTATCACTAGGAATATGTTACGTGCCTGGTATCAAGAGATAAAGAAACATCTTGGCGAAAAGGGATTGATTGACATCGATGGATCAAGAATTTCCAACTGCAATGAGTCTGCGTTTTATTTGTGCCCAAAAGGAGAGCGAATACATGTAAGAAAAGGAGACAAGGCTGTATATAATTCCATGTCAAAAGTCGAGAAAGATTGCATTACAGTTTTGTTTACGACAAATGCAGTTAGTACTCTTGTTCTCCCCATGATCGTTTTTCCTTATGATAGAATACCCTACAGTATTTTCTAAGTATATCAGCAATATTTTCAACCCATGGCTGACGAGTAACAACATCAAAAACCCGGTCACTTTATACCTAGACGTGCATACATCACACGTTACTTTTTCAATCGTAGAATTTTATTTGGAACGAGGCATTGAATTGATGTCCTTGTTTCCAAACTCTACGCATTCGACTTAACCACCCGATGTGGCCCTATCTCATCCTTTGAAACGTATGAGGAGTCATTGCTGAAAAAATTCGGAGAATATCAGAAATCTGGAACATAGAACGGCGCCCTGGAAAATTTCAGCCTCTTTTTTTTGGCTGAAAGTTGTGAAATCTTCAAGTTAATCTCAAACGGTCAATTTTATTTTCTTATTTTGTGAAATACATTTTTCTATCACTATTCGATATTTTGTGCATTCTTTTCAACAATTTTAATGCTTTTCCATTATAAGTTCCTATATTTTTGAAAATTTTTTCCTTTGCAACGAAATTTGTTATCAATGATATTTTTCGTCAGTTTTTCTTGATTACAGCCGTTTTTCTCTCTGTTGAAATTTGAAGCCCCCGTTCAAGAGAACAGAAAATCTCAAAACCCAGAAATCGAAGAATTATTGTCGGTCCCAGAAGATTCAAATATTGTAATATGCAGAACCTAGGTAACTGGAACTGACGATAGTCGAGTCAGAAGAAACGATGCTGAATACGCAGAACCAAAACCAACTGAAACTCACGGTCCTCATACAAAGAGTAAATATTATCAATACAAATGATATTATGGAGCTGGAGAATAACATCTGGTCATTATTTACAGACGATGACGATTTAGTTGTACCTAATCAATCCCAAGTCTTTAGAATCACCTTTTTCTAGCCAAAAGTGCAGGAAAAACCAAAAAAAAATCCCGGCCCTCGAGAAAAAGCACCGAAGTCACATAAAATAGAATACGTGCCAATGCACACAATTCGGGTAATTCCGAGACTCGCGACAATGCTCGCAGGACTGATCGCGCTTCGGCTTCGTCTCTATCTATCAGTTAATGAATATATAATACCAATTTTGTTTGCTAAGCTATGATTAGAGTAAAAATTCAAATAGCGTCCAGACCAAATTGGTTTTCTGTACCAGTTTGTGATAATTTTATATTATTTATATTATGTATTATATTATTTATTTATTTATATATTATATTATTTTTATTATACACCAAAATGAACATTAATGGATATTATAATGAACTGAGACGTACGTATGGTCCAAACTTCGTACAGGACATCAAAGATTGGAAAAAACTCGGTATTACTTTGGAAAAGAGAAAGATGCAGAGGAAATTTCTCTTTGATTGTAAATCAAGTAACGTTTTTCCGCAGCACATTTTGAATAATTGTAATATTATTATTAGATGTTTCTCAAAAAGCGTTCTAACTAAAATGGAATTCTCAATACAACTTTTTAGCAAAAAAATCGTTTGAGATAGAAATGTTTTACTGAGAGCGCGGACAAAGTCGCTCGCGCGCCCGTTGTTCTCGTGCCCATATAAAAAAAATACATTTACTTTGCATGCAATTGAACGATGGTTGTTAAAAAATTTATTTTGAACATTTACAATGAAATTGTTCTCAAGTTTTATCAGTTACAAAACCACTGACACTTATTTTTTTCAACTTAGAATCTTAGACATATTACACCTTAAGACATTGTGAAATTCAAAGAGCGTCGCAAATTATGCAATATAATTTAAAATTATGTCCTTCATGCAAAATAATAGAAAATGACCGGATTAATGTATTCATAGAATTTTTTATTACGCGCTTCTACATTTTGTAATTACATCTTTTTTTATTCTATATTTGTATTCGTTGGAAATACATGCTCAGCGATGAGATAATTAATTTATTCCGAAAATTGCACTAAATGAGTTTTTGATATTATTTATTTAATAAAATCGTACTTAAATAATATCTATAGTTTCATTTTATGTGTATTGTATACAGAAAACAGAAGTTGCGAGTTCCATTGGTATAAATGCAGCAAAAATAACTGATGTCAAGTCTTTGCTTCGTTATTTAAGTCCAGAAGGTAAAGAATTTTTTCACAAAATAATTGAAGATTCCTCTTTGAATTTGAATACAACGAAAAATTCGAGAAAAATTGAGCAAAAGAAAAAGTAGAAAAATCTATGACAAAAGCGAAGACGACTGTTTTGAAAGATAGTTCCGAAAAAAAACTGCGAAAGTTAAAGAGAAACAGTTTCTCTAAATTAAAAGAAACTAGAAAATAGATGTTAAGTTTTTAATGCCTAGTTTATATTAAAAATAAAAGTGTGATCTAGTGCAATTTTATTTTGTTATTCAGTGCAATTTTTTTAGTGCATGCAAAGTAAGTGTTCTTTTTTTTAATACGGGCACGAGAACAACGGGCGCGCGAGCGAATTTGGCCGCGCTCTTAGTAAAACGTTTCTATCTCATCAAGTATTGCTCCAACCAACATCACTTTTTCAACTCCGCCATTGCCGGTCCCAAGCCCGGATGAGAAAGGAGGAGGGGGCACACAGACAGCAATATGACACAACACATTACAGAGACACTGAAAACAACACACCTAACAACCGAGAGAGCGTTTTGCGGGCGGGCAGGGTCTCGCCGAGGTGAATGCATGAGTCCAAGCACGGAGCAGACGCGTCCTGCAGCCCACCAAGATAGTAGCCGCAAGGACTCTGCCAGCAGTAGGGCTGTCGCCGTCAGGATGGCCGCCAAGGGAGCCTCATAGACAGGCTTTTCCCTAGTGATGGGCCTGCCGGGCGCACGTGCCACGACGGTTGTTCTGCGACTTTCAAGCGCGTGAGGACGCGGTGTGGAGCGAAAGCATCGGGGGACCTTGAACAGGTCTCTTGATGCCGAATGAACGAGCACGGAGTGAATGCGGGGGGCCCCTTAATCGGGGTATCGCCCCAAATGCGTATGCGGCGATGACGCTGAACTTCCCGCGTGCGCTCTTGCGGTCACACCACAATCACATGCACGACACCGACACCCACACACACCAGAATGAATGGGATGCTGAGTGAATGGGGCTGCGGCCGGCGCCTGGTGGATATTCCCGTTAGACTAGCCAAGGGAGGAGTAGTAGCCTCTCGACCAGGGTAGGACGCGATGTCAGTACCTCACCTCTGTGGAAGTAATATGGGTAAATGTAAGTCCCTCCGGTGCTAAGCCGCGAAGGGCAAAGATCCCGTGAAACCACATGTTAAATTGGGAAAACCGCTCACGTTTCTGCTGTCTGGAGCCAATTTCGGGGTTGAAATCATGGACGTCCGGGCGCAGGAATGAAGGATTACCTGGTCAGTATTTCCTTATATCCGACGCTGCATAGGATAAATCGCACATCGTCTAGCCTGAAGTCCGGGTCAGGTGTCGGGGCGGACCCGGCACCGCTCGCTCGATAGGGGTGACGTTAAACCTTTTGCACCATTATGGCGCGGGCCTATCCCGTAACCTTTTTCAAGACTCATTTAAATGTGCTGATAGGATCGAGCATCCGATAAGCCGCTTCTCGGTTTCGGCGCACATAACTAGAGATCTATACAGGCGGGGATAGTAGCCCTACTGCGGTAGGGCTCCCATGATGGGCGAACCGTCTTAAGACACGACGGTATTAGATATGCATTCTAAAAAAAATGAAGGAGATAAAGAGGTGAAGGCGCTAGATGCGCACTCACACACTCCTCCAGGGGCTGAGGGATGGCAAGACGTCCTTCAGCTCCTGAAGGAGCAAAATGACAAAATGGAAAAATTAGCCAGGGCCCTCAGCGCTATCCAACAGGGTGTGACAAGGAATAACCCTGGCTTCGTTAAAGACTCGGTGAACGAGGCAACTGAGGTGTTGAGCGGTATGCTCAACACCCACAAGTGCCTCCTGGAGAGCGGGGTGAAAATCCAGAAGAAAATGGAATCTCACCCTGCTATGAGGAAATTGGGGATCTTTCAGAGACCACGTTCAGCGTCTCTGGGAGATACCCCAAAACATCAGGTGATGGGGCAAAAGAGATCCGCACCCTCCAACCCTCTGGAAAAAACTCCTAAGAGGGGAAAGGGTGCCTCTTCGCCCTCTTATGCCCAGGTGGCCACGAGCCAGCCCCCAAATAAAGAAGGGGACTGGCATGTGGTCACAAAGAAAAGAAAAGAAAAAAAAGAAGAAAAAAGGGAGAAAAGGGCAGAGGACCCGGCGCAAAAAGCGCAGGGGACCACCGCCACTCCTAAGTCGAAGCGCTCTACGCCCGCCATGTCGGGCGACGCCATCAAGGTGTCGGCGAAGGATGGCCACTCCTACGCCGACATCTTGAAGGAAATGAAGGCGAAGGTCGACCCCCGGGGGGCAGGACTTGAGGTCCTGTCTATCCGGAGGACCAGAAAGGAAGAGGTCCTTCTGGTCCTCAAAAAGGGGGGAGACGTTTCGGCCTTCCGAAAGGAGCTCGACCTGGCGGTCGGGGATAGGGCGCAAATTTCAGCCCTGGTCTCGACGAGGTCCCTCGAAATTAGGGACCTCGACGAGACCATTGAAAAAGAGGAGGTTGTGTCTGCCCTGTGCTTGGCACTGGGCAGACCGGCTTTTGAGGGGTCCTGCAGGCTCTTCACCCGCTTTGGTGGGGTGAAGACTGCAGTGATCCGCCTGGCTGAGGCAGACGCCGCGCGTCTGCTTCAGCTAGGTAAACTGAGGATCGGGTGGGTTGCGTGCCGCATTCGCGGGCATGTGGAAGTCGCCCGCTGCTTCAGGTGCCTTGGGTACGGCCACGGGTCCCGGGGCTGCAGCAATCCCGACAGAAAAAACGTCTGTTGGAGATGCGGCACCACGGGACACTTGGCCAGGAGTTGTAAGGCGCCACCAAGGTGCCTGATATGCATAGACAGGGGCGACAAAGATGTCGTCCATGTGTCAGGAAGCGGCTCCTGCCCGGTCTTCTGGGAAGAGCTTCGGAGGTTGAGAGGCAGGAATTAAAGTTCCTGCAGCTCAACCTCGGAAGGAGGAGGGATGCCCAGGACCTCCTGATGCAGACTGCCAGGGAGAAGGGGGCCGATGTGCTGCTCATTAGTGAGCAGTACAAGTGGTCCGGAAACTCTGCTTGGTATCAGGATGCATCAAGGAGGGCCGGCATCCTTGTTTGTAACCCTGATTTGGGCGTCGGGGATTTCCTGGAGACCAACGCGGGGTTCGTTTGGGTTAAGGTGGCGGAAGTACGTGTGTACAGCTGCTACTTCTCTCCCAACGATCGTTTCGAGATCTTTGAGAACCAGATCCTCCTCCTTGAAGAAAGCATCAGAGAGGCTAGTGGGCGGTCCCTTATCGCGGGCGACTTTAATAGTAAGTCGCCCGAGTGGGGTGAGGCCCGCCTATATAGGAGGGGAATCTTGGTTGGCGAGATGGTCGCTAGGAACGACCTGATCGTCTTGAATCAGGGCGGGGATTTCACGTTCAGACGAGGAGCGGGAGGGTCAATAATTGACCTCACGATTGCCGCACCTCGCCTCGCTTCAAGGATAAGCGACTGGTCGGTCCTCGAGATAATAACCTTGAGTGACCACCGGTGCATCGAATTTAGTCTAGAACAAGGGTGTCAAGCAGTGGAAAAGGGTAGGGGCGGCGAAGGAAGGAGCCCCTCCTGGAACACGAGACGACTCAGCAGGGAAAGACTTCGCGAACACCTCGAAGAAACCAGGCTCATCGATGATCTTGGATGGGTCTGCCCTGCTGGGTCGCTTGAAGCTACTGTGCGCTCGGTGAGGCAGAAGGTGGTCGCGGCTTGTGACTACTCGATGCCTCGCCGTAAGCGCAGGTAAGCCAAGAGTTCGATGTACTGGTGGAACGACCAGTTGGCAGCCCTACGTCGAGAATGCCTCGTAGCGCGGCGAAAATTCACCCGTTCAAAGGGGGATGCTACGCTGCACGAGGCATGGGAAGGGGCAGAAACAGCTTTGAGGCGAGGCATAAAGAAAAGCCGACTTCAATGCTGGAAGGACTTGATCGGTGAGGTCGCGAAGGACCCATGGGGTCTCGCCATCAAAATAGTCACCAAGAGATTGGTGGCTAGAAGAAAGACCCCAGGCCTGGATAATCCCGATCGAGTCAAGTACATTGTGCGAAGCTTGTTCCCACACGTGGAGCCCGTCCAAAGACAGGACCGAAGTTCCTGCGTGGTCCGGCGCGAGGAACTCTTCACTCTCGAAGAACTAAAGAGAGCGGGTGGAAGGCTTAAGGCAAATACAGCGCCGGGTATCGACGGGGTGCCGAACGAGATCCTCAAAGAGGTGATCGGGGCATACCCGGAGATCCTCCTAGAAGATCCTCCTCGTCGTATAGACCAATATGCTTATTGGATACGATGGGGAAGCTTCTGGAGGAGTAGATTCTACAACGGCTTCAGGCTCTCTTGGTCGGGGAGAACGGGCTCTCGGAAAATCAGTTCGGATTAAGGAAAGGCAGGTCCACTGTGGACGCCATCCAAGCTGTGGTTAACATCGCCACAAATGCAAGAAAAGGAACTGGTAAGCGTAAGGGATTCTGTGCGAATGATAGATGACTATCTGAGCGACAGGTGGGTGATATAGGAGGGCGACAAATGGTCTCTTCAAGAAGAGATGACATGTGGCGCTCCTCAAGGGTCGCGGGTGGGTCCACTCGTTTGGAACGTCATGTACGATGACTTTCTGCGCATGGACCTACCTGCTGGAACGAGCATCGTCGGCTTCGCAAATGACGCACTTGTCGTGTGCGCCGCTGACGACGTCAGAATCCTGGAGCTGAGGACCAATGAAAGTCTGTGGCGAGCAAAGCGCTCGTTTGATAGCAGAGGCCTTAAAATGGCCCCTGAGAAAACCGAGGCTTTGCTCGTTACGGACAGGAGATCCTTCCAATATCCGAGGATCGTTCTCGGAGAGCATGAAGTCGAGTGGAAAACGAGCATTAAGTACCTGGGGGTGCAGCTGGATCGTAGGCTTAGCTTTGGCGAACACCTAAAGATCGCAGCTGCCAAAGCCATCCAATGTGGAGCGAATTTGGCCCGGCTTATGCCAAACATTGGTGGACCCAGGGAAGCGAAAAGAAGATTGGTGGCGAGCGTGGTCCATTCGAAGCTGCTTTATGCAGCTCCGGTCTGGGCCAATGCCTTGCAAAACCATGCTATCCAGAAGAAGCTGTTCTCGGCGCAGAGACCTGTCACGCTGAGAATAGTTTCGGCATATAGAACTATCTCGACGAGCGCTGCGCTGGTCCTGGCGAGCGTCCCGCCAATAGATTTATTGGCGGAGGAAAGGAAAGAGACCTTACAGCTTCGCAAGGAGCTTACCTGCGCCGACCTGCAGGAAATCGCTCGCGCGAAGGAGGCCATTCGCAAGGATGGAAGGCGCAGACTCGTCGAGAAATGGCAGATGAGATAGCATGGTGAGCAGACAGGGAGATGGACCTACCGCCTGATCCCGGAGCTCGCCACCTGGCTGAACAGAAAGCACGGGGAAGTCGGCTTTTACTTGGCGCAAGCGCTCTCGGGCCATGGCTGCTTTAACGCGTACCTGAGGCGCTTTAAGATGAGAGACGAGGAGACGTGTTGCTACTGCGATTTCCCGGTGGATAACGCAGAGCACGCACTCTTCGTCTTCGCAAAATGGGGTGTGGCTAGGGAAATCCTCGGTCAGGCGGTGGTTTCTGAACTTACTCCTGACACGATGGTCCCTCTCATGCTCCAGTCTGAACGGTTCTGGACGCTCATCGAGTCATTCGTCACACTTGTGATGAAGACGAGAGAACTTGATGGGCGTCGAGAGCGAAACAACGGGGAGGGCCAGTAGAAATCGCATCGGGACCTGCACCCGCGGTCCTGCGTCTCGGGTAGACTTGACTGTCCGCGTCGTTCGGGGGAGGAATCTGTTTGTTTCTCCCCTGGGTGGCGCGGCTAGTCGGTTATCCTAGTGGGCGGTTGGCCGCAAGTGGAAGTTCCGAGCGAACGGATGACGGAAGAGTCGTACGCGACTTTAATGGAACCAACCACCCGTGAAGTTTAAAGCCGAATGGCGGTTCCGCGGGTGGTGTATTGGTTCGAGAGAGGGGGTTTTTTGGTTTTAAGAGGTATGCCTAGACCCGTCCTAGGAGAGTCCTGTACAACGTCTATAAAAGATTTTGCCATTTTTCCTCCTCACAAAAAAAAAAAAAAAAAAAAAACTACTTTTTCCCAAAAACTTTTTCAAACGATTCTCACCAACTCCTCCGCTGGAATTTTTTCCTAGCTACAATAGGAAAAAGCTTCCTCGCATGTCGAAAAAAAATTGATTGATTTCCAACCGCTGCTGATAAATTAATAAATAATAATTATAATATCATATTATTCGAAAATTTTTTCATTAGATATTGTATCCATGTATACTAACATTACCTGGGATTTGGTTGTGAAATCTATCAAAAGTAGATGGAAGATTGTTAAACAACATACTTTTTTAAATTATAAAGATTTTAATAAAGCATTATTACTATGTTTAAACTCCGCTTATTGTAATTATGATAATATTATCTACAAACAGATTAACGGCCTTCCTATGGGTTCACCTCTTTCAGCCACTTTGGCTAATATCGTTATGGAAGAAGCAGAAATTAAAATTATAAATGAATTAGATTATTATATAAAATTTTACTTTCGCTACATAGATGATATGATGATATGCCTACCAAAAAATAAAATAAATACCTTCGAAAATAAATGCCGTTTGGAACTAAAATTGCTGAAACTCAACTAATATTCAACCGATTTTGTTGATGATATGCCTACCAAAAAATAAAATAAATGATAATCTTCATAGATTTAACAATATACATCCAAATCTAGTTTTTACAAAAGAAATTTCAATCAATAATAGTATTAACTTCCTTGATATTAATTTAAAATTTAAAATAATAAAATTATCACAAACTGGTACAGAAAACCAATTTGGTCTGGACGCTATTTGAATTTTTACTCCAATCATAGCTTAGCAAACAAAATTGGTATTATATATTCATTAACTGATAGAGCTATCCTTCTATCACATGAAAAATATCATAATGAGAATTTAAATTTGGCTAAAGAAACTTTAATTAAAAATGGATATCCTATTACTTTATTAAATGAAAAAATTGCCTTTCGATACAAATCTGTAATACGTACTAAATATCACAATAGAAACATAGATGAAACATTTGAACCTAAAGATTTGAAAAAAGTTATTACTCTACCATTTATAAATAATTTTCAAGAACAATTTTACAGAATCTTTAAAAATTCAAATTTAAAAATTATTTTTACGTACGACAAAACTATTCAGAAAAAAATTTTAACATCTGCTAAAACACCAACACCAAAAAAATTTAAATATAATTTAGTTTATGAAATTAAATGCATACAATGCAATAGTATTTACATTTTTTTTTTTTTTTTTTTGGTGAGGAAAAATGGCAAAATCTTTTATAGACGTTGTACAGGACTCTCCTAGGACGGGTCTAGGCATACCTGTTAAAACCAAAAAAACCCCTCTCTCGAACCAATACACCACCCGCGGAACCGCCTTTCGGCTTTAAACTTCACGGGTGGTTGGTTCCATTAAAGTCGCGTACGACTCTTCCGTCATCCGTTCGCTCGGAACTTCCACTTGCGGCCAACCGCCCACTAGGATAACCGACTAGCCGCGCCACCCAGGGGAGAAACAAACAGATTCCTCCCCCGAACGACGCGGACAGTCAAGTCTACCCGAGACGCAGGACCGCGGGTGCAGGCCCCGATGCGATTTCTACTGGCCCTCCCCGTTGTTTCGCTCCCGACGCCCATCAAGTTCTCTCGTCTTCATCACAAGTGTGACGAATGACTCGATGAGCGTCCAGAACCGT
Organism: Diplolepis rosae; assembly: GCA_030998225.1. Classification (NCBI taxonomy): domain Eukaryota; kingdom Metazoa; phylum Arthropoda; class Insecta; order Hymenoptera; family Diplolepididae; genus Diplolepis; species Diplolepis rosae. The sequence goes on along the minus strand of JAPYXD010000726.1, from coordinate 211,135 downwards.
TCAGACTGGAGCATGAGGGGGACCATCGTGTCAGGAGTAAGTTCGGAACCCACCGCCTGACCGAAGACCTCCCTAGCCACACCCCATTTTGCGCAGACGAAGAGTGCGTGCTCTGCGTTATCCACCGGGGAATCGCAGTAGCAACACGTCTCCTCGTCTCTCTTCTTAAAGCGCCTCAGGTACGCGTTAATCTCTTATACTGAATAATATTGTTAATTTTTTAGAATTTAAACCACTTGAACTAATCTGAACCTCTTAAATGTCAAGTTGACAAATTTTGAAATGATAAATATCAACTGACAAATACCATACTCAATCTATTGGAGCTTTGTATCTTTTGAGTAAATCGAATGGAGTCACAAAAATATTTTAATTAATATACAATGCCATAAATTATTAATTTTTAACAAACACAACCAATGTTTTTATCTCAACGAATTTTTAATGGAACAGAATGTTTTTTAATATGTGAATCTCAGTTTTAAATTTATTTCCACAAATCAAATTTATATAAGGTAACAAAATTTCTAATGTTTTTCTACCATAACCTTTGGACTGTTTATATCGTTTCTTTTCAAATATATATATAATCCATGTAATTATTTTTTAGTCTTGAAAAGGACTGAGACATCAGTCAAAACGTTGACTTAAATGGAAATCAATAAATTTTTATTTCAAAGGAATTTGAAATGAATTTATATTTTCCTACTAGACATCCTAAAATACAAAATACCAGAAGGGCCGCCTTCTCTTATACTTATAAAAGTGATTTTTTCGATTTTTACAATGTCTGAATTTGTTGAGCAAAGAAGTGCTATTAAATTTTATTTGCGGGATGAAATTTCAGTCGCGGAAACGTTCAAAATGTAGCAGAAGGCCTTCGGTGATTTGACCATGTGACAGAAAAATGTTTATAACTGGTACAATGACTTTAAAGAAGACAGAGAACGTGTTGATGACTTGGAACGCCCCGGACGACCATCAACATCAACTGACGACCGAGATGATTCCCACGAGTGAAACACGTTTTTTTCCCAACACGTCTAGTGGCAATCGTACTTTCACCATCTGTAGTTTAATCTTTTGAATTGGCGCACTCTTCATAGCACAAATTATTTTTATCATTCACTGCTCCAAAATCTGTTGACCTTCATGAATTTCAATCTTTCGTCCTGTTGAAGTTTTAATTTAGTTCTGTCAATTTCATGCTGAGCTCACACATACACACTAAGCCTCGGAACTCTTTTTCAAAGCACGGTGAAAACCATGAGAGTTTTTATATATTGCTCCTATTGTTTTCAAATGTTACCTGATCTTAGAATATTTATTTTTCGCGAAAAAAAATGTTTTGTAAAGATATTCCGTCAGATGATTCGTCACAAATTCAGGTGTTTATCGTTTATAAATTTTATATCATATTTTAAGATGCATCTACATATATCATTTTTTTTTATCTCCACAATTATTAATTTATTTCTTACACAAAACGTTTGATAAAATAAATTAATAAAAGCTGCCAAACTAAAGTAAAATGAAAGTGCCTTTAAAGCTTTTAGAACTTTGCTTTTAATAATTTAATACTTACGCAATTGTTGGTCTTTCCCATTGTGTAAACCGATGTACATGATTAACGTAATATGTTCGGCCATTGGCATCCTGCCTTTCCTCCCACCCTGAAGGCAACGAATTGATCATAATCATCTGTTGAATATAAAAAAGAGTTGCAATCAATATGTATTGGCATTTGTTCTTGTTTTGTACATTGTGAAGCTACACTATTTTTCTTTTGACTATGCTTTAAAGTTTACAATTATCCTTTGAGTAGCACTTTGTGGAAAATATTTTGTAAAACTATGGTTAAGTCGAAAATTCGTGCAATCTTCGAATACGAGTTTCGTTGTGGAACCAACGCATCGGAGATAGCTCGTAAAATTAATAGTGTGCTTGGAGACGATTCAACTAGCCACAGCACAGTATCGTTTTGGTTTGCAAAATTTCGTTTCTAGTATGTAATGTTGGACCTCGTACCCTAATACTACTGTTCTACTGCGAGGTCCAACATTATATAAGCAGGTCCACGTACGCCGCTTGAAAAGAGAGATGTTGCGCTCAATTCGTAAGCAGTATAACACGCCCATTTTGTGCGGCTACCGTAAAGAAGCATTTATATTTCACGGCACCTAGATTTGTAGCTTTACTTTTTTTTGTAGCTGTTCTTTTATTTTGCTATTGTTTATTCAGTTGATAATTATGCCTACCTCAAGGAGACGTTGTATTGATAATCCAGAAGTATTTTGCTGCATTTGTAGCGATCAGACCTTCAACCATTACAGGTATCAAATTCGGAAGCGTCACTTAACTGTTAACTGTCTCTTAGAGTAGATCCGCGCTCGTTTTTTCTTTCGGTAGAGAATTAGAAAATTTGAGAACATGAGCAACGCAGCTTAAAATCTTTTTTGCTGAGGCATATATAAAATTGCTTATGAAACAACAGTGCCAGTGAGCTTTATCAAAGAGAATGATAACCTCGCAGTAGAACAGTAGTGTTAGGGTACGAGGTCAAATATTACATACTAGAAGCGAAATGGAGGCGCATGCACATTCGCACTTGTGACGATATATGAGGTGACAGCTCCGGTAGCTCTGTTATTGTTATTTATTTACGTTTGTTTATATGCGCTTAGTTCTCCGACTTAAAAAGAGAGATCGCACTCAATCCGTTACGCAAGAAAACACGCTATTTATTTTCCGCGTCCCTACCAAAAAAAGTTCAATGCATGCTACGGAGGAGATGTCTTTCCACCGCGCAGGAAATATTTTCGAAACTCGTGTTCGCTCGGGCCTTCGGCTCTTGCCGTCAAAAGACCTCGCTCTCCTCCTTGCTATGCAATGTACTATTTGATAACAAGTATTAGTGAGGCCTTCATTTTCACCAGTTTCCTCTGAAATAGAGCACTTACAAAAAAGAGCTACACTCGAGATTCCCTATAACGAGATTCCCTGTAACAAGGCCTCCCTTTTACGAGCGCGTCACGGTCCCCTATAACGATTACATATTTCCGAGTAAAGTCGGTTATCGAACATTAAAATTGCATAAATTTTTTTGGAAATTTCGATATTTTACACATTACTGTAGATAAGTAAAACTCTTCCTTTTTAAACAATATGTATGAAAATTGTATATAATTAAAAATAATAACCAACAGCAACATTTTAACATTTATATTACTGTTTAATACATTTATCAAGACTTTCCATTTTCTTGGAAATATTCAAAAATACACCTGATAAGCATAGATACTTTTATTATTATATTAATATATTTTTAGGATTTTAAGTACATACCGTCAAATACTTATAGAAATAAGTTGTTGTTTGACACGCACGGTTTAGCGATAAAAAATTTTAATTGAGATTTGTGTTTAAAAAAATAGTGATAACTCTGGTTCTCTATTGTTCAATTTTCTCCTGAATGGTACGTCGTTACAAGGAAAGCTAGTGCTAATGTTAATGAGCCATAATAATTTATCAGAATTAAATGAATAAAAATATTTAAGAATAAATTTATACTACAAGGGAATAGCTCCTCTGCTGTCTATTCTCTTCCTAATCAGTTTGCTGCTGTAAGAAGAGCTTGTGGCTATGAAAATTTACCTGTTACTTCACGAAGTATTTCGCAATAATTTTAATAAAAAAGTAATCTTAAGCATTCAATAGAAATCATATATGCGGAAAAATTTGCTTAGTCTACCCATCTGAAAATCGATTGTCTTTAATATTTTTAAAACTTCACTGAATTGTTGTCCTAGTGGACCTCTGTTAGAGTCGTCAACATACAGGGGCTCAAATTTTCGACGTTTTAACACGCGCGCCGTTATTCAATCAATCATAACTTTTGCTAAAGTTGATTAATCTAATTTTTATGAGTGTTTTTTAAAAGTCTTTTATAAGCTTTCCGATAAAGATAATGATTTTGTAATAAGATAAAAACTTCATGCTCATTTTTCCATTTTAAACATATTTTTGAGTTTTTTTAAAAAATGCGACCCCTTACATTTTTTAAATAAAGAGTTTTATTCTTTACCTTCAAAATCATCCAAGGTAGAAATTGGGGCGAAAATTGCTATTGGACTTATAAGAGGAATTTTGCTTTCAGCTGCCGCGCAGTGAGCGGTACTGTATAGCGATATAGTGTAAGTAAGCACTTCGCAGGTCTTATTGTGTACTTTATCTATTAATAGTATTACGATATAACTATAGTTATTGTACATTTTTTAAACATGTTTTTTTATTTTCTTACATATATTTTTTTAAAAAATTTATTGTTTAAAATTGTTTTTCATTTATTTTTTCGAATGGTATATTATGTGCCTGGGCGCATAATGAGGGTTATTACGCGACAAGCGACAATGCTCGCAGGAGATCGAAGCCAAGGCGTAGTCGAGGCATAAGTGAGGCGTAGCCGATACGTAACTGAGGCAAAGCCGAGACGCGATCAGTCCTGCAAGCATTTTATGCGAGTTTCGTAATTACCCGAATTGTATGCATTGGAACATATTCTATTATATGTGACTTCGGTGCGTATACAAGTTTTTATGCGTACACTCGAATCTAATCTAGTATTCATCATGATTCTCGTCCATTGCACTTGATGTTTCGCGACTAGTTCCGGCCATTTTGATTTTCTCGATCTTGTGTAGTAGTAGCGTATTGTAATAGAGCATGCTCAGTTTAAATGTAAAGGGTTTTCCAATAGGGACATAACAATTTTATCTATGAATAAAACACAGAAATATTTGAGATATTAAGTTCAAATTTATTGTGGGTGTAGTGCAAGCATTACATTTTATGAATGAAATTCGATATCGGTCATATGACCACCACGAGCCCGTTTACAGCGGTCGATTCTTTGGACCCAATTTTCCATCACTCTGGCACACATTTCGACCGGAACGTTGGCAATTTCGCGTTAGATGTTGTCTTTGAGGTTGGCTAAAGTTGCTGGCTTGTTGGCATAGACCAGTGACTTGTTATGGCCCCATAAAAAGAAATCAAATGGCGTTAGATCGCATGAACGAGGCGGCCATTCGATCGGACCATTTCTCGAGATAACACGTTCACCGAATTTGCCTTTCAATAAATCGATTGTGACGCGTGCTGTGTGACTAGTGGCACCGTCTTGTTGGAACCACATATCGTTGATGTCACGTTCATCCAAATCTGGCCACAAATAATCGTTCAACATAGCACGATAGCGGTCTTCATTGACGGTAACATGACGGTCGTTTTCATCCACGAAAAAATACGGCCCAATCACACCTCCGGCATGAAAACCGCGCCACACAGTCACTTCTTGCGGATGCAACGGTGTCTCAAGACGCACATCTGGGTTTGTTGATGACCAATAGCGCATATTTTGCTTATTAACAAAGCCATTGAGCCAGAAATGAGTTTCATAGCTGAAGATGATTTTTCGATGAAATTCTTCATTTTCTTCAAGCTTTGCCAGAGCCCAATTGGAGAAGTTTGAGCGTTTCAAATGATCAAGTGGCTTTAGTTCTTGAGTGGATTTAATCTTGAAAGCATTTAGGCCAAGATCTTTTCGCATAATACGCCATAGTGTCGTTTGAACGATGTACAATTCTTGAGAACGACGTGGAATCGACTGATTTGGCTCATTTTGAATCGATGCACTTTCGGCTGCGATTATTTCTTCGCTTCCAGAAATACGACGTCTTTTTAGCACCGGAACGTCCAATAGTGTAAATAAAATAAAAATATTAATTTGTTGATAAAGAATGTTATTTTTTTGGACAGGTTACATTGTTAAGGGGAGGTTCTACACTTCAGCGGGAAAATCGGGCCTATTTTTCGGAAATGAATTGCAAAAGATCTACTGAAGATATCAACACAAATTTGTTTTATCTAAAGATACATCCTTTCACTTCAAATCTGTATTTTTGCAAATTTTCAAACATGAATTCCGTGAACTTGGAACGTCTTTGAACTTGTCGCTACCAGAAACAACATGGGTGTCATTGTTGTGTCACATCGACCAGTTGAATTTTCTGGAATCAAAAAAATGAAATATTTTTTGATTGAGGCCGGTATTGGCTATGATCGGCCGAAGCAAATTTTTCGCTACATCAAATTTGTTCAAATAATGCAATATTAAATTAAAAGTTTGAAATTTCACCTAATTTTTTGAGCTATTGGGGGCCATAAAAATTTTGAAAATTCGCTTCGGCCGATCATAGCAAATACCGGCCTCAATCAAAAAATATTTCATTTTTTTGATTCCAGAAAATTCAACTGGTCGATGCGACACAACAATGACACCCATGTTGTTTTTGGTAGCGACAAGTTCAAAGACGTTCCAAGGTCACTGAATTCATGTTTGAAAATTTGAAAAAATACAGATTTCCTCCCCTTAATACATTTCAAATGCTATAAAAAATGTGCGAATGGAATTTCTTTTATTAGGTCCATGAATGGGAAGGTTGAAATATTATATTTTTAAAGATTTTATTTAGAGTGTGAAATCCCAAATTTATGAAGTGTGTGTGTGGAGGGGGGGGGGGGGGGGTATTTTGTTGGAAACAAATTCTGAGGAAAGTGTAAAGGTAAGTTGATCTTTAAAAAAGAATGCAGAGTTTCGTACAATTTTTTATCTTCATGACGATTTCATATGAACAATAATGTTTTTCCATACCTACGGCCGATGGCAAACATTGAAAAAATTGAGTTTAACCGTTGAAGAAGGAGAATGTGGATTATTTTTGTTTTAATTTTTTAGCTACAAAACATCAGTTGAAAAAACATAGTCCATTTTACATTGTACCTTTGTCTTAGTCCAAAATGTGATTCGATTTTTTTGAAAAATGTTCTTCAAACAAAGGCTCCAATGTCAGTTTGCTGCAAAAAAATTGTTGTTGGACTAAAATCTATGCGGTTTATAATATGAGATTAAAAATTCTTTTCATATTTAAAAATAATATCTCCAATATCACGGTATGGAATAGACAAATTTTTGTGTTTGATGTGTTTTTTATTGAAGGTAAAAACTAATGATTCTGCCCCCGCGTGTATTAAGTCCAAATTGGTACCATATATTGGTACCTATGAGAAACAAAATTCTCCCAAATCTCAATCTCGAAAACGTATTTTTGTAGGAGTACTGTGTACAAATTTTTTATTTTCAAAAGCTTTCCAATACCAAATACCATTCAAATTATAAACCGCAAGGATTTCAGTACAAAATAAATTTTTTTTTGCAGCAAATAGAAATTGGCTCATTTGTTTGGAGAGCATTGTTTAAAAAAATCGAATAACATTTTAGACGAAAGCAAAGGTACAATTTAAAACTCTTATGTTTAAAACATTTTTGTAGCTAAAAAATTAAAACAAAAATAATTCACATCCTCCTTCTTCAGCGGGTTAAACTCAATTTTTTTTCAAATTTTGCCAACGTCCTTAGTTGAAAAAAAATAGTTTTTTTGGAACCTATAACGCATTCCCTTTATTAATTTTCCCAAATCATTTCAGTCGATTATGTCAATCATTAGAAGAGTGGAGCACTCACCGTGAGAAAGGATCTCTGCATTCCTTTTTGAAGATCAACTTATCCTTAAATTTCCCTCAGAATTTTTTTTAGAACAATCTAATCTTCCCTCTTCCCAATCCACAAGTTTCGGATTACACGCTCTAAAAAAATCATAAGAAATATGATACTTTTAACCTTCCAATTCAAGGACCTGTCACGTCTCGCGACGTATTAGAATGTACTATAGGCACAGGCTAGGTCTAGAGAAAAATCTGGGGAAGTTACTAAAAGAGGGAGAAAATCACCTATTGAAAAGAGAGGTACAACTACGTCTCACAGCGGGATACTGCGTAATGCGTGACGTCACCAAAAAATATAATATAAAAAGGACACGCCACGAAGGGTAAAGCTAGTCTTGTGAGCAGAATTAAGTGCGGCAAATTTCTAAAATCTTAAAAGGATTCACAGCGTGAGATACGCGTTTAGTCCAGTTTTTCCACAGAATCGTGTCATAAATTCTCCGTGTTGCACTTTCAATCTTTGTAAAGATTTTAGTCAGTGTTGAATGAAATAGCTATTCTTGTCCTCTTCACACCAGCGGGATATTCGTTCCTGTCTTCCTCACACCAGTGAGATACATATTGCTGTCTTCTTCACACCAGTGGAGGAATCATTCTCTCTCCCTCACACCTGTGAGGATCATCCATAAAAAAGGGACCATTCACAACTCAAAGTATATCAAGTGAAAATTCAGAAGAAACTAGCGGGTTTCATTCAAGTTTCTGTCCAGATTCAAGCATTGTAACAGGATCTAGTAATCAAGATCAAATTCTAACGAACGAATTATCTTATTTTGACGAATTCAATTTGCTAAGCTCAACAGTAATAACAATAGACAATAAAACTTTGAAAGAAAGATTGGAAACCTCATTGGCACACGACTCTATAATTAGTAACAACGACGACGACAAAAGCGACACAGAAGTCATAAATCAAAATAATTCCGTAATAGTAAATAACGAAGAAATGGCCGTAGTCATACCCAACAGCCAGCAGGTATCCTTACGCGCCGCGCTAGAGATGGTCCCATTCTTCGACGGAAGTAACCTCCCATTGTCACACTTTATTGAGGGTTGCATGGAGGCAAAGGCAATGCTACCGACACCTGCAGCTCAAGAAAACCTCGCAAGATTATTAAGAGGTAAATTATCTGGAGAAGCTAGAAAATGTATTTTTGACTCAACTTATGCAACAATAGAAGAATTGATAGAAAAATTGATTATGTAGGAAAGAGGAAATGTACTTTCCTATGCTGCGAGGATAAAAGAAATTGCAGACAAAATCGAAGATGCTCACTGGCTCAATAATAACACAGGCACACAAAAAAAACCAAGTCTCTGATATTTGAACGCGACACATATGTTCCCATGTAATTTGATCCGCTGATCACGAATCCGCGGTCCAATTGACCCCATGACATCTGGGTCAAGGGCATTTGAAGGTCAAAATTGAACACACACATTTGAGTTGAAAAAAATGACTAATCTTTATGTTTTTTGGGTCGCTGAATAATAATTCGAGGTCGGTTTGACCTCAAGTAGTAAAGGTCAAGGTCATTTGAAGGTCAAACGTGTTTATTTTGGAAATAATGCATTTTTGACTGCAGATTCTGAAAGAACGGAAAATTTTACGTCCAAAACTGTATTTTTTAATTTTATTAATATGATCCAAAGGTCATTTCAAGGTCATTATAAGTGGTGATGTGGAGAATCAATTTAATCACTGCAAAAATACGAAAATATGGTTCCCTTCACCTAAACTATTGCGGTAATATATTTTGGTGATCGTTGAACCAGAATACAAGGTTCGTCTGTCTCCTTAAGGACAAGATAAGGGTCGCCCCATCAAGGTAAAAAAAGAACTGAATCTCTGCAGAACTATAAATATGAGACTTAGCTATTGTTTTTTCTTCTATAACGCTTTCTTTTACTTTCGAAGGATCTGTGTAGCGGATTTCTAATTCTTTTTGCGCTCTCGTCATCTTCTTCATCATCTGACACTCGATCTCTTTTCAGTAACCAACAGTAGTCCGCCAACATATTTACGTCCCATTTCCCTTGCCATCTAGTTTCAGCCTCTTTCAGATCTTGATGGAACCGTTCCCCTTGTTCTTCGCTGTAATCTCCCAAGTTATCAGGGAAATAGCTGAGATGAGCATACATAAAATGAACTTTGTGACTCATCAAACATCCCAAACACTTATAGTTTCTTATCATATTTGCTACAATAGTTTTGTAGTCATCGCTTTTGTTATTTCCCAAAAAGTTCTGACAAACATCTCGGAAACTGAGCCATGCAGCTTTCTCTAAGTCATTCATGGTATCAATGAATTTTTCATCGTTAAACATTTTACGGATTTGAGGTCCATCGAATATCCCTTCCTTCAACTTCGCTTCACTTAATCGAGGGAATCGCTCCACTAAGTACTTAAAACATTTTTCACCTTTATCCAACGCTTTGACAAACTGTTTCATCAGCCCAAGTTTTATGTGAAGAGGCGGAAGTAAAACTTTTGAGGGATCAACTAAAGGCAGTTTCAGTATATTGTAACTTCCAGGAACTAGTTGTGCTCTTGATTGCCAATTTTTTTTTACATAATGGTTTTCGCGATCTCTACTATCCCATAAACATAGGAAGCAGGGATACTTTGTAAATCCTGACTGTTGACCAAGAAGAATCGTTATTATTTTTAGATCGCCACAAATCTGCCAATTATGTTCTTTATATCGTATTTTATCCAATACGTATTCCACATTTTCGTAACTTTCTTTCAATTGCGTTGAGTGCGCTAAAGGTAGACTTGCGTACCCATTTCCATTATTGAGAAGCACTGCCTTCAGACTCCGTTTTGAGGAATCTATAAACAATCTCCATTCTTCAGGAACATAAATACCTTCTTTCATTTCGTTCATCAAACCTAAAACATCTGTGCAATATACCAGAGTGCCTTCTTCGTCTTTCTTGAAATATTGACGGAATTGTTTTTCTCTATTTCTGTAGACTGATGACTTCGTTCCCCGTTCAAGCATTCCTCGATTTTTCAACACAGCGGCCATGTATTCAGAAGCATCTTTAGGAAGCCCCATATCCCTGATAAAATTACTTAAACTTTCTTGATTGAATAGTTTTACAGGTTTATTTTTTTCCTCCCTCAATTTTGGAACATATTCTTCTTCATGATCATCTTGGTCGGAGCTATCGAGAGATTCTTCTACACTGTCAAACCATTCCTCCCTATCAGTTTCTTTACTCGTTGAAGCTTCATTCATTGATGGACTCGTATCCATTTTTTCGTCAGCACACTCTACCCTAGATTTTGCTGGTACAACGGAAGATACTAGTGCGTATGATATCTGTGACTTTGTTTTAACGTTGAATCCTTTAACATTGGTATTGCAAAAATAACAATCTTTCTCGGATTCAGGTATTGACCATATTACTGGTGAAGTATATTTCAAAATTTTATCATTTCTGGTTTTATCCCATCGGATAAGCATATTAAAACAAGAGCAGCAAATAGTTTCTGGAGCAAACGTTGAATTTTGAACAGAAAGTTCTTTTTTATAACATTTCTCATATATATCTGTACATTCCGCCGTCACCATGTGGAGGTGCCCTGGGTGCTGACACAAGATAGGTATTACTGATAGATACTACTCCGTTCTTTCAGAATCTGGAGTCAAAAATGCAGTTTCTTTTCAAAATAAACAAGTTTGACCTTAAAATGACCTTGACCTTCACAGCTTGAGATCAAACCGACCTCAAATTCGAATTCAGCGAACCAAAAAACATAATGATAAGTAGTTTATTCCACTAAAACGATATTTTTCCCAATTTCGACCTTCAAAAGCCCTTGACCCAGGTGTGATGGGGTCAAAAAGACCTCGTATTCTGATCCAGCAACCACCAAAATATATTACCACAGTAGTTTAGGTAAAGGAAATCATATTTTCGTATTTTTGCAGTGATTAAATTGATTCTCCACATCACCACTTATAATGACCTTGAAATGACCTTTGGATCATATTAAAAAAATTAAAAAATACAGTTTTGGACGTAAAATTTTCCGTTCTTTCAGAATCTGCAGTCAAAAATGCATTATTTCCAAAATAAACACGTTTGACCTTAAAATGACCTTGACCTTTACTACTTGAGGTCAAACCGACCTCGAATTATTATTCAGCGACCCAAAAAACATAAAGATTAGTCATTTTTTTCAACTCAAATGTGTGTGTTCAATTTTGACCTTCAAATGCCCTTGACCCAGATGTCATGGGGTCAATTGGACCGCGGATTCGTGATCAGCGGATCAAATTACATGGGAACATATGTGTCGCGTTCAAATATCAGAGACTTGGTTTTTTTTGTGTGCCTGTGTAATGGTCAGGCAGTTAATAATTTTAGACAAAACCTTGAAAGGGACGTAATTCAATGTTTTATACGCGGTTTACGTCCTGACCTAGAATTTCGTGTAAAAGAAAAGGACACATTCAAGGAAGTAAATAATGATACAATAGATATTGAAGGAATATTTGGCTGCAAATTCTGCACTGCGAAGAAATAAAAATACGGATTATTTAAAAACCGAAGAATCAACTAATAATGAAAATAATAAAACCACTCGATTGAACGTAGCATTTGAAAACAAAACTATTTGTTAAATTTGTAAACAACCAGGTCACACAACTGAAAAATGTTTTCATTTAAGTAAAGCCCAAGAGGCAGTTCTTAATAATAAACAAAAAAAATTTTTGCATCCTAACCAACAAAGATATAGTAATTTAAATGGTCAAAGAAGTAATAATAATAATTTTTCAAGAAACAATTACAATAATTTTCCGAATAACAATTTTTTAAGAAATAAAAATTATAATTTTAATAACAATAACAATAATAATTTGAAAAATAGAAATAATAATAATAGAAACAATAATAATAATTTTTTACAACAAAGATACAACAATAATAATAATTTTCCTAGAAATTTTTACAATAATAACAATAGTGTTAATAATAATAAAAGACAATGGTATCCAGGACAGTATAAAAACTTTAACTCAGGACAGTTCCAAAATAGAAATAAATCATATGAAAATAGATTTTTACAGAATAATGACTCTCAACAAAATTTAAATTATACTGAAATAATTTGCAATTACTGTAAAAAATCCGGTCATTTAGTACGAGACTGTAAGATACGACCCAATAGCCAATCACAAACAGCTCATCAGGAAAAATCCAAAGCTCTCCCCAGCACGGGTGCACTGAGGAAAGCATAAATCGACAACCACTGGCATCCACTTCTAACGATCATACAACAACAATAAATATTTCAAAGTCCACTTCAATTCCATCAATTATAATATCAACGGAAGGTCTAAAAAATCCAACACACATGATGATTGATACTGGTGCTGCTCGAAATTTTATTAAACAAAAGGTTCTCAACCCTGAAGTACCAATAAATAGCCAAAACGTATTAAAACTTACAGGAATTAATGATTTACCACTTTACACATTAGGACAGGTAAAAATAAACATTTTCGGTTATCCAACGATATTTAACATTATTCCCAATGAAGTCTCAGTAGAAGAAGATGGAGTATTAGGATCAGAATTTTTTCAAGATAATAGTGTGAATATAAACTATACTTCAAAGTGCTTAGAAATTGAGAACCACTATTACCCTTTTGAATCTACCAATATATTTACTATTCCAGCTCGAACAATTACAACATTTTATGTTAATATAAAAAATACAGAAAAGAGTGAAGGGTATGTACCTCGATTACATATCCAAGACGGCGTCTACGTAGGTGACGCAGTTGTAAAAAATCACAAGGGAAAAGCTTATTTCAAATTTGCTAACACAAATGAAATGCCAATAACATTATCAGTCCCAATAGTTAATTTATAAGACTTTGAAGAACAAGAATTTTATAAACAAATTGAAATTTTTCATAATTTTGAACAAACAAAAAACGAAGATTTATCAAGTAAGATATCAAATTACTTTTTAAGAACTGACAATTCTCTAATTAACTCTTGCAAAATTTATAATGTAACAGACGAAGTCAGAGTAGAATGTATTATAAAACTTCTTCGATTTGACCATTTAAACCAAGATGAATATGAACATGTAGAAAAATTAATTAAAAATAATGCAGAGAGATTTCAAATCCCAGGAGGTAAAAATAAAATAAAATAATCAAGCCCTCACAATCACCATATAACACTCCAGTATGGATAGTTCCTCAAAAACCTGATTCTCAAGGAAAAATAAAATGGAGAATGGTTCTTGATTTTCGTAAATTAAATGAAAAACAATTGGCGATTCGTATCCTCTACCTAATATAAACGATATACTTGATTCTCTGGGATCAGCAAAGTATTTTGCAGTGTTTGATTTAGCTACTGGTTTTCACCATATAAAAATGGAACCAAAAGACTCTCATAAAACCTCATTTTCCACACCTCACGGTCATTACGAATTCGATAGAATGCCTTACGGTTTAAAAACAGCACCAGCCACATTTCAAAGATTAATGGATTTAACATTAACTGGATTAATCGGAACGGAACTTTTTGTATATCTTGATGACATAGCTATATATGCAAATACTCTAGAAGAGCACGAAATTAAATTCAACAATTTAGCAGAAAGACTTAGGAAAGCGAATCTTCATTTACAACCAGACAAATGCGGATTTTTACGACCCGAAGTAGGATATTTAGGTCATATAATTGATAAAAATAGAGTACGTCTAGATCCAAAAAAGGTCATAGCTGTAAAAAACTTTCCAGTCCCAAAAACACAAAAGAATGTTAAACAATTTTTAGGATTGGCAGGATATTATCGTGGATTTATCGAAGGATTTTCAAAAATTACCAATCCTCTTAATCAACTTCTGAAAAAGGATACTCCTTTCATATGGACCGATAAACAACAAATTGCTTTTGATATTTTAAAATCAAGATTATGTGAAGAGCCACTTTTACAACGACCCGATTTTTCTCAATCCTTTATTCTCACAATAGATGCCTCAGGATGCGCAATAGGTGGTACCGTGGTATGTTATCACAAGGCAAAATAGGCAAAGATAAGCCAATAGCATATGCTTCACGTAGTTTAAGTGACGCTGAGAAAAAATATGACACATATGGAAAAGAAGCACTTGCAATAATATTTTGTGTCACTCATTTCCGTCCTTATTTAAATAGAAGAAAATTTACCCTGGTAACTGATCATAAACCGCTAGTTTGGTATCAGAACTCTAAGGATCATTGCTCACGAGTTTCACGTTGGAGGTTGAAACTCGCAGAATATGATTTTGATGTTTTATACAAAGCAGGAAAAATGAATGTAAATGCAGACGCTCTCTCAAGAAACCCCATTGATGATAATAAAGAGAAATCAAAATTTTAAAGTGACGTGTTTGATAACATGTCTGCTATTATATTGACCCATAATTCATAGAATTTTTTGTTCATTTCTCGTTATTTTGGCATAGGGTCAGATTCTTTTTATTTCCTTCGAATAAAATTTTCACTATTAAATATAAAAATACTCAAAGAGAAAGCAAGGCAAACGTTTCGGCCACATATGGGGGCCCTCTTCAGTGCCATAAATTCAAAGATTAATTCAAAATTTCTGTAAAACATTAGAATATAGGAGATAATGAAATTAAGGATTATCATAAACGTTTCGAATTTCTTTACTAGGTATAGGACAATAGTCTTCTTCAAGGAGCAAAAGAACCTCTCAAGATTTCTTATATAAAAAAAAAATTTTCGGTCAGCAAAGCCACATGTCTTGAGTCGGTTTTTAAAACAGTTCAGATCATTCTGTGAGAGACTCCGGTAACAAAGTCTTCACAAAAAGTTTAAAAATGTAAACCTTGTTCGCGTTCTGCCATTGATGAGCGATTTGGCATCTTTTTTAATAAAAATATTTTTTTAAAAAGCGGTCGGTACGTGTGGAGAAAATTTTTTTATGTTTCCCGGTTTATTTGTTATCCGGTTTTGTTCGCGTTCTGCCATTGATGAGCAATTTGGCATTCTTTTTTTTTTAATAAAAAAAAATTTTTTTAAATTGCGGTCGGTTCGTGTGAAAATTTTTTTTATGTTTCCCGGTTTATTTGTTATCCGGTTTTGTTCGCGTTCTGCCATTGATAAGCAATTTGGCATCCTTTTTTAATAAGAAATTTTTTTAAATTGCGGTCGGTTCGTGTGGAAATTTTTTTATGTTTCCCAGTTTATTTTTTATCCGGTTTTTTATTCACAGTGAACTCTAAATATTTTTTCGAATCGTGATGCTGCATACTGGACTACTTCATTTTGAATTGCAAGCTTTGAGATAAGTTTTTGAATTCTATGATAATCCTTAATTTCATTATCTCCTATATTCTAATGTTTTACAGAAATTTTGAATTAATCTTTGAATTTATGGCACTGAAGAGGGCCCCCATATGTGGCCGAAACGTTTGCCTTGCTTTCTCTTTGAGTATTTTTATATTTAATAGTGAAAATTTTATTCGAAGGAAATAAAAAGAATCTGACCCTATGCCAAAATAACGAGAAATGAACAAAAAATTCTATGAATTATGGGTCAATATAATAGCAGACATGTTATCAAACATGTCACTTTAAAATTTTAAAATGGCACATTTAGTATAAAGGTTGAATATCTCATAGTTCTGACCATTTTCAGAACAAACTAAATCTATTAATACTTCCTAAAATGTGATACTTGATATCACGAATACTAAAATTGCATTTTTGTTATTTTTTAAAGATAAATGTAGTATTTTTCAAAACATCTCAGAATAAATCTGAATGCAGTAATAAACAACATTCAATTTTTTTATTTATTGCTTAACATACTCAAATAGTATTGAGTAAAAGTACATGTCTAGATATTATAATAATTTATGTTTCTGTAATGCCTTGCTTGCAAATTCAATGTTAAATGGATTGTCCGTGAAGCTGATATAAAAAAAATCGTTTCTTGAAAAATACACGCCTTCGTCCACTCGTGAAAATCTCCATAAACGTTTCGAATTTCTTTACTAGGTATAGGACAATAGTCTTCTTCAAGGAGCAAAAGAACCTCTCAAGATTTCTTATATAAAAAAAAATTTTCGGTCAGCAAAGCCACATGTCTTGAGTCGGTTATTAAAACAGTTCAGATCATTCTGTGAGAGACTCCGGTAACAAAGTCTTCACAAAAAGTTTAAAAATGTAAACCTTGTTCGCGTTCTGCCATTGATGAGCGATTTGGCATCTTTTTTAATAAAAATATTTTTTTAAAAAGCGGTCGGTACGTGTGGAGAAAATTTTTTTTATGTTTCCCGGTTTATTTGTTATCCGGTTTTGTTCGCGTTCTGCCATTGATGAGCAATTTGGCATTCTTTTTTTAATAAAAAAAATTTTTTTTAAATTGCGGTCGGTTCGTGTGAAAATTTTTTTATGTTTCCCGGTTTATTTGTTATCCGGTTTTGTTCGCGTTCTGCCATTGATAAGCAATTTGGCATCCTTTTTTAATAAGAAATTTTTTTTAAATTGCGGTCGGTTCGTGTGGAAATTTTTTTATGTTTCCCAGTTTATTTTTTATCCGGTTTTTTATTCACAGTGAACTCTAAATATTTTTTCGAATCGTGATGCTGCATACTGGACTACTTCATTTTGAATTGCAAGCTTTGAGATAAGTTTTTGAATTCTATGATAATCCTTAATTTCATTATCTCCTATATTCTAATGTTTTACAGAAATTTTGAATTAATCTTTGAATTTATGGCACTGAAGAGGGCCCCCATATGTGGCCGAAACGTTTGCCTTGCTTTCTCTTTGAGTATTTTTATATTTACTGGTGAAAATTTTATTCGAAGGAAATAAAAAGAATCTGACCCTATGCCAAAATAACGAGAAATGAACAAAAAATTCTAGGAATTATGGGTCAATATAATAGCAGACATGTTATCAAACATGTCACTTTAAAATTTTAAAATGGCACATTTAGTATAAAGGTTGAATATCTCATAGTTCTGACCATTTTCAGAACAAACTGAATCTATTAATACTTCCTAAAATGTGATACTTGATATCACGAATACTAAAATTGCATTTTTGTTATTTTTTAAAGATAAATGTAGTATTTTTCAAAACATCTCAGAATAAATCTGAATGCAGTAATAAACAACATTCAATTTTTCTATTTATTGCTTAACATACTCAAATAGTATTGAGTAAAAGTACATGTCTAGATATTATAATAATTTATGTTTCTGTAATGCCTTGCTTGCAAATTCAATGTTAAATGGATTGTCCGTGAAGCTGATATAAAAAAAATCGTTTCTTGAAAAATACACGCCTTCGTCCACTCGTGAAAATCTCCATAAACGTTTCGAATTTCTTTACTAGGTATAGGACAATAGTCTTCTTCAAGGAGCAAAAGAACCTCTCAAGATTTCTTATATAAAAAAAAAATTTTCGGTCAGCAAAGCCACATGTCTTGAGTCGGTTTTTAAAACAGTTCAGATCATTCTGTGAGAGACTCCGGTAACAAAGTCTTCACAAAAAGTTTAAAAATGTAAACCTTGTTCGCGTTCTGCCATTGATGAGCGATTTGGCATCTTTTTTAATAAAAATATTTTTTTAAAAAGCGGTCGGTACGTGTGGAGAAAATTTTTTTATGTTTCCCGGTTTATTTGTTATCCGGTTTTGTTCGCGTTCTGCCATTGATGAGCAATTTGGCATTCTTTTTTTTTTAATAAAAAAAAATTTTTTTAAATTGCGGTCGGTTCGTGTGAAAATTTTTTTATGTTTCCCGGTTTATTTGTTATCCGGTTTTGTTCGCGTTCTGCCATTGATAAGCAATTTGGCATCCTTTTTTAATAAGAAATTTTTTTAAATTGCGGTCGGTTCGTGTGGAAATTTTTTTATGTTTCCCAGTTTATTTTTTATCCGGTTTTTTATTCACAGTGAACTCTAAATATTTTTTCGAATCGTGATGCTGCATACTGGACTACTTCATTTTGAATTGCAAGCTTTGAGATAAGTTTTTGAATTCTATGATAATCCTTAATTTCATTATCTCCTATATTCTAATGTTTTACAGAAATTTTGAATTAATCTTTGAATTTATGGCACTGAAGAGGGCCCCCATATGTGGCCGAAACGTTTGCCTTGCTTTCTCTTTGAGTATTTTTATATTTAATAGTGAAAATTTTATTCGAAGGAAATAAAAAGAATCTGACCCTATGCCAAAATAACGAGAAATGAACAAAAAATTCTAGAAATCAAAATATTTGGAAGTTGATGACAATGATACTTTTATGACTTCTCAAGAAAAAATGTTTTCCAAGAAAACTTTTACAAGGAATAAACAAGAAAACTCTGAAAATAAGGTAAGACGACGTAGATCATTTTAGCGGAATTCTAGAATTTTTTCAAGACTTTCTTAGTGAAAAATCATTTAGTGAAACTGGTAAGAATATTTTAAAATACACAAATGTATTCAAAAATCTGGCTCCAAGACTTATTTTTATGACAATATTTTTATTAACTCCAGTATTTTCCAAAAAATACAAAAATGTATCATGGAAAACTATTATTACTAGAGCTCAAAAAAAAAAACAACAAAAAAAAGCAAAAAATTCAAATCAAGATAAAAATCAAGAAAAATTAGACAAAAATTTTTCTTCGAAACCTTCTGTGAAAAAACCACGAGGTAGGCCAAGAAAAAATCGACTTACAAATTTGAAAAATATTCCCTCTCAAACAAAAAGAAAGAGAGGTAGACCAAGAAAACAAATATATGAAGATGAATTACCAGAAATATATACGCAAAAAGGAAGCCGAACAAAAGTAGAATCAGATGCCGACTCTGATCCTGAATATTCAGATTATTTAAAACAAACTCAAGCAAGAAACAGAAAAAAGAAGAATGCCAAGAAGCCAAAAAATACTAATGAATTTGAAAGCGAAGAAAGTGAAAGTTATTTTTCAACCTCAGAAGATGAAATCAACGACATTGAAACCTCGCACGAAGGGAATGATGAAGAGAATTATGAAGAAAATTTGGAAGAGAATTTTGAAGAAGGTTTTGAAGAAAATTTTGAAGAGAAGCTTGAAGAAAACCGAAAAGAAAACTTGGAAGAAGAATCTCAAATAAATTCAGCAAAAAACGATAATGATCATGATAATTATAATCGTCCGACCCCAGAACCTCCTCCTATAAACTCTTAAACAGAAAAAATTATAACGAGGAAAAATATAGTTGAATGTCGCGATCAATTAACTATGCGGAAAGATAATTATGCATATTTTGTTACAACAAATGGAACTCCTCGCGACAACGTATCAAAAACTTTAGAAAAACGTGAAACTTTACCAAAATTTAAAAATTTACAAAAGGGAATAGCAAAAGAGATTAGAAAAGGAAACTACTACCATTTTGCACTTTCAATTGATGAAGAAACCAAAGACAATTTATCCGAAACTTCAAAAAACATAAAATTATCAATTCACTCATTACATGAATTATCTCAAAAATTTAAATTACGATCAATTAGTATTTCAAAAACTTCCAGAATTAATCATATACTTCGGAAAGAAGTGAAATCAATTTTCGATCCAATTTTTCCAAATTCAACGACAAAAATTATAGTTTGTAATGGAATAACGCAATATCCAACAAAAGAACAACGAACAAAAACTTATAGTCGAATTCGCTAAAAAATTTGTTGAGAAAATATGAAAGTAGAAATTCAAAAATATATTCAAGGCTGTTTACAATGTCAACTGAAAAAATTAATCAGTCAGAACAAAAAATCCTATGGTCATCACTGACACACCCACTACTGCTTTTGAAAAAATATCAATGGACATTGATGGTCCACTACCTGAGATAAAATCTGGTAACTTATATATTCTAACCATACAAGACAATTTTACAAAATATTCTTCAGCAATACCTCTCCCTAATCACCAAGCTAGTATGATAGCAAATGCTTTCGTGGAAAAATTTATTTGCATATTGGAATCACCGAAAGGAGTACTTACTGACCAAGGCAGAGATTTTTTAAGTAATTTATTAAAAAGATTGGCAAAACGTTTTAGAATTAAACAATTTCGTACCACAGCATTTCACCCTCAATCAAACGGGTCATTAGAACGTTCACATCATGTTTTAGGAGAATATCTCAAACAATTTGTTGCAAAAAATTCAGAATGGGATGATTGGCTTGAACTAGCAATGTTCTCATATAATACTAGTGTACATGAAGGCACAAAATGCACACCCTATGAATTGGTTTTTGGTAAACTAGCTCGTGAACCTTCCAGTGAACCTTTATCACAACAAGAAAAATTACAAACATATGACGATTATTTAATTAATTTCGTAACACAACTACATGAAATGCGAACACAAGCAAGAGAAAATCTTATTTCAGCAAAAGAAAAATCGAAATTATATTATGACAAAAAAATAAGTCCTTTAGAAGTAAAAATTGGAGATTACGTGTTTTTATTAAAAGGAGGAAAAATTAAAAAACTTGACAGCCATTATACAGGGCCTTATGAAATATTGGAAGTGTTAGGAAAAGGGAATGTCAAAATAAGCTATAAAGGCAAACCTACTGTTGTCCACATTAATAGACTAAAACGCTCACATGTGCAAGTACAAAAATAGATAAATAAAAATAGAAACAAAATATCTGTACATTAATTATAAAAAAAAAAAATATATATTTATGTATACATATACAATTTAAATAAGATATAGAAATTTTATTTTGTCGATAAATAGTAAAAATATAAAAAATAAAACTTTTTTTTTTTTTATGAAAATATATGTTTTATATATAAAATAAAAAATATATAAAACAAAATAAAAATGAATTTTCAGACATAACACATTATTCCAGATATAATGGAACAAATTCATCGCAAACGCATAGATGATCTCATTGAAATAGTTCCCTGTTTTATCGACATGGTAGCTCTCTGGACATATTTAATTCAAACTGGATTTTTTAACCAAGATGACTGTAATATTCCCACATGGAGCAGAAACACAAACAATCCAGATAAAATAAGACATTTTTTCAACAATTAAGACAAGAGGACCGGACGCATACAGAAATTTAATTCTCAGTTTACGGCTATCAGGTCACATTGTCATAGCCGACATGTTGGATATAATGAACTAGAAACAAAAAAAAAAAAGGAAATCAATAACATCAAAAAATATACATATGTAACGATAATACATTTATGTGCCTCCGGCGTGTAAACTCGTTTTTTCACAATCTTCTTCTCATTCTTCTTCTTCTTTGTACAGCGTTAGCACCCTACTGACAAAGCCTTGTATATTTGAACTGCGCATGCGTCTATTACAATACGCTACTACTACACAAGATCGAGAAAATCAAAATGGCTTATATACAACTTGTTATACGCCCTGCGATAGAAGAGAATGAGATTTTATAAAATACAATATTTTATTCGAACAACGAAAACTCTCATTCCCAAAAACGGCGCTTGCTTGACCGTAATCTGGCGACAGCAAGTCCTTCCATCTCTCAGGCGAGAGTGGAACAATAGATCCTCTGTCTTTTTCTCTCTCACACCTCGGTACGCTTTCTCGCACTCGCGCCAAGTACCAGCAAAGTGAGGAGAGCCACACACTGTATACGTTCTCTCTCACTCCACTGAATTCTCTCAGTAGTCTCTTTCGCACTTATACAGAGTGGCTAGCAAACAAAGGAAGAATAGGAGCCACACCCCCTTCACAAGCTGAATATTTAGAGAAAATCAATCTTTTTTCCTTTCTCCACGAACTCATATATTAACAAAATCCGGCATCCAAACAAATTGCAATTCTTTCCTTCCACCAATGTACCTTTTTGGAGAAACCTGGTCCAAATTAGTTCCAAATCCTTTCGAATCCAGAGCACCAACTATAGTTAAATCTCTCACAAAAGCAACCTGGAAATACACAAATCCTTCATCCTTAGCGACAAGTGGCATTTATTCTCAATCTGATTTTGATAAACTGCGAGATCATATTATGTTTCCTACAGAAAAACCAATGATTCTAAATTCTTTAGCCAGAGAAATAACAGGACATCCAACTATTAATCAAGGAATATCATTAACAAATTTATTTAATGAAGATGTAATTGATAAAATTGCTGAACCCGCATGGGGTAGATTTTGGACAATTTTTACAAGTTTTGGAACTACTAGTACAGGCCTAATTGGATTAATTATAATAATTAGAGGAATTCGGTCACTAACCTCTTATTACACTTCGGTACCCATCGACTTCTGCTGAAAGCCATCAACTTCTGATAACAGCTTCAGCGCCACAAAATCCGAAAGAGACACCCAAAATTTCAACACATAACGCGAATAACAATTCAGGTAAAGATCACAATAGTATAAACACTACTCTCTATCATCACTCTGAAATAAAAGAAGAACTTAGTAAAACACGCTACTCTATCCAAATCTAACATCTTCAGAATGTCGCATGTTCCTTTTACTAACTTATTGAACAAACTTATTCAACAAAGAAGAGATCCACCCCTCAATTACGAAATACTCATTAAACAAACCACTAATAACGAGTATTTATTTCACGTAAATTTACAATATAAAAATTACATAATTATGAGTAGTGGCAAAGATAAAGATAATGTAAAACAAAGGATAGCACGGAATTTATATCAAACCTTGATCAATGAATCGGAAAAAACCTATCAAAATGAACAACCAAATTTTATTAGTAAAAATTGCTAAGGATTTTGCTGCCGCAAAAGTTATTTATTCTCTTTCGCATAAAGACGAAAAATGTGAACTAAGTTTGATGAACTCACTAAAACATTTGCATGTAACAATTCAAGAATTATCTACAAACAATCCAAAACCTTCAACGAGTAGCCAAATAACAAAACCTATTACTTCAAATAACAATCGTGTTTAAAATACAAATACATATAAAATGAAAAAAAATAATAATCATACAGCATCTTTCTCTACAAAAAAGCTTTAAAAAATGTTTTAAATGCGGATATAGACCTCCTAACCAGTACAATAAATTCTAATATAAACATTCCATACCGATTCAGGAAATCAACTACAATGGAGCATTACTACGATGAGCCTACCCACGTACCAAGTTACCAAAAAAAGAGATACTGAACAGACTCCATGGGATTTTTAAATCATGTAGAAATTTTAAGGAGTTTCACGATAAAATATGGATTGCCGTTACCGCAATATACGGTCTATCCTGACCCAAATTCGAAAACAAAATAATTTTTTCTTGCACGAATTAATATAAATGAACCTTTTTCTATACAAGCCGGCCCTCCTAGCGAATTAGCAGAAAATTCATTCCTACATCATTTCTATTCATTCTAGCAGAAATCCCAATCCATTTTTCCAAAAAGTTACGAATCTTTCTTCAAAGCTTGGCAACATTACGACCTAAAAAGATTGGTATAATTCTCAAAAAGATCCAAATATTCACCTATATCGAATATCAGCAGCAAATTGGCTTAAAGACCTGCATGAAATTTCTCAATCTTTTCTTTTACTCCTTGACCAACTTACGGAAGCCATTACCCATGCCGCAACTAATTTATGGCACCCTATGTTATTTCCCGATACCTTCCTAGACTTCAAATCAACCAAAGAAGACCCACACCATTCAACATTTTTTTTTCTATGGTCCTTCCCTCCCCTAAAATACAATACTTTTTATTCGATAAGTAATTGATTTTTATTATGACTATATCAATCCCATCTACTGAAGAATTACAATTATTTAAACCACATCCAATTCCAATACATCTCGATTTTCATACTGACATAATTTCTTCTATTTACACAAAACCTCAAATTTCTAATCTCGCTATGTCTTCAAATAACCAATCGAACTTTACAACAAATGGAAATTTCCTCAATGCATGTTATCAAAATGGTTTCCAAACATTTTGTCACCCACCAAGATCTATATCTAATTTAGCGAATATCTCTTTCTAACGCAATTGCAATTTTATCACGGATGGCTATACTCAACAATTTTCCCCCGACACATTTTCTTATCATGTCTAAAGTACTCTAAGACTTTAATCACAATTCAAGGAATAGGAATTTTGCAAACAAAGTCGGGTTGCAATCTAGATTCATCAACTCCATATTACCATCTCCAAAACCATTTGAATATAATGGATAATTCAATTCCAGTCAGAAAATCAACTACTTCTCTTGCTATAATTTCACCATTTTTATATAATATTTCTATTCAAGAGCCTCACTTACTACAAAAGGTATTACTTCTTCTTCAACAAAAAGAAGACATGTCATTATCAATCTTCGAAAACCATGTCTTTATCCTCACAAAATATGCAAACATTCAAAAAATTATTCCATCTATTTTCATTTCTAGTGCACATAAATTAACATTATCACTAATTATTATCACTTTACTTATGGTTACAATTTTAGGAATAATATTATTAAAAATTCGAAAAATATATTAAAAAATTAACGAAACGCCCACACGTATAGAACTTGTACAAAAAACTCCTTTAAGCTCAATGAAAAAATCTTTACTGACCGACTTGACATTTAACTTTTGACCTTTCCTTTCTTCCACTTTCTTTACACCCTTTTTTTTATATAGACTCAAACTCAATTTAGAAATTTTTTCAGATACAGGCACATGCCGTCCTTACCTTCCTCAAAACCACTAAAGAAATAACAAACTGTAATATAAAAGTTGTTTTTCTGACGGAAAGTAAAATACTTCTAGCAAAATCTTTTACCTTGCATGATTAGAAAATATATACAAAAAGTTATTGTTCAATCCCCTTACCAAAACTTAATAACAAAAAATTTATTCTAAACAATTTGTAGAAATGATACCAACTTCAGCTGAATCTATTATTAACCATCTGGGACCACTAGACGGTGTACACTACCGTCGGAAATTGTGCGCACGGTGCTTGTGATCGCTATTAAAAATCACTGCTGATTTTGAACCACGATATCTCGGTGAAAAAAAGAGATAGTGCATTTTTAAAAATACAGTTGAAAAGCTTATGAAATTCCACGTTTAGTGATGCTCAATAAATATTTTTTTGACTTTCTGAAAATATTACAGCACGTGAGGAGTTAAAAAAAAAATTCAAGATTTTCACAAATTCTCTACCTCAACTTCAACTTTTTGCATGACCTAGGAAAAAATTTTCCAACATCTGAAAATTATACGACTTGAAGTATAAAATCTTATCTTTAATTTAAGCCAAGAAAACTCAAAAAATATTCATGGGTGCCCGAGATACGATTAAAAATATTCAATCATATCTGAGTTAAATTTTAATCGACGATCACAATTCTCGGACGGTTTGTTGCTCGCCTCCTTCGTTGAAGCAGGACCGAAATGGCCACGCACAAAGGTTGCGCTTAAGTGGAGCCCTCTTATATGTATTTTTGATTCTGTTCATTAGTAATTTTTATTTCTAATTATTCTAAATTTCAAAAAATATTT
Organism: Diplolepis rosae; assembly: GCA_030998225.1. NCBI lineage: Eukaryota > Metazoa > Arthropoda > Insecta > Hymenoptera > Diplolepididae > Diplolepis > Diplolepis rosae. The sequence goes on along the minus strand of JAPYXD010000726.1, from coordinate 184,967 downwards.
ATTGTTATTTGTGATTATTAAAAATTATTTAACTCCAATATTATCCCCATATTAACGAATAGAACAATGATATGTAAACATTTTTTATTTCTTAAAATTCTTATAAACTAGAACATTAATAAAAATTTTAATAGTCATTGTAAATATTAACTAAGAATGAAAGGAAAGGAAATAAAGGAAACACGTTCTTGGATCAATGAACATATAAGAGGGCTCCACTTAAGCGCCACCTTTGTGCGTGGCCATTTCAGTCCTGCTTCAAAGAAGGAGGCGAGCAACAAACCGTCCGAGAATTGTGATCGTCGATTAAAATTCAACTCAGATACGATTGAACATTTTTAATCGTATCTCGGGCACCCATGAATATTTTTTGAGTTTTCTTGGCTTAAATTAAAGATAAGATTTTAGACTTCAAGTCGTATAATTTTCAGATGTTGGAAAAATTTTTCCTAGGTCATGTGATTGGCGCCTGGGGACACGGGCGGCCAATCAGCGAGCACTTAGGCCATCCATGGATCGTCACCGGTGCCAGGAGAAGCGCGTATAGGGGAAAGACGCTCTCCTCGTTAACGTACAGTATGCTTTCCTTTTTCAGCGCTTACAAATTTTTAAACGCCTCCACCGGACGTATTATGCGACCTTTCGAAATATAAAATACATTGTAAGAATCGCGAAAACGTACTTTCTTTTGACTCCAATTTCCATGTCTAAAACGGTCTGGAAGGGGGTGAAAACATCGTCTATAAATTTTATAATTTATTGATCGAACTAGACTTGATCGCGGTCGGTAATTGAGGCGTGCGCATATTAATTAAAGTGGAAATTTGGTAGAGAGGTGGAAAATCGAGGTAACGAGCCCTGTTGCAGATCCTCAAAAACGATTTTCCAGGCGCGAAGCCTCCTAAGGTGAGATTCACGCACTGTGCAGAGGGTCCACTCATATAGGAGAAAAGAGGAACGAATTATAATGTTTGCTATCAACAAGTGGTAGCGCTATTGTCGCTACCGATGTTATTTTTGAACTGTTGTAACCATAGCAACCATATCATTGCCAGTTGAAATAATACAGCCGATGCTCATTTTACTCAACTACCGTTCGAAGCACCTCAAGCGTTGGTGATATATTTATACATTTCAGGTTAACCCACTGACGCATTGTGATGCCCTGCGTCAACAACGTTTTACTCAACTCCTTACTATTTCCTATGTAACGCTTATTGATATTCACTTTGGGTGAATTAGGTATTTATCAAATTCATTTTAGCCGACTAGGTTTCAATAAATGTTCAAATGTTCTTAAGTCCCAAGTTTAATCGACAGAGTTAACTAAAATTACTTCAACTATTTTTCTCCGTGTAATAGTACAGTATTTAACTTTTCATCGTGATTCATATTTAAAAATTCTTGTATTTTTATTCTTTCACAAATTATTTTCAACTTTAAATCATTTAAATTTATGAAATGGATCTCATATAATATATTTCAAAATTTTCCGCTCTTTAGAATACATCGGGTTGGGGGGACGGGGGTTTCGTTTGCATTGATATTAGTTCTTGCTATCAAAACTTGGCGGCGCTGATTCTCATTTTCACTTTTTTAAGTACTCTCCTAAATATACATGGTAGTGGCCGCACTGAAGATTCACGCTCAACGCCTTTGGGAAAATAGATCGAGGCTCGAGATTAGGTGAGGTGCATTGTAGCATCACCGCACCTAATCTTCAGAGAACTCATCACATATGCTCCCTGTCCCCCTAAGTCAGGGATCAATGGGTTTTAGTTTTGATTTTCAATTTGAGGAATTCTTTTAAAAAAAAAAAAAAAAAAAGTTTACTGTCCAATACTTTATATATACTTGGTTAGCTCGGCTCGTGCCATAAGTAGTGTGAACTCTCATATCCAGAGACATTTTTAGGTGTAGGGAATTCCCGAAAATTAGAATGTTTTGTTTATATACATGCAACCGCGCGAATTTTGGGGCAATTATTAAAGTTTTCTTTAAATATATTTAATATTTCAAAAATACGAAGAACGGATTATGAAAACGAGGAATTTTGGACATAGCTGTCACTCTCTCTAAAAAAAAAAACAAAAACGTGAGTTTCTTTTGGCGTTCTCACTCGCAAAATGAAGAATCCAAACTCGCGAAATTTTCCCCCTTCGTGGTACCCACGCGTGAATGTAAACTCATTTATAGAAACAAAAAAACGATAAATTGAAAATTAAAAAACTAACTCTAGAAATAAATTCATGAAAAGAAAAAATGGAGCAAATTCTAAAAATTACACAGAATAAAATGATAGAAACGCCTAACGCCCAAAACATGGTTGACTGTGGTGTAGAAAGCCAAGAAAATTTCAATAGAAATAGAAATAGAAACACAAAATTTGGAGAGAGGTCAGAAAACATAAAAACAAGAGAAAGCGAACAAAATCGAAATGATTTTGAATTACCAAGACCTGTTCCACAAAAATCAATGAAAAAAGGCAACAGTAACTATTCCAGAAAGTAAACAAAGTAATACACAAGTTGGAAAATATGATAACCAAAATACAGAAAATTATAACTTTAATGAAGGAAGTACACAGGGTGACGAATCACAAACAGTTCAAGCGTCATTTTTTCCGTTTCAAATGATTCAAACACCCTTCCAAATCATGTTAAACTTGCCGGTTAAATTCAGAAATAATATAGAGGATAGCCCAACATATTTTTTAAGTAATTTATTAAGATTCAAAAGAGAGTATAAAATTAACGAACAAGATAATAAGGAATTTAAACAAGTTTATCAATTGAACAATGCCTACAAATAATTCACAACAAAATAAAATTTTTCAACCAAAAGAAAAACCAAGAAATTCACAGTTTTATAACGGAAATAAAGCAATTATTTGAAAAATTAAAGCTACTTCCAAACTCAGAATGGCAATTAGAAAAATTTTATAAAAATTTAAAGCTTGAATATAAAATTTACATTACAAGAAGTTCTTTTAAAAAATTTGCAGAATTAGAAATAGTAGGATGAGAATGGGAAGCAGAAATGGCAAAATCAAGAATAAAAGGTCATCAAATCAATATACTGACAATGATAGAAATGACAGATATTACAGAAAGGAGATAAGAGAACAAGATAGAAACCATGAACAACAACAAAGTCGTAACTATGAATATAATTATGAAAGACAAAATAACTTTTGATGCGAATTACAAAACACACAAAATAAACCACAATTCCAGCCAAGTTGTGCTAACGAAAGCACAATATATTTCTATAATAATCAGAGGATTCAAAATACATACTCGCAGACTCGAGGTAATAATGAATTCCAAAATATGGTATGGTTCAACTATAAGCATAATGTTAGGTACCCAAATTTAAACAAGTGGTTTGAAAAACTGGAAATCAAATACCCAGAAACAGTAACAAACAACAAATAGAAAGAAACTCAAAATTACCAGAACTAACATACAACGTGAAAGACGATAGCCAAAGAAGAGAATCAGAAGATATTAAACAAAACAAACGAGAAATACGTAAAGATAATAGGAATTTATATAAAAAAAGAAGAGGGGAAAATAGAAAATTAGAACCGAATCCAAATGCTCCAGATTTCATTGGGTCAAGGAAACAAAACGAAGGGAACGAAAATATTACATTACAACAACCGCTAAAATGTTGTGATTGCGGGGGGAAAGGATATATGCGACGTGACTATTGTTACAGTCAGGGAAACGCAAGCGGAGGCTATTAGGGGCGAATAATAGACAACGAAAAAACTAAACCATATCGCCCGAATATACCGAAACAGACAGCGACACCCTAGACGAAACAAGATTTCACATAATAATAAAATGGAAGGACACAAAATATAAAACGTTAGAAGACACAGGGGCAACTCACACCTATATTGATAAAAAAAATTTCGAGCAAATAAAGAAACTTGATTACAAAATCAAAAAACCGATTAACGATAAATTAATAGTCGCAAATAGCCAAAAATTAAAAATTACAGGACAGGTATAAATTTCTATGGAAGTGGGTCACGTCAAAACATACCTGCTGTGCAGATTGGTACCATAATTGAGATCTATAAGGATCTTGGGAACAGACATGATGGAAAGACCAGGATTAAAGTTTGAATTCTTTAGAAGAAGAAAAAACAACGCGATAATTGAAAATAATATTGGAAAGGGACACAAAAACACAAAAGCCTTCCAGAAAGCGAAAGACAAAACTTGCGAGGGAATAAAAGAATTGAACGAATTTGAAGGATAACAATTGAGAAAATGAATTGAAAGAAAAGTAAAAAGGGCAGGAATAAAATTAGAACCCACACATTTGACAAGACACAAAATAGATGTACAAGGCCACGAGCCAATTAAACAAAGATATTATTACGTCTCACCCAAAATAAGAGAGTACATGCATGAAGAAATAGATAAAATGCTAGAAGAAAACGTAATCGAGCCATCAAACACTGACTGGTCGAATCCCGTAGTTATGAATAAAAAACCAAATGGGAAATATAGGTTCTGTTTAGATTTTATAAAGGTGAATAAAATAACGAAAAAGGATTTATACCCGATATCAATTATGGCAGAAATTTTGGATGCATTAAGGTCAGCAAAATACATATCAAAAATTGATCTCCGTTCAGAATCCATCAAATAACACTAGAAGAAGAATATAGACAAATAACAGCGTTTACAGTACCAGGAAAAGGAATGTATCAATCTAAGAGAATACCATCTGGGTTCACAAATGGCCCTGCTACATTTCAGCGGTTAATGGACAAAATAATAACACCAAACTTAAAACCCAATGTATTCTGCTATCTCGATGACATAATAGTAGTCACGAAAAATTTTGAAGAACACTTAAAATACCTAGAAACAGTTTTAGAAAAAATAAATAAAGCAAAGTTAACAATCAGTTTGGAAAAATGCGAATTCGGGTGTTTAGAAGTGAAATACTTAGGATTCGTAGTGAATGAAAAAGGACTATAAATAGACGAAGGTAAAATAAAACCCATACTGGAATTCTCAGCGCTGAAAAACGTTAAGCAACTGCAAAGAATCATAGGAATGACATCGTGATACAGAAGATTCATACCAAAGTTTTCCGAAATAATAGAACCCCTGCAAATACTTTAGGGAAAAGGAGTAGAATGGAAATGGGGTATACAACAAGAACAGGCGTTAAGGAAAATAAAAGAGTTACTGACGACAAGACCGATATTAACATGTCCTGAATTTAACCACCCATTTTAACTCCAAACCTACGCAAACGATACGGGTTTAAGCGCTGTCTTAACTTAAAACATAGACGACAATAACCATGCAATAGCATTTACAAGCAGAAGCCTCAACAAGGCAGAGAAAAAGTACTCAACCTCGGAAAAGGTATGCCTAGCAGTAGTATGGGCAATACGCAAGTTCAGGCCTTATTTAGAGGGCTACTCTTTCAAAGTGATAACATACAACATCGCGCTAAAATGACTGCATAATTTAAAAAATCCAACCGAAAGACTGGCAAGATGGGCACTAGAATTGCTGGAATATAATTACGAAATCATATACAGAAAAGGCTTATTGAATTATGCACCCGACGCACTATCAAGAACAAGCGAAAAATTAAATTCAGTAGTAAGTATGTTATCAATAGTAGGAGAAAAGGGAGAAGAAAAGCTAGACGAAATCAAAGATGAATGGTATAAGCACAAAATGTTGCAAATCAAAAACAAACCAGCGCAAAATTCAAATTGTCGAATAAGAGATGACCAGCCTTATTTTGTCAGACCAGATCCGTTGAAATCAAGTTTAAACCTGGATAATAACCCCTGGAAGTTAACAATATCAAAAAAATTAAGAGACCAAGTATTAAAAGAAAATTACGATAGTAAACAAGCAGGACACTTAGGCATAGAAAAAACATATCCAAGGATCACAGGAAAGTATTTTTGGCCAGGGATGTACTCCGAAACATTAAAATATGTAAAAGAATGCGACACATGCCACAGAACTAAACCTAAGATTAATAATCAAGTAGGACCAATGGGAAAAAAATCAATACATACTTGTTTTTGTAGACATGTTCACCAAATGGGTGGAAATAATTCCAATAAAAAATAAATTAGAAACAACAATAGAAAAAGAATTTGTTCGGAATAAGACACTCAAAAACACCACGATACCACCCACAATTAAACCCAACAGAAAGATGCAACAGGTCGATTAAAATAGCAATAAAAGAATACCTAGAAAAAGACCACAAAGAATGGGACAAAAATTTGGACTATCTAGAATTCGCGCTGAATACCAGAAAACATTTACACTGAAAAAACAGTATAGCTAAGAGAACTATATTTTGGTCCTCAGAACCAGAAAATATTGCTATCAGACCAATGCTACGGTATGGTCCTCAGAACTATAAGAGTATAGGTGAGACAGCTATGCAAGTTCGTTGATACATATGACAATACCATATATAGCGATCGTAAACAAAATATTATGTCATCGTTATCGCTCTTGTGAATTTTCGCGTGTGATAAAACAATACGCGATACTATATACCTGTATAGGTCGAACAGCTATACTGTTTTTTACGTGCATCAACAGGGTTTACACCAGTATTTCTAAATTTTGGAAGTGAGTTAGAACTAGCACAAACATCAAACAAGGATTTAGTATAAATGGAGGGAATAGAAACACAGAATGTAAGTAAATGGGTAGAAAAACTAAACAGGTTGAAAATAATAAAAGTAGAGGTACAAAAAAATTTATTGTAGAAGTAGCGAGTGAAAAGCAGGCAAAATGTTATAACTCAAGGCGTAGGCCAATTAGTTATGAAATTGGGGGAAAACAGATACTGAGAAGCGAAAAAACATCAAATAAAGCAAATGATATAGCAAAAAAATTAAATACAAATTTCGAAGGTCAATTTTTTATCAAAACAAAAATTTTATCAACAATATACAAGATGAAAAATATAAAAGTTAAGTCACTTGGTAATTGGAAAATAAAATATATTAAAAAATATATAGTAAAAGCTAAATAAACGGGTAGAAGCACACGCGTAGAATAGTAAAAAATAACAGAAACCAACATAAAAGACACAACAGAAACAATTATGTTTACAGATTATGCAGCAGCAACTAATATTAAAATGCGGGCAGTGTTTCCGGGAATTGAAGGTGTCCGAGTCCCTAGGACATAATTGTCCAAGACTTCTGGACCTCCTTCAGAGCCCAATAGGCCCAGAAACGGAAGAAGAAGCAAAAGAATGAAAAAAAGAAATAAGAAGAATAGAAAATGCTAGGAAGAAAATAGGATAAAAAATGATTCCAAAAGGATACAAAGAGAGGAAAAATCAAAGAAAGAAGAATTATGCCATATTCTTTAGATAATTTTTTGAAATCCATGCTCGTGAACTGTTTGCCGTTATCTGCTGTAATGCTAACTGGTATGCCTACTCTGGAAAATATTTCATTTAGGATGTCAATTGTGTCCGTTGCGTTTATGGATTTGGTGATCTTAATTTCTTTGTATCAACTGAAATAGTCGATTGTCACGAAAAGATAGTGTCCATTTGGAAGGGGGCCCAGAAAATCGATTGCTATGTCCATCCAAGCTTGCATTGATAGGGTGCGCCTTTTCATGGAGTTTAGAGGATTTGGGACTGTGACTAAGGTGCAACCTTTGCATGCTTTCACGTAATTTCCCGCATCTTTGTCGATTTTTGGCTTTTGTCCGTAGTCTAGATATCATAGCTACGATGCCAGGGTGTCCTTCGTAGGCTGCAGCTAATAGTCTTGTCTGTAATTTAAAAGCAATGACGATTTTGCTCCCACGTAGCAAAATGTTGTTTTGAAAACAGAGTTCATTTTCGAACACTTTGTAGTTGTTGACATTTTGGTTCCATTTATTATTATATAAACCTTCTTTTACCCACTTTAATTCTTCATCCACTTCGCAGGCGTCTTTGATTTCTTTCAAAAAGGTACGGCCATAGGGCAGGATTGCTCTATTATTGAGTTGATATAATTTTCGTCATCGAAAGGTTGAGGGTCCATGTTTGTACTCAATCGGGAAAGGAGGTCTGCACTGTTGTTTTTTCCAGGGCGGTACACCACTTTATAGTTGTAGGACTGAAGTCGGAGTACCCATCGTTCAATTCGCGGGCATGGTTTAGAATTCGGTCCCAACATTATTTCAAGGGGCTTGTGATCACTAATTAATTCGAACTCTTTGCCGTACAGGTATATGTTTTTCGCATTCGGTAAGGCTTTTGTTTCTGTAAGCAATGATACGTGGTCCTTTTGAATCATATTGTATAAGCACAGCACCTAATCCTACTGGGCTCGCGTCTGCGACTACTTGTGTTTCGTCCTTGGGGTCGTAGTACCCAAGTGTCTGTATGTTGTTTAGGGCATGTTTTAGTTGGTTAAAAGCCTTTGACTGTTCTTCTTCCCAGTTTCCAGTCATATTCTTCGATCTTATCGTTTATATTGGATTCGAGTGGTATTGGAACCTTGTGGTAAGGTTGACAAACTGGTTTAATTGACTTGTCAATGGGAATCGTTATTTCGACGTCCTTAAATTTGGGGAAAGTTCCATCACTGATTTTGTTTATCCCCAGCCCTAATTCCAGAAGTCCTAGTGAGTTTCTAGTTATTTTTCCTAATAAGTTTTTTGGGCAATTCTTGACGACGTAGAACTTTGCTGTGTCTGTTTTCGCACCGACTGTGATGTACGTTTCGAAAGAGCCCAGAACTTCCAAAGGGTTCTTGCAGCCATGAGCCATGAATATTTTCTTTGGATTTCTTATTTGTTTGAAAATTTCAATTTTGTTTCTTTTCATATGGTTCCAAATTGTTTCGTTCATGATATTACACTTGCTGCCAGAGTCTATTATAATTTCGGTATCTATGTCACTATTACATCCCGGTAACATTAAATTTAAAAAAAATTTATTATTACCCCTGCACATGAGCAATACGTCATACACTAGAGTAAATAAATAGTAAATATTCTTCAAAATCAGTCTTATGGTAATTGCTATCTGAACCGGGTAACTGCTCTACAGAGGTAAACTAATGCACTACCTCACATCGATAGATCGGTGCGACACTTGGTAACAAGTAATAAAGAAGAGCATCGCTCGGTCTACATGGTAATTACCCACACGGTAACGAGTCAGTGAGTCACACCGCGCGTCGATAATGTAGTGTTGCAGCGTTAGTAACCTAGTGAGACGGTAACAGGTTACTAGCGTAGCTTCATTAACATTGACTCATTACTGCCTTAGTTAATAATTATTATACCGTCCTTGTTAGTTATTGAACATAAAATTATTATTGATATTAATAATAATCAATAATAATTTGGTATTTAATCATAAGCAATCCATAAATCAGGACACACATACTGTCATGAATAGAAAGACTGATCATAGAAAATTAATCAATTGATCAATTATAAGTGACAACGTATATAATGTGAGCTACAGACAAGTAAATACAGGTGTACTCAACCACACTGGTATTCATTCGTCACCTAGATATAAAAACAGGCAAAAGAAGGAAAATAAGGGATGCAAAAGCAAAGATAAATTCACTCTTGATTGAGACTCGAAAATAGAAGTGGGGAGGAGTTGCGAATCTTGTGGCAAACGTGATTTCTGTCACTTTTACAACAAACGTGAGTTCTATCACTTTTGCAACGAACGTGACTTCCATCACTTTTGCGTGAATCCATTCCTACTTCAGTCACTATTGGAAGATCAATAGTATATATAACTCAGATTCACCTCTGGTGGTTTGTCATTAAGTTCCGATCAGTTGTACGGTCAACTCGATTAATTTCGGACCAGTATGTCAACGTCGTGAACAGACCCTTCGATAAACGTAAGTCTCATCGGTTTCTTTGAGCACAATTCTACCTTCGGTACTTGGTAAATAAAATCCTTGGTCCTTAAGTGGTGCAAGTCCGGAAACAGTAGTGCTATATAGTTCCTTTGGATTACGTGTATCGTCGTATTTAGTCGTGTCGGTTAATAGTGATTCAATTCTGAAATCGGGACGAACTAACTTATCTTGTTAACAAGTGCATGCCAGATTCATTTCTCGCGTACTCAGCAAGATACGTAAGCGGATAATTTTCATAACAGTTGGTAGACTTGCATCCCTTACACCATACCTCCTGCAAGATTTATCGTTGTTTTGCTACACACGGAGACTCAAACGGAAACCAAACTACCTACTGCGAAATTTACCGTTGTTTTGCTACCTCACGGAGACTCAAACGAAACCCAACTATCCTGTATAGATTTGTGCCGTTGACTTGCAACTATAGGAGTAACAAAAGACAATTCTCTCTTTTGCCCTCTAATATAAGAGGTAGTCAAGTAAGTTACCACCTAAGTATGGTTCTTTGTGTAAACTTATACAAAAGCTCATTTGATAATAATAAATTATCTCATATTTATAAATTCAGTGTTTTATTATCATTGTGAACAACTCAGGGCCCATAGACCAATTCTGCAGGTTATTATTGCGTCGTCATCGCCGTGGAAAATATAATCTATTTCACTTTCGTTTTTTCCATCATGATCTTGTTTTCGTGTCTTGTTGTCCTTATTCCAAGTTGAAGTAGTTTTTCGTTTCTTTGTTCTAGTCTTATATTGGGAACGAAAGTGTCCAATGAATCCGCATTTCAAACATTTTTGTCTCGAGCTGGACAGTGTGTGATCACTGGAGTGTTTATCGCTTCCACGTACATGATTTTGAATTGGGTTTTATGTTTTTCACATCTACGCGATGGACATTTTGCAAGTCTAGCTGAGTTTTTCAAGGGGTTGAAGTTATCTAGTTGTCCTTGAATTGCTTCTAATGCATTTGCTTCTGCTATAATTTGTTGTAAAGTTACAATGTCACCGAGCGTGATTAAACGCATTAACAACACGCAACATGCATTCAAGACTATCAGAGAAAATAGGAAAAAAATTGTCGGAAGGGTAAGTGGAAGCTAAAGGGTTATCAGAAGCTGCCAAAGTTGCAAAAAATTTTGGCAAATTTACATGACTAGGAAAATTTCTGACAACTTGCATTTTTATTGTTTACATATAGAATAAACTACGTGCAAATTGTCAGAAGGCAAAGTGGAAACGTTCATGAGAAATTCGGGTGCAAAGTACGAGAGCGTCTTTTGGCGCCCGGAGTAGTCATCGCTTTTCTCTTAATTTCCGCACCCTACATGTTTCGGATCACTTCTGACAATTATTTCCGGTAGGGTTAATATGAATATCCATAAAGGTCTCAAGGATCTATTAATAAAATTTCAGAAGTCAAATAAGAAGACACTTATACATTTTCATAAGAAATTTAATGAAATTAATAATAAACAAGACTTATATCGACGCTTAGTATTAATATTCAAATATTGTTGATGTGTTTAGTTGACATGAGGGTCTAGAAAAAATGTATCTCGAATTTTCATATTTTAAAACGTTTCGACTCAGGTTGGAGTCCTCATCTGTGAGATTTATTTCTATAAAAAATACAAAGGAGGAGAACTTATAAATTGCCCGTGTGACGGATAAACATTGAGGTAAGAAAAGTGATATAAAAGAATTGCAAGGGTAAAACTATAAAATTATACTAAATAACTAAATTTGCGATAAAGTAAAACTGTACAAAAATTTTTTTCTGTAAAATTACTGAAGAGAAACTTAAAGAATAGCACGTGTGAAGGATAAAACATTGCGGTAAAAACGATATAATTAAATTGCACAAACGAAACTACAAAATGCTCTAAAAAAATTGGATTTACAAGAAAATAAAGTGTACAAGAAATTCTGTTCTGTAAAAATATGAAGGAGTTAATTTTGTTTGTAACAAAATAAAAATCAATCGGTTTCGCTTTCTTCCTCATTCTCTTCTAATTCAGGATCCTCTTCGCTATCATATTCGGACTCTTCGTTATCAACTGAAAATGATAAATAGTTTAATAAATTAAAGAAATCAGGTATATAATCAAAAGTCGCTAATTGAAAATTACCTTCCAAATTCTCATTATCCAAAATGATATCTTTTACTGATGGTGGCAACTGTGGGCCTTCAAACCATACAAAATAATATGTAGATCCAGTCAATGTCCATCCTGAAGTATCGGGCTCGAATATGATTGGATCCGATACTGTAGCATTATTCCATATGTGCGCAATGTAGTGTGCTCTTCGCATTTGCTGTAGAAGTTCCGTGTAGCAAGGTGGCAAGCAGGAAGTGTCGAAGTTTTTAAATTTTTTTTTCAGGAAAGCTTCGTCAGTATTTTAAATTTTATAATTTCGCAGGAACATTTGAAACCGAACATTATCGATTTTTTGAGTTGACTCATACCCGTACATACTACAAACGAACGATTCGATTTCAGTAAAAGTATCGTCTGTATCGATCGATGTATCTCCTAAGCTAGCGAATGCCTTCTGAAACTCCTCTTTCTTTTTGAGTATTTTAAAGGGACGCTGCTTACCTTTCCTAAAAAATGCAGGATTATAATCGCAACTAGTAAACGCGTGATATCCCGGCAATGCTTTGCATAGATCTAATCCTAAAAGTTTATGAAGTGCATTTACATCTATAATATGTCGACTGTTGGAGACTCCACATTCAATATAAATTTTCGATTTTATCTTGTGAAAATTTCCTAACATAATTACAACGATATCTATATCAGAACACTTTATAACAATATGAGAATCTGAACTTATTTTAGACGCATGATATAGTATATTGTGTATGTAGGAGGTAACATGTTAAAACAATAATATTGATAAATATGGTACGAAAGGTGGTGGAAAGGCTAATTTGATTGGATTTAATAATGTATGGAAAAGTATGAACTTTGGTTAGATCAATTAAATATTTTTTCTGGAACGTAAAATGTTTTTTTTTTCAAATTTAAAAAATTTTAGGTACAATTTTTGGGGTATTCAGTATTTCAAGAAACAAATTTGATTGAATTTAATAACGTATGGAAAAGTATAAACTTTGGTTAGATTAATCCCCGCTGTCGACATCTTGCGGTCCGATCAAGTATTTGCTTGGGGGGAAATATAATCCATTTTTCGCAACTGTGCAGAGGGCGTAAGGAACAAAAGTAGGACATAAGGAACGAAAGTAGGACTTAAGGAAGAAAACAGATACAATATGAACATGCTGGTCGTAAATGGACAACTTTACAGCCGCTCTACAGGGGTTCGAAGTACTACTTTAGTGCCTGTTTTGCAAAAAATAATTTTAGTGTCAGCCTCTTGGTGCGAAGCACAAAAAAAATCGGGATTTTCCGTTCGAATAACATTACCATTGAAATCGACACTGTACGAGTAACAATGAATAAAATTTAATAAAATAGTTTTGTTTCCTATAAAAGGGGCTACATCATTACTTTGCCAATGTGAAATTAGAAAAAGGACAAGAGCTTTTTTAAATTTTTCGTTCCAAAGTTCTTTGGCAAAATCATATGTCCTATCTTGTTCCGGACAAGAGATGACGTACTAATGGTTACTATCGAAACTCCTCTTCAAAGAACGTTCATAATCTTTAATAGAAGGTCAACAGTAGCGATCGAAAACTATATGCACACATGAAGCATTATAACTCGTAAGAATCTGTAAAATTTTTTTTGAAATATTGCCGAACAATTGTGGCACATCTTTCATAGAATGAATTAAATAAAAGCCATCAACAATTACAACATCGATGTGGGTCGGTAAAGCACTGTCATTTCACAAAAATTTCATCATAGCCGATTTTTCGGTTTTACACATCGTGCCATCTAGATGACATAATGATATAGGCATCGGAGTCATCGGAAACGAAAACATTTTTTCTACATCTGTCGCCTCTTCCAGGGAAATCCCTAACATTCGACCAAATAAATCGCGTTGCATTCGAACTTCCTGTACTTTATGGTTGATTGTTATTTTTTGCTTTTTATTACAACTGGTAAAGTTAATTATTTTATTCTGCCTAATAACTGATTCAAATCTGCAATTATCTTGTGAACATTCGAAAATAAATTTATCTCGCAGTTCCTGTCCTTTTTTCGACATTTAAAAGAAAATCAGCCACAGATTCAGACGCACAGGGACCAGTTTTTATATTGTATAATAAGTCGTTATTCATTTCCGCGCAATCGAAAGGATTCAAATTTTTTTTTACTACATTGATAAATGCAAGTAAATTATCAGAAGATTTCATGATTTGATGTTTTTCCAAGCTAGATGTCGCATCTTGAATTTTTTTTAATTCACTGAGGTTAAACACATTCGAAATGATCGTCGATTTTATGCCATGACTCCTTGCCCATTCAGCGACGAGGATCCTGAATTAGAAGAAAATGAGGAAGAAAGCGAAACCGATTGATTTTTATATTGTTACAAACAAAATTAACTCCTTCATATTTTTACAGAACAGAATTTCTTGTACACTTTATTTTCTTGTAAATCCAATTTTTTTAGACCATTTTGTAGTTTCGTGTGTGCAATTTAATTATATCGTTTTTACCGCAATGTTTTATCCTTCACACGTGCTATTCTTTAAGTTTCTCTTCAGTAATTTTACACAAAAAAAATTTTTGTACAGTTTTACTTTATCGCAAATTTAGTTATTTAGTATAATTTTATAGTTTTACCCTTGCAATTCTTTTATATCACTTTTCTTACCTCAATGTTTATCCGTCACACGGGCAATTTATAAGTTTTCCGCCTTTGTATTTTTTATAGAAATAAATCTCACAGATGAGGACTCCAACCTGAGTCGAAACGTTTTAAAATATGAAAATTCGAGATACATTTTTTCTAGACCCTCATGTCAACTAAACACATCAACAATATTTGAATATTAATACTAAGCGTCGATATAAGTCTTGTTTATTATTAATTTCATTAAATTTCTTATAAAAATGTATGTGTCTTCTTATTTGACTTCTGAAATTTTATTAATAGATCCTTGAGACCTTTATGGATATTCATATTAATTGTCAGAACTGATCCGAAACATGTAGGGTGTGAAAATTAAGAGAAAAGCGATGACGTTACTCCGGGCGCCAAAAGACGCTCTCGTACTTTGCACCCGATTTTCTCATGAACGCTTCCACTTTGCCTTCTGACAATTTGCACGCAGTTTATACTATATGTAAACAATAAAAATGCAAGTTGTCAGAAATTTTCCTAGTCATGTAAATTTGCCAAAATTTTTTGCAACTTTGGCAGCTTCTGACACCCCTTTAGCTTCCACTTACCATTCCGACAATTTTTTTCCTATTTTCTCTCATAGTCTTCAATGCTTGTCCAAATTTTCAGCTATTTTCCGAATCAGTTTTTTTTGACGAAAATTTTGCAACTTTGAACGCCCGCCCACGCATTAAGCTTCCTGTGCCCCTTCTGAAAATTGGTGCACCGCTTTTTCGGCAGTAATCGAACCTATTCCAGGTGAGAAATTCCATTAACCGAGTCATGTTGCTTGCTCTGTAGCCAGCTCTTAGACTATTTCTCTTCAGGTTCTTGTTTCATCAATCTAAATAAATGTCTTTCGTATACACGGCTTTGTTTTGGGGGAAAATATTCATCTAGATTGTTGATTGCAATATCGAAGATGTCTGTCTCCGTGTCTGCTGCATGGGCACCCGGAATGTTGTAGTAAATTTCCTACAGTGAAAAGCCGCCCATATGTAAGAGTGCCACTCGTTTTTTAATTGGCTTTTTAATTTTTGCTGCGAGGAGATAAATCTCTAAAGCACGTTTCCACTTTTCCCATTTCAGAACGACCGAAGCTGGCTCCCCTTTACAATCGAAGACATCGAGTGGATTGATCTGAGACATCGTGATTCAACCTGAGAAGTTTAGGTACTGATTGGAATTTGCTAATTTAACTCTGTTTATAATTTGTGCTCTCGAGCTGATTTTTGTTTCTAATTGAAACTTTCCGATTTATCTGTTTAGGTACCAATTAGCATTTGCTAATTTACCTCCGTTCGTTTTCATTTTTGTTTGGTACCAATTGACAGATCTGTCAATTAACCACTTAATTATTTCCTGGTACTATGTGGGTACTGGTGGGATTCTCCATCAACCATAAGTTTTTTTTCTCTAATATAACTTGGTTTATCTACTTACTCTAATGCTTTTCCTTTTCCTTTGTCCTCGTCGCCAGTTGTGGTGTTTGGGATCTAATCAATCAAGAATCACATTCGAGACTACATTCGCTTATTCCGGGTCAAGGTATTTACATAGGTCTACACTCGATGCCGGTTTTCCTCTGACTCTCCAGATAGAAAACCCGAGAGCGGCCCTTTCCCCACTCGCTCTCCCACCACGACTTAGCACCCACACACAGTCTGTCGTTATCGGTTGGCGAGTTGGTGCCTTTTTGCTGCGATTATCTGAAGTTGCTGTGTGCGAATAAATATTCAGCGGTAATTGTGTGTAGTTCAATTGTGTACTCCTTTTCTCGGCGTCCCCTCCTTCCCTTCCCTCAGTTAGCGGCCCCGTCGCGATGTTAGATGGAAAAGAGTTTTTCAATGGACTAGATTTCATTATGAATTCTACTAAATTTAAATTTAATGGTAAATTCTATGACCAACAGTTTGGTAGTACGATAGGTTCTGTTATTTATTCAATTTTAGCTTAAATAGTCATGGAAGATTTGAAAAAGTCTGTCTTTGAAAGGTTGGAGTTTGTTTTGCCTTCTTTTTCCGTATGTTGATGATACTTTATTGTGTGTATCTTTGGATAAACTGTTAACAATTATAGATACTTTTAATCGCTATTACCCAAGAATCCAAATGAACAGGAATAATTTATAAAATGGAGAATGGTAAGATTTTAAAACTCTATCATGATAAATATTAAATATTTTTTTGATGTAATATTTCAATTTCAATAATATGTTTTAAATTTTCAGAAAAATATCTACCCACTTCAAAGGAAGTTAAAAAAAATATCACAAATTTTTAATTTGATGAAAAATTCAGATAAGTATTTTTTATTTCACTTTTAATGGTATTCTTGAAAAGAGACTTTTACCCTGTGAAGTGTTTTTTTTTCTTTTTTAAAAAGAGTCAAAAATAAGGCAGGAGGAGAAAATAAAGGTTTTAAGGATTATAATTGTGTAAGTATTTATGCTTCTTATAAGTTTCAATAGAAAAAGTACATACATAATCATGTAACAATAGTTTGATACTAATAACTCAAATTTCAGGGTGAACACAACATATTGCATAGAAACTTTTCTATTTACATTTTCCTAAGAAGAAATATTGGGTTCTAATTCCTGCAAACTGGTTCAGGTGTCGACAATTGTGTATTTTGTTAAATCTTATAATGAAAAAATGCAAAAATGTACTATTTTGAAACTTCAAAACTTATAGCGGCCGTTCTAGAGTAGCCAAGTTCAGAATACACACAAAATATCACCTAAATCTTTGACTGTAACCAAAATAATGGCTCTAAATCATGGTTTATATTTAGAGCAAAATATTCAATATTTTTCATGATAGAGTTTTAAAATCTTACCATTCTCCATGCTATAAATTATTCCTGTTCATTTATCAATCTTTTAGAGCAACAGAGGTCTTTATTTATTTAAAATTTATATTTTTTATCACACACTACAAAGGTGAGCTTCTTGCTGTCACACTTGATTCCAATTTGCAACTATTTACACTTGCGTATCTGAATAATAAATTCACTCATTGTTGTTTAAAATTCTACCGCACTTTCGACAATATTTTTATAACATGACACTTTTAATTTTAATATTTTTACTATTTTTTCAAAAATGACATTTGGAAACCTAACCTGTACCACATTTAAAATCAAATATGGACAAGTTTCACTATTACCGACCTAGAAAAGAGCGAACAGACATGCGCAAGACATGCACGACCTATTTCGAGCTGGCACGAATTAAAAAAAAAAAAACGCCTGAAAAAGATCTTTTCGAATAGCGAAAGTCCCAAAAAATTTCAAATATTAGTACACATGCCATATTAGTCCCGCAGCTAAACCGCACAAAAGAAAGCTTTTACCTTACATTATTACAAGGTATTCCACACTATAAATACCTACAAACATGTCGTAAATTGTGCTTCAGCGGCAGTTCTAATCTGTTCACAACCCGAAAATCATAATTTCAAAGGATTCCGAGGTTGCATAAGGAAGAAGGATCTCTCTGGGTTTAACTCGCCTCGTCATCGAGAATCAGAGTGCTCTCTAGTTTTCCAAAGAGGGAAGTCGAGGGAGATCTTCTTGTCACTATCTTCGCTAATCAGGGGTGGTTTTAATATGGGTCTTAATATATAAGGGTCCAAAAGCTAAGGTTTACAACGATACAGAATATCCAAGATATACAAAAGTAGTTTTTTTTGCATGAGTCATTACAAAGAAAGGTGGTACTCGTCCTCAATGACTTTTCGGCGGAGCTTGTGGCATCCATAGCCTCCATATTAGCGACGTTACGGCGTCTGGAAGCGTGGCATATTGCATTTTTCTCAACGACGAATATCCAAGGTTTCGCTGGCCTTTTTGCTATCATGTTGAACCTCCAAGGTCAGCCTCCAAATGTATTTTTAACAGTATTTTAAAAATTATAATGTTTAAGCTTTGAATTATTTTATTTTCGGTTTGACCCGTTACCAAATATATAAAAGAGCACCCAAAAATCTAAAAGTCATTTTAGAAAAAAATCAGAATATTTCTTTTAAAATGAGTATACGAAACTTAAAAAGCCTTAAATAGTTTCAAAAATATTAATACTTTTAAAAATAGTGAAAGAAGCTGTTATCATCGTTAATTTCCTTCAGATTGATGGAAATCAGTTGAAATAGAAATCATTTGTATGTTTCGAGTCAATATGACTAAAAAGATTTAGAAATTATATTGAATATGCGACAACCATAGAAATCTCTTGAAAAGTATCAGTGTATCCAAATACAGAGATACAATATTATATAATCTTTCTGAGTAAGTAGTTTAATTCTGCACCAACGGTATGAACAGAAAATCAAGTTTTCAAGGAAAGCTTGACAAACGAAAAGTAGTTCATAGTATGTAAACAGATATGAATTATATTAGAGTATATTCAGAAATGAAAAGCAATACCTCGACCGGTTGTTCCTCTAGACTTTCATTGGATGTAGGAGACGGTTGATCAAGCATTTCCCATCCACCTGAATCAGATGTCGCTTCAATTTCATTAGCATTGATGTTTGGGGTATCCGTGATGTAAGCATGATAAACTTCCAAGGTGCCTTTAACTCTTGATCTCTGACTGGAAATACTACATTGCGTTCAAAAAATTGTTCCATATATAATTAAAATACATATAAAGAGAAAAAAGCTTGTATTGTAATAAATAAAGAAAAACGCAACGATTAATTCACATATCTCTAAAGATTTTTAGTATTGAATATGCTTTAAATCGTTAATTGTTAAGCAGTTCTAACTTTTTACGTATCGATTGACTTTACTTATAAAAAAACTTTCAAGAAACAGAATTACACTGAGAAACTTTTGGTTGGAAAATGGCCTAGACGGGTAAGCATGTAAAATCTGCCCTTGCACGTATCAAGTCCAAATTGCCGTCATATAGGGTTGGCAACAAAGTCATTTCGCTTTTTCCGCTAGATGACTAGTCGTTCGAAGTCGTTCTTCTCCATTGCAAACTTTAGACCGTATATGGTATTTGACAGCTGAAGATTCATAGATTATTCAGTAAAAAAAGGATTCAAGATATGTTGTTTATTTATTGTTTTGCATTGATTTGAAATGGAGATTCCAGCCGGTCATTTTCGGCAATAATAGAAAATAACCGACGTAGCACGACACGAGAGATCGCAGAAAAGCTTAACATATTACATACATGCGTTGAAAGACATTTAAAAAAATTTGGTTACGTTAATAAGCTCGATATTTGGGTTCCTCACAAATTGAACAAAATTCAACTCGCCAAACGAATTTCCATTTGCGATTCACTGCTGAAACGTAACGAAACCGATCCATTTTTAAAGCGAATCATAATGGCCGATGAAAAATGGGTTGTTTACGATGACGTCGTGCGAAAAAGATCATGGAGCAAGCGAGATGAGCCTATACAATCGACATCAAAAGAAGGTTATGCTGAGTGTTTGGTGGGATTTCAAAGGTATTGTTCATTTTGAGCTGCTCTCAGGGAACCAAACTATCAATTCGAATGTCTACTGTCGCCGGCTAATGAAATTGGACAAAGAAATTGAGGAAAAGCGGCCAGAACTGGCAACTCGTAAAGGCATCATCTTCCATCAAGATAGCGCCAGACCACATATATCTTTGGTCAATCGTATAAAATAATTGGAGTTAGGCAGGGAAGTGATGCTCCATCCACCGTACAGTCCTGAGCTTGCACCATCCGATTATCATTTATTCCGTTCACTTCAAAACTATTTGAATGGAAAAACATTCAATTTAAATAAGGCTGTCAAAAATGAGTTGATTCAGTTTTTTACCTCTAAGAACCAAACTTTCTACGAAAGCGGAATTATGAAGCTGACTGAAAGATGGTAAAAGGTCACCGAATCAAATGGTCAATACATAATTGATTAATGTTTGTTATTTGTATTAATAAACTTACTTTGAAAATCATGAAAAAAAATGAAATGACTTTGTTGCCAACCCAATAGATTCACGTATATGTAAAGTAAAATTCTCCCAAAGAATAATCCTGAAATCCCTTTTTTAGGAGTTGTGCAGGGGTAAATAAAATTGAAAAAGTCATTTTTGTCGAAAAAGGTTTTACTAATTTGAATGAAAAAAATATATTTCGGAAACACCAATAAGGGTATTCAAGAAACAGAAAAAGAGAAAAAGTGTCTGTCTAAAATTGGAGGTAAACATTTTTTTTTAAATTTTCACACATTTTTTTGAGTTTATATTCAAGATTGACCACAACCATATTTAGCGAAAATGTTTCTCAGGATATTATTATTGTCAAATTATTCCATTTGGTGGAACATAGTGACAAACAAAATAAAATGCATGTTAGCGTATGTACAGCTCAGACAAGGCCGGCGCAGCGGCTGGTTTCAGGCACCACACTATGGCTTTTCTCATTCACTAAAAATTTAAAAAATTCCCTCAATCTTCTTCGCTGTCACTGAAATGTATTCATGCTTCCTAAATAAATGACTCAGTATTTCTGCTGGTTCGAAAATTTTTGATAAGTACCTTGCAATAAGTTACCTTCGCAAGAGTAATCTTTCAGACCAGACCCCAACACTATTAGGTTTATACCTCAAAAAACATCTGTATGCAACTTTTTTTTTACAATGCATAATCTGCACAACTTTATCGAAAGTTTCTACATCAGACTCCCGCCTTTTCCCAAAAGTGCTGTTCAGAAACGACGCAATTCTAAAATAAACTCTAACTCTTGGTAACAACTTGTTACCAATTTTATGATCCAGAAGGCGATATTTTCGTTTCAGTACACTGTGTAAAAATTCGAATACCTAACGAATTTTTGTGAGAAAACGAGCCAGATTCGATTCCTCCGTCGTCAATTGTTTTCTTATTCCTTTTGAAGCAGGCATTAAGACCTTAAAATTTTTTTCTTCTAAGTTAGATTTCACGTCTCAAAAACCACATTCAAGTACTCGTTAATACTTTTTTTATGTCAAGAATAAAAATCAGGAATAAACTATTGCAAACATCAAACAACTTTTTTGTTAATTTAGTAGTGTGGTTTTCAATAAGATGATCTCTATTCAAAGCACTTAAGCCGATCTGAAACGGTAAGATTTGAATTTCCCGTACGCAATTTAAAGAGAAACACAACCAGAGTTTGAATTTATCGAACGGGATTGTTTGTTTCTTAATGAAACCATTAAGTCTTTTACTTTAATAAATTGTCCCAAGTTATTCCTGTAAAATCTTTAAGTTGTTATTCTGAGAGGTTGTATTCAACAACTTTATCGACTAATGTCGAGTCACATTTAACAGACAGAGTTTCAATCACTTTAGGTGACTCGGACGCAGAGAGACTTGCAGTGTTAAAGTGTATTTTCAAAAAACTGAGAATTTCTTCAAAAATTCGATTTTTAATAGGATAAATTTTATAGCACCGATTGCCAACTGGTATATAAATTTCCATTCTAATTTTTCCGGAAGGACAGTCAGATTTTCCTTACGAGAACAAATACAGAAGTATTTATCCATAGAAACGGTTCTCTAAAGAAGAATTTCAATGAATCCCACCTCAGGAATAGCTTCATTTGTTTTTGCTTCGGTTTCAAATGTTAGATCAAAAGTCAATTCAGTGGGACCAAATCCCGAAAAGCTGGCCAAAATAGAACATGTTTATAAAATGGGCCAAATATATTTATATTATTATACAAATAATATTTTTTTCCTTGCATAAAACTAATAATTTTTATATCAGAGTATTCACAAATAAAAGGAGTGAAATTAAACAACTTCATAAAAAGGAAATTATATGTTTATTCCAATAAAATCTACATGTCCATGCTTCGTCATTTGTTACATCGTCTCAACTTTATTACAAAAAAATTATGTTTATTTCTATAAAATCTACATAAATTTACTGAGACGGCTCAGTCTTGACCACACTAGGTTGTGCCTGCTGCCTCTCACTCTATCTCCGAGGTTAAGCAACCTCAGGCATGGCTGTGGTCGGATGGGTGTCCTGTTTTTTTTATATTTTTATTATCGTTTGTGTTTTTTATACATAATGTTGATAATAAACATAATATACGTAATTGCATTATTCAATAAGAAATGGTATTGAAGGGCATGAATAATTGTGGAAATATAAAATAAAGTGTAGAATAATAAATAAATATAAAATAACAAAGACTTCCTCCTTTCTTTTTAGGTGGAGTTTTAACACAATTCTCATATCCATTCTGGGATTGGTAAAACAATGGATTGGTAACAATTTTACAATTATGCATGTATTTAAGATTTCCAAACTCGCACCCATTAGAAATGTACACATCAATACCACGTGTGCTTTGACAGGTCACCTAAATACAGGCTGAGAGTGCATGTCAAGTTCAAGAGATGCTTTTGATTGACTCCCTGAGTTCAACGGGTCCCTTGAAAATAGGCTACCAATCAACAAGCGATCACACGACGCATGGGTCGACGTCTCTGCCGGGAGAAACGCGTATAGCGGGGAAGCGCTGTCCTCCTTCAAACCGTGGGACGCGTTCTCTTTTTAACGCGTTCATAACTTCAAATGCATCAACTGGATGCATGATACACTTTTTAGGGACAAAAAACATACCTTCATGACCGCAAAGATGTCAGCTTTTTTGGGATATCAAAATGCGCGCTCGGAGCCATCTGGAAGGGGTGGAAGGATCGTATATTTATCTCATAATTTATTGATTGAACTGGCATGGATCGCGGTCGCTAACGAAGACGCGTGCGGAGGTAATTAAAGTAGGGATTCTCCAGGGATGTGGAAATCAAAGCTTACGAGCTTGGTTGCCGATCTGCCGATCCTGGAGTTTATTTCCGGTGCGCGCACCTAAGATAAATAAGGCCTCATCGCTCATCTCCAAAATAGATCGAGTGCTTGGCGTTTGCTCGTATGCATTACAGCATCATACGAGCAGCACTTTGAGAACCTCACCAGAAATGCTCCCCGTCCTCCTTTAGTTAGGCACCAATGGGTTTATTTAAAAAAAGGATTTATATGAAAATAAAAATAAGGTCGTTTTTGGGGTTCGGACACGTTTTATTTTGGTTCTTAATCGCTTGATTAGCTCGAATCGTGACACCAGTAGTGAGCACTCCCATATAGGGAGACACAGCGAACCTGGCACTTTCAATAAAACAAAAAGAAGGAATGGAATCATTAAATAAAAAGAAAATAAAGATTCTGAAGGAGTCGAATCCCCTCGGGGAACTGCGCTTGAAGAACTTAACTTTGAATTGATCGTTTGACAGGTGTTGAATCCCCTCGGGGATTAAAAATTAAAATAACAAAAATTAATAATTTAAAACTGCGAAATAGCAATATGTTTCATTATATGTTTATGCCTCATTATCTGTTAAATTGTCTGTAGGACAATTATTTGATTTAACCTCTAAATAAACTTTTTACAAGATACTTGAGCATCTTCAGACATTTTCCCTATAGGTAACAATCAGAAGCTTCTTATTTGTGCACCATAAAGTAAGACCTTGTGCCAGAAATTTTTTTTTTCCTTAAATACCCATATGGCATACTATGTTTGATATTGACGTGATATTTCTATGAGAAGTCGACACTAATAACAAATGGCTATCATTGTTGACATGTTCAATCCTTGAAACTCTTTTCTGCAGAAATTTGAGCCAAATCCATTCATTAGTTTGGAAGGTAAAGTGACTGAAAGCAACCAACCTCCGATTTTTTTGCAAAGATGGAAAAAAATGACTTTCGTGTGTTGATTAAACACTACTTTTTGCGTGGAAAAATCTTATCAGAAACCAAGGCCACGCTCGATAAATATTATTCGGACTCTGCTCCGTCGTATGTAATGGTTCACCAGTGATTTACCGAATTTCGTTGTGGTTTTATGAGCACAGAAAGCATACCATGTCGAAGTTGTCCAAATGAGATCAATACACGAGACATGATCAATACAATCCATGATATTGTTTTGAATGACCTGAAAGTGAAAGTGCATGAGATAGCTAATATCGCATCCGTTTCAAATGAGCGTGTGGGCAATGTTTTGCATACACATTTGTGCATGAGAAAGCTCTGTGCAAGATGAGTGCCGCGATTGGTCGTAATAGACCAAAAACACATTCGTGTGGCCACTTCGGAGTAAAATTTGGCCCATTTTAACCGTAATCAACACGTATTATGGGTAGAGTGTAGGGAGGGATACGCGTTTCCCAATGACATCGGTATAAATGTTGGGCTGGATAAGTGTCGGAAAGTACATTTAGTAAGGGGTGAGGTTGACACGGAAAGAAATTTGCAATTACTGTAAAAAAACCTAGAGATTTGGTATGAGACTGCAGTTTAAGCCCAAATATACAATTACAATCATCGCATTAGGGCAACGCTAAAGCTCTCCTCAGCACGGGTGCGCTGAGGAATTCATAAATTGAAAACCACTAGCTTCCACTTGTAGCGATCAAACGCAAGAAAAATTAATATTTTAGAATCAATTTCTATTTCATCAATTATGATATCAACAGAGGGCCAAAAGGTCTGACACATATGATGATTAATACTAGCGCTGCACGAAATTAAATTAAACATAATATTTCAAACCCTGACATACTAGTAAATAAAGAAAATATATTTAAAATTATGGGAATAAATGATTAGCCACTGTACAAATAAGAAAAAGTAAAAATTAAAGATTTTATGATATCTAGCAATATTTGATATTATTCCTAATAAAGTTTAAGTTGAAGAAGATGGAGCATTGAAATCAGAATTCTTTCGAGATAAAAATGTAAATATAAATTAAACTTTAAATTGCTTAGAAATTGTGAATCACTGACATCCCTTTAAATCTAGGACTGCATTGACAATCCTAAGTTAAACAGTTACATCATTTAACGTCCAAATTAAAAATACAAAAAAAATAGAAGGATATTAAAGGACGTTAAAGAAGGAGTTTACGTAGAA
Source organism: Diplolepis rosae (assembly GCA_030998225.1). Classification (NCBI taxonomy): domain Eukaryota; kingdom Metazoa; phylum Arthropoda; class Insecta; order Hymenoptera; family Diplolepididae; genus Diplolepis; species Diplolepis rosae. The sequence continues at coordinate 159,274 of JAPYXD010000726.1, read as the reverse complement.
TATGTAGATGTGAAAAGTTATGAAGGAAAAGTCTATTCGGGATTTCCTAACCCAAATAAAATACCATTAACCTGATGAGTTCCAATAGATAACTTAGAAGATTTTAAAGAAGCAGATTAAATTAATTGCAAATTTATATAATGTTAAACAGCTGAATATCGTCGGTTTACCAAGTGGAATATTAAATAATTTTTTTAATGACTCGCAAATTTTATTATGTAACAGACGAAGACAGAATAGAATGCATTAAAAAACTTCTCCGATTAGAGCATTTAAATAAAGACGACTATGTAGAAAAATTAATTAAAAATAATGCAGATAGGTTTCAAATCCCAGAAGAACCACTTGAAGCTACTAATGATTCTTGATTTCGTAAATTAAATGAAAAAGCAATTATAGATTCATATCCTCTGCCCAATATATTCGATATAAATCCGTGACATATTACGGCACACGTTCAATGTTTCATGGACCACAATAATACATTTTTAATAATTTGGCACGGAGTCAGTTTTTACCCCGATTTTCAAGTAATGGGAAACATAACTATTCATGAAAGGTAGACTTTTCAGCCAAGAATGAATGACTTCTTCAGTGCCAGAGGTTCTTTAAACTACTAATCACTTTAAGGTATTTCAAAAAACTGATTTTGATTCATTCAAGGAATGCGCTTCCAAACGAAAGATAAATAAGACGTGTTGAATATTTTCAAGAGGATCATTCAATTGTGATCAATTTAATTTTAAGCATTACTTTTAGCTCTACCCGGAAATAACGACGTGGACATAGTAGTTGTCTGTTTATTTTGAGGTGCATTATTTCGGTGAGTCTCCTTCCCTCTCATTATCGGGGTGCCTTTTCTAGTGAATTCTCTCGACTGTTACCATCAGGGTGCTTGTTTTCGATGAACATTTTACAATAAGTGCACAAAATGGTGTCCTTCCTCTTTGATGCACTCGTTAATCCGAGCTTCGAAAGATTGCACATAACTGCTAGAAGTATCTGGTTTTACTTGTGCACAAGCAGTCATGATCCACTAGATCATGTTATAATGAATTGTTAGCACTTCTAGATAAACAACTCTTCAAGGGGTTATACTACCCAAGCACACTGAAAAATGAACCTTTCTTTGGGAATTTTTGTCTTGAAATCTAGTCAATTGATTAAAATGGAATTTTGAGACTTTATTAAACTTGTATTAAGGTATACAAAAAAATTTTTATTTAATGGCACTTGGTAACTTGAAGATGTGTTTTTTCCGAGGAGGAAATCGGCGTACAACATAGCAGTGTCCGAATACCACATGGAGCAAAAAAAAAATTTGTCGTTAATCTACATTAGTTTTTCTAGGGAAGTACCCAAGATTATAATTTTTTTTTTAATTCGCAAGTTGGCATTAATTTAAAATTTTTTCATTTTTGGGCTAAAAATCGACTTTTATATTTTTTATAAAAATGTAATTATTTATCAATCTTAAAAATCGCGTATATTTCCCTAGATAATCTATCTAAGAAGTTACAGCTAAAATTTCAAGTGAACCCGATAAAAATTGAGCGAGTTACGATGTACGCCAATTTGAAAAACATTGTTTCGAGAAAAACCTGTTTAAAGTTTCAAAACGCATTTACTATATGAAATATTCAAAATATCGACTTGCTCATTTTTTACCTTTACTCTGCTATCCTAGCATCATATAACTGTCCTTCCAAGCATGAGTTTTGCTCTTCTGCTTTGTAAGCAACGTAAGGTCTTTCCAAGCGCTTTTTCGATGTTTCGATGCTGAGCAGTTTGCGGCTTTAATTCGACTTTGATTGATTTCCATGGAAAAATTGTGTAATTCTGAATTGATCTTCAGTTGAAATATTTTCATGACATCTAGCAGTCCTCGAAAACAGCCACTGTATGTAATAACAGCGATGTTGGTTGCAATATCAACCACGCTTTTTTGAAATACAGGTTTTCGGAGACCCATGAACGGACTTGCCGAAGTCGAGACATCTTTCCAGCTGTTTGCAACAGAGTAAAGAATTCGTAACAGTCTAATTCTGAAGAAATCAGAGTGATAAAGATTTTTAACTCTGAAGAAACGCCTAATTTTGAAAAAAAAGTGACATTTTTCAATTTCTCGATGTTGACAAAAGTCGGGCGATTCGCTATGTTCATGGCGAGAATAATAGTTTGTCTTCAAACGCAGCCAAAGACAAATTCGTGGACACAAAAGTTAATTGTGTGGAGATTCTCAGAAAAATCGCTCAGCATGCATCTTCTCTCACAAACCTCCAAAAGCTATGCGAACGAAGTGGCTGAAAGAGCAGTTTATCCAGTAAGCTCAACATGTATAGAACGCGATGCTTAAAAAATCGGAGATGTCCAAAAAAATCTGATCGATACCAGCAACACTGTTATTGCACCAAAAAGACAAACAGAAAGCATTCAACGGAAAGAAATCAGGGCCGTGGTATCACAACGGAAAGAATATTATCAAGAGTAACATAGTTAAATATTACAAGAATTATTGGTGGAAAAGTAGAAAGAAGAAGGAAGTATGAAGAAAAAGTAAGAGGAGCCTCAGAAGTAAAAAGAAAGGAACAAGAAGTCAAAGCGGAAGCTCAGAAACCTGCGAAAACTAAAAAAGCTTCAAAGAAGACTGGTAAAAAAAGACTGTACCCGAGACGCAAGACTAGTATTGGTGCTCAGACTAGTTACTATCAGTTTTAGTTGAAATCGACAGATGTAAAACGTCACTGTCGTTAGGTTGGACATCTGTCAACAACATAACCTAGAAATATTAGTGAACTTTTATCATTATAGTATTGTTTAGTATAGTATATATATATATATATATAGTATAGTATATATATATTCTATTGTGTGCAAAAATGTCGAGTTTTGAGCCGAATAAGCATCATTTGAGGGAACATTTGATTTACTTCTTCAATTTGAAGAAATCTGCAGCTGAGGCGCATCAATTGCTTGTAGAAACATATGGTGAGGCTGCCTTAACCAGTCAGCTGTGTTTGACGACTATATCCGTCATAAATACATGGAAGTCGCCATGGTCGCCACAGCTGACTGGTTAAGTGGAAGAAGTTGTAGTCATCTGTGTGCAAGAGAAATTTTTATGTGAAAATGTTAGTTCTATGTTTCAAAACAAAGAAACAAAAAGAATATGTCAATCTTATTTGTTCTTACTTATATTCTAATCTATTTATTTTACAAAAATATTGGACACAACGAGATCAAAGCCTCATAGGCGTCGTCTAGGCGCTTTTTATCAATCGTGTACGCGACAATTAAATGATTAAGACGATCATTGAGTCGTGCCCATGACGATTACTCTGTTATGCGTTACAGCAGCATGGCGATAATACGTACATTTGAGCATTCTGATCTTTACGAAGGATTTTCTGGAGAATGGTAGTACGAACGAGAACTTCATACCAACGTTCTTATTCGTTAAAAAAACTGATTCAACATAACCTAACAGTCACTCGCTTTGCAATCTGGGTAATATAAATTTTTATAGCTGAGCGTTTTGCTTAACTAGATGATTGCTTGGCCAAACACATTATCACAAAGTTTTCCACGAACTGATAAGAATGTTACAAATCAAAAAAAAAAAAAAGATCCTCATTCTGTACTTTTCCCAATGCTTCTCAATAGTCAAAGAGTAATAAGAGTAATAACATGTTGTCTGAAAATGATTATTGTTATAATCGTCAGTTCACTTATTTTATTTAGTACAAAATTTTTAGTCAACTACGTGTCATTCTTCTTTTTTATGGAGAAAAATTTTCAAAACAGTTTATAGTTCCAGCTGTAACTGTTTGAAAGATACACGGCAGAGAAGTTGTCTCTTTATAAAGAGTTGCCAGTTTACAGGATTTACAAAGTTTAAAATAGACCTTATTTATTATTGGTTGTTAGCTCCTGTTGAAAAATGATTATAAGCTGCTACTAATGACTAGAAAACTTTTCTCTTGCGTGCCCGACGATGATGAGCATTTGGTTCATCAGTCATGAGACTTTAGCAGTAGTCTGCTAAAGCGTTCACAGCTTACTTACCTTGGTACCTCTTTTCGATTTCAGCGATGTCTTAATAAAATCTTTCCCCGTGTTTATCACTAAATGCTCCCAAATTTTCTGGGAAGAAGTCCAAGTGAAAATGGAAAATGTGAATGTTTAGTGAAATGTTCACTTTCATTTCTTGGAAGTTTTGCAGCATACTGTTATCTAGGTGTTTGTATTTTCTGGATTTCATGTTCCCCAAGAAATTGTTTATAACAGATTTTACTAACGACCAACTCCTTCCTTGATCCTTTAGCTTCAAAATTTTTTACGGTGTCAAGCTTCACATGTAATGGTAGTAGTAGGATTGTTTGAGGATTAATCAGTCGTTTTTGAGCAATGTTCATTTTACCTAGTTTTAACGTCTTTCGGTATGGCCAAACTTCAACATTATAATGTTGGTTTCGTGCTCTGCTATCCCAGGTACATAAAAAGCAACAATATTTTGTATAGCAAGAATATTGTAGACTTTAATGTAATGAGATACAAGAAACAGTACAATGATTCGCCTCAAGTACTTGTAAGCCGTTAAACTGGAAACTATATTTATTAATTTTCAACTAACAAATTAATAAATCCTGACGTGCTTGGGGGAAAAATGGCCAGATTTTGATTCAGCACAGTATACTAATTTAGAAATGATATATCTCATTCCTTGAACACATAGGTCACATTTTGTTGTTGGAAAATGAATTATAGACGCAGACTCGTCGAGAGATGGCAAAGGAGATGGCATGGCGAGCAGACGGGGAGATGGACACACCGTCATTCATCACACTACTGATGAGGACGAAGGATCTCGATGGGCGTAGGGAGCGCAGCAACGAGGAGGGTCAGTAAAAATAGCACTGGGTCCTGCACCCGGGGTGACGCATCCTGGACGGGCCGGGCTGCCGCACCAGTGTGGGAAGGAATCTTTATGCTCTTTTAGCTGACGAGGCACCCACATTCGCTAAATGGGGCGGGGGAGGGTCTCGGGCGAACGGATGATGGAAGAGTCATTTAAAATATATTAAAAATATATGAAAAATCACTGACTTATGCATATTTCCAATTTTCTGATAAATTAATGAATAATCAAATGATGCGACGTTTTTATTTTGATGCTTATTATTCATAAAGTCTATTCAGTTTTAAGCATTTATTGTATGCGTCGGTTGAGTCTAAAGTACATAATAACTTAGAAATAAAATATAGTCATTTAAAATAAGAACGCAAGTGATTTTAAAGTTTCTGTTAATAAATATTAGGTATAAAAAGTGGCTACAAGGGAATTGCAGAATAGTGCCTTTACAATACCTTCAAGCAACTGAGTTTGCCCTATTCGAGAAAGTTTGAGGCACGGCAGCTTGTTTGTCTCTCTCAGTGAGTTTATAACACAATTCACGGTTTTTTGATTAAATTTAAGTTAAGTGCTTCTAAGCCAGTTTTCAAGGTATGTTCCAACTAACTATGAATTATAATTAGTTGAAACAGTTCAAAATTTGAATATTGTTAGTATGTTTGGTAATTAAAGGTTAGATTAGGGCAATTTTTGTACGTGTTTTCTTTAAAAAAAATTACTTTTTGTATGATTTTTATAAATGTCGTCTCCACGCAAAACATTAAGATAAAAAATAAATAATGAGACATATCTTTTGAACACTGATTCCGAAAACATTTACATCAATTCTCAAGTAGATATTTACGATTTTAATATCTGCAAAGGTATTAATTTATTTCATTTTTTATTTGTTAGAAGTAATAAGTAACTTTAACGAAATGAAGCCAAAGTGGAGCTGTTCTGAAATTTCAACATTTAAAATCAAACATGGCCTACCTAATTTGAAAAATCCAAAATAAATTGAAACTATAAATGTCTCCCGTAAGTCAATAAAAATGTTAAAAATTTAAAAAAATTAGACTTGATTTAATTAGTCTCATAATGAAAATTTGATCTCTAAATTACTTAACTACGGATGATTATATTTAAACATCTTTAAATTTTAAGCACATTCAATTTAAAACTGTCAAACCTTCAGAGCTGTGTTTTTCAATTTGTTGAAGTAAATTTTCCACTTTTCTCGTTCAATGGCCTTCCTAAACAGTATCCTAGTAAGGAAGTAGGCAGTGAATATCATTGAAATGTCAAAATCTGAAAATAAACGGAATCTTGAATGAAGCTTTTGAATGCATTTCTATGCCCAGTCATTAAAGTTCATTCAAAAGTTCCATTCTTGATTCTGCTTCTTTCCAGATTTTGACATTTCAATGCCATTCAATACCCAACTTCTTACTGAGATGTATTAAAAACCAATTAAAATAAGGTAACACTTTCTCTTAGAATACGCGAGATATATACATTCAAATAATTTCATTTTCAAAAGCATTTAAAATTTCTAAATATAAGATATATGACTCCTCAGCAGTAGAAGGCGTTTTATACTTAGACATCACTTCACTCACTAATTTTTCAAAATTAGGTGAACATAATGTAGGTTTCTTTCCATATCCATTCAACAGCAATTGAATATGTTCTTTACTGACTGTTTTTTGGCAACCTGTTGCTCTAAATTTTTGTAGACAATAATACAATTGATTTAGTATAACTCCTAACTCATTTCTACCATTTTGTTTTCGAACCCTATGTTCGTTCCATTCTTTTCTGGTAATTTCTATGCAAGAAAGAGCAAGGCAATCAACTTACAGGCGCAAGCATGATGCGCAAGCGCGCATCTCCCACCCGCGACTGATAAACCATGGTGGGAGACGGCGCGGAAATGTATAAAAGTGGGATGCTGAGTTGAGATCAGCATTCTGACGGCTCGCGAGCGAGCCGCGGGCAGCCTAAGTAGTATTTTGGGGCGGGCTAAAAGTTTTCTGCCTTCAGACGAGTTTCGATTTACTACTTGAGACCTTTTGGGGCAGGGTAAGAGTTTTCTGCTCAGACGGGTTCTGAATGGTCTCACTCGTGAGGTCCGCTGGGCAGGATAAGAAGTTTTTCTTCTTACTCTGAGTTCGACGCTATGTAAAGCTTCATCATTGGTAAATTTGCATTTACCAATAAGGAGCTACAGTTACTTATGCCAGCGGTATTCTTTGACCAATTTTAAGAACTTTTTATTCTTGGTAATTTTCTCGGTTTGTTCATATTTTCTGACAAAAAAAATCCTGAATTTATTCGTGAAAATTTTGTAATTCGGGCGCCATTTTGTAAAGACAAAAGTGAAAAATTAATCTCTGAACCAGACCTTCTTAAAGTTCAGACATTTATTCCACCGGTCAAAAATGTTCCAGGTCGTTGACAGACCAGGAAACCTTTCAAAACTCGCTTTCAAAAAAAAAAGATCGAAAAAATCGTGCTTTTTTTTTTAAACTGAATATTTTTATAATTAATACTTTTTTAGATCAAATTCGTATTTACCATTGGAAAGGGCACGTCTTGAACTTCCCTCTTGAATGTCCCTCTCAATTTTTTCAGTCGCGAATAGCTAGGCTGATCACCTGTGAATGAATTCATTCGCTTAGTATAGGGCGATCTCTCTCTTTTTATATTTTTTTGTGTTCTCATGTGTAAGAAGACTAGTCTCTAATAACATGCTGTAAAGAGAGATCGTATGTTTTCTTATTAGATTAAACTTAGTAACATAACATAGTTGTCAAATTCTTATTTCCTCTCCCGGGCACGGTACCCATTATTGATATTATTCTTTTAAATTTAATACTCTTAAAATATTCTAAAGTTAGAAATTTATAAAGTCACAATGTATTATATTGTTAATATTGAAGAGGTTTCCACATTCCATACATTTAAAGAAGTTGATGTGTAAATCATCCATGTGTTGCCTGAATTGACGCCTGTAAGTTTCAATCCTCTGATTGTGTGTACTTTTCTCAGCAGAAAACTTTTTGTATCGGCGTGTTCGTCTTCATGATGATAGCGTTAAGCCATATGCAAATGTTGCATTATGCCGGCTTCTGCGCCGTGATCAGTTTTCATAAGGATTGGCAGGAATTCAAACTTTTCTGTACAGGGTGCGAGCTTTGACTCCTTCTGAACCCACTTCTTCCATTATTTGCATAACAGTCTTCTGCTTTACAATTAACCCATATACTTTTCAAAGTCTTTTCCATATTGCTTTGTATCCTAAATTGTACCCACTTCCTGGCAGTTCCAAAAAGATGCCAACAATAATTTCTTCTTTAGGACTTTTATTTATAATTCTCTTCTTTAAATCATGTTTTGTTTGAGAGTCTTGAGTGACCGAAGTGAAATTGCTATGTTGTACTTTTCTCTCAATAAATAGAGAATTGTTTCGTGACCATAGACCTTTTCAAAATACTCCTTAATTTTCACGAAAAGAACCTGATTGATTCTGTTCATCTGTAAACATAAAATATCAATGTAAGAAATGTATAAATTTCAAAATTGTAATTCATCAAAGCTGCTGATGAAAGTAAAACGGAAAATTTAATTTAAGAAACCAGCTTGCGGGACGTCTAAACTTTTTTCAATCCTACTAAAAATCAGAGGATATTATTAAAGAAGAGAGGAAACAAATTGTAAAGATACCATTTTGAAAAGAAATTAAAGCTTTTTTTCAGATAACCCTCATATATAATTTCAATATTTTCATGCTTTTATAATAGTAGAAAAACAATTCTATTTTGTATTGATTATATTTTAAGGTTTCTTTAGAATTTTCTACTTTACAAAATGCAAAAAGTATATATGAAACAACATAAATGCTTCTAAAAACTATTCAAAATGAAAAACAAAAACAATATTTTTAATTTTAGTATTATTCCTTACAGATAAGATTGTTGCTTAGGAGAAAAAATTAAAACATATAAATGGTTAAGTTAACAAATTTAATGAATTTTACTCAAATTTTTATATTGCTGCATTATTTTTTTGTTAATTTGAAGAAATAAGATTTTTAATGTATAATATCATTTTAAAAAGTCAAGTTAACACTTTTTATGAATAAAAACCAATATTTAATAAACAATTTACTTTTATTTTAAAATTTAATATGAATTCCCGGAGAAACAATAGCTTGCCCGTAACTAACCCCCAATTACTACTAAATATACTGACAATATTCAAATTTTTAACTGTTTCAACTAATTATAACACATCATTGTTTGGAACATACCTTGAGAACTTGCTTCGGAGAAGCACTCAACTTAAATTTGGTCAAAAAACCGGTAATTTGATTATAAACTTACTGAGAGAGGCAACGCACACGGGTTGCCTTGCCTCACAAGCTGCCTCTAACAGAGGAAACTTATTTACCTAAAGGTGGCGTATAGGCGCTTCCGTAAATATGCCCCCATTCAAGTTCGTCCTTTGTGCACTTATAGCCCATTCTGCAATTCACTCGGAGCCACCCTGTATTATATAAGTGATCAGTTATGTATGTGTTTATTCACTATTAATTGATACATGCGTATATGTCCGAATTTCATATTTTGAACTTGTATTGACCCTCGAATAAAAATCAAAGATATATGTTGATGTTGATAACCGGCTTCAAGGTCCAAAGCTAATAAAAACTGAAATTTCTATGTGATCAGACGTTTCAGCCCTCGTCAGTGGTGTTTTTCATTCTCTCCCGCAGTTAACTTAGAAATTGAAGGCAGGTGAAAAGCCACGATGTATTTGAATTCTCATTATTGAGAACTCTGTTAATTCTCGAAATCGAAACTTTAATTTTATTCTACACTCGGGTATTCTGCACATGATTTCGTATCAAAATCACGAAATCGCTCCCCTTCCGGGCAACTTGATTGATAACGTTTAATAATATGAAGAAAAAATTAGCGTACATGCGTTGTTTAATTTTTTATTTGTAAAAAACAAAATAAGATATTTTTTATCGCAAAAGAGTAAAGCAACCTTTCCTTGATATTTGTTAATGATACGCACCTCCTAGGTCTAAGAATATACTGTTTTGTAGGAATAGTTCGTCCAGCCTGTTCTTTCGGTATATTCATCAATGTTAATTCGATCATTCCGAGAAAATCATCTCTAGTTAATCTATTTTCATCAAATACTTGAAGAACCAGCTTGTGCTCCACTGGTTTCACCTGAAATATATATAAGTTTTAAAGTATGTATACATACAGGGTAAGAAAAAACTACTGATAACCTTTAATATCTCCAATACTATTTATTTTCGAAGAGAATAAACCTTTTTAGACACCAGGATTCGAAAAAGTAGAAAAATATGAGGTAAAGACATGTAGCGTCAAATTGACCATAGATAGCCATATTACGAAAACAAATTGTACTTTTCAAATATACTGACCTACTTTCGATACCGGAAATTCAAAAAAGAATAAATCTTGCGTTAAATTGCGAATCACAACGATAAAAACTAAAGATGAAAAAAAAATTACTGATGTTTTAGCAGTATTTTTTAGTCTGCATACTTGCAGTGTCACGTATCACAGTGCTGCTTTTTCTTCTTCTTCTCCTTTATTGATTTCTTGCTCTTAAAAACGAAGCAGAGCTCCAATAATTTTGCACGAGTAGAAAATAAGTAAATGATCGAATAATATGTGAGTACCACTGGCACGTGCTTTGACACTGCATTCCATCCTAAAATTTCAAGCGCAGTTTCAGAACATGTGCCAATGACACTCATATGTTATTTGCTGATCTTGTTACTTTCTATTCGTGCAAGATTATTGGGGTTCATTATTTGGTTTGTTTTTACGGTTTCAGAACACGCTGAGAGAATAATCATCAGGAATGCCCTTTGTTTCTTCTCGTTGGCAACAGTTTCCAGCTTTTATAGTCGCATTAATACTTTACACAGTAAAGCAGTTGTTTCTGTCATGCTTTTTTTTTCTTCTCTATAGGAATTTTTTTAAAAGTATATACAGGGTGGGCCATCTAACATTTGGAATTTGAATCAGATATAAAAAAAAAACTTATGGATATTTTTTCAAAAGTATGGTTTTATTAGAAAGATTCAACCTTTACATTTAAGAATGAAACATAACATCATTCAATTATTATAATTACCGAAAAATCATCTTTTCAGATGAAGCCCATTTCCACATTGGAGGCTATGTCAATAAGAAAAATTGTCGCATTTGGGGCTCAGAAAATCCAATCATCATTGAGACACACACAGCCAACGAAAAAATCGATCTTTTGCGCACCGTTTTCGAAAATCGAATAATCAGCCGAAATTCTGATGTCAACTGGCCGCCTCGGAGATGTGATTTGACCCCGTTGGACTATTCCACTATTTGGAGCCGTTAAGGGTAAGTGTTAGGCTAACCATCCAGAGACGATTGAGACCTTGAAACACGAAATCGAAGTTGCCATTCATGGGAATGAAGCCTGAACAATCGAAAATGTACTGCAAAATTTGGTTGATCGAATTGGGTACTGCAAGGCCAGCCGTGGCAGTCATTTGGATGATGTTGTGTTTGATTCTTAAATGGAAAGGTTCAATCTTTCTAATAAAATCATGCTTTTGAAAAAATATCCATAATTTTATTTTTTATAGTCGATTCAAATTCTAAATTTTAGATGGCCCACCCTGTACATCATTACTTGCTATAGTGCACCACTTACCCCTGTCATTCTTTTGTTTTTTCTTGTCCGCGACTGTTTTTACAGCAGTCCAAAATTAGTTCTTTTTACAGCTAACACTGAACATTGAATGAAACCCAAAAAGAGGAAGCTTAAGTGCATTAAGCTTAATGAGTCTTCAGAATGTTGAGAAATAAAATGATTCCAGTATATTTTAAGCGTTCTGTTTCATGGCAAATGATCAAATTTTATTGGAAGTAATTGCTTGTAAAATCCTACAGGATTTTATTAACTGATGTCATTCATTGTTTGAGTAAAAAATAATTTTCCTTTGAAACGTAGGAGGATATCAGACAAGAACACTTTTACTTATGAAAATTCTATTGTCGTTTTTTACTTTTGTTCTGAACTTCGTGATGCCCCCGAGCGAGAAATATCCAGAAACGAGAGGAGACGAGAAGGAGACATACCTGCTGTCTCGGTTTTCCTCGTCTCGTTTTATTCTTTTTCTGTCTCGTCCCGTTTTGCCGAGAATCCCTTTCTAGATGTTGATTAAATCTTTTAATTCCCACAGACAAAGGGTAGAGGTACATTTTAACAAAAGACCGAACATCTAAGACTATTTTTACACATGATTCTTTCAGCTTTCCCTTTAGTGTTTTTTATTATATTCTCATTGTCCAATGAGAAGGTATTGGTTTTATGTAAAAAATGACTTTCGGAATTTTAATCAAATCTTTATGTCAGTGATATGCAAATGTTCGGCAGACTATGCGAAAGCAGAAGATTTTCTTCAGAATCGTTTTGAAAAATGCAAAACCATATCAGGAACACAATCATTTCACTATGTTGAGCCAAACGCAAACTACAAATTAAAAATCCAAGTCTTTTCTTCTCGTAACACTTGAAATATTAAATTTTTGTCAAACGTACTTCCAAATATAAAAAATAGTAAGGTAACATTCCCAAATTTTCAAATAAGCTTTGGAATTTACAAAATAAAAATATGTTGTACAATTTCAGCGATAATAAATAAACATAACTCATTGAATTCAAGTCTCAACGTCGTTTTATATTTACCACATTGAGTTCAGAATTATATAAAATCTCTTCTTCATTTTTAACGTATTCAATTGTACCCTAACTATTTCGCGAGTATACGATTGTATTTTACTCAGCGCGTAGGCGTGGAGAACTCTCAGTCAAACCCGAGTTCCAGTGAGTCGCGCTACGGTACGCATCACGCGTGCAAGCCACGTTCAAAAAAAATTCGTTGCTCCGTAAGTATTCAACTCTACACTCCCAAATTTCACCAGTATTAAGAATGACCGTGAAAATTTTTTTTATGGAAAAAAATATTTGGTCGCAAATATTGTGTGAAATGACCCCTATATATTATTGCTTAGTAAAATTATTCCTTTCGTCTAGATATAGGGAGAAATAACAAAGATTTCCAAATGTCTTCAAACTTTGCTCAAACTGTTCATCCATTTTCTACTCTACCCTAGCGATTGTTTGTCGCGATAATGGAAAAACGTTGAGTTTTTGTATCATTTTTTGTTTATTGAAGAATACAGGTAAATTTTCGCTGAAAGTTTTAGCAAACTCTCACTCAAAAAAAGAACTTTTATTAAGCTATCTATTATCGAGACCTATGAAAGCTAAACAGCACAAAAAGATGCAGGCTTACAAGAAAAAGTTTATATTCGTAGTGATCAATTAACGAGATGATTGCATTGAACAACCAGGAGAAATTAGTATATTAAACTAATTCTCAACATTTTCTATATTTTCAGTTTTTGACTACCGGAATAACTAGCGTATTTTCATTTATAAAAATTTTTGTAATGCAAAAATGTCTAAACTTTTTGATAGATTTAGTTACTATTTCACAGTGTTATGTACGAATAATTTAATTCAAATAATGTAAAATATATCGTGTCACAAATTATCCAAAATTCAGATAAATATATCGATCGTTTGAGGCTCCAAACTTATGAATTTTAAAAGAAAATAAATTAAAATTCGTTTTTATATCGGGATCGTTATGTCTCTCCTCTCTGACTGAGGAGGCTATTCCAGGTTAAACAATAGAAGATCAACCGTGAATACGTCAAAGATAAAAGAATAATCCAAGCTTCAATTTACCAATTTTAATACTTTTATTATTAGACATATATGTAGGTACAAAGATTTTGGACTGAACTCTTATTTTAGACTTACACTACCACTCCTGGAAAGAGAGAGAGGTTCCTCCTGATTTCTTGATTTCCGGGAATGGGCGGATAATAGTTCTTGTTGTTGCGGGAGATTAACTGTCTAAAGCCTCTAAGCAAAGATACGTGCACGAGAAAGAGATGTGATTATGGAATGTATGCTAGCCTCGTGATGTACAGCAGAGGACATCACGATATTTCTAAAAGAGCCCGGTATATTGGGAATGTGCAAGGGCGAACGAAAGAAGGAATTTACAAACGGCAGAACGCTGTGGTGGTATACAGTGCATGGGTGTACGTATGCTGGACATCTCTTCCTCTTTCTCTCTCTTGCGTTCTCTCGTTTCTCTTCTATTGTTCCATTCTATTGCGATAATATAGTTGCGAGTTTGCTATTGTTCATTCTCTTTTCTATTCTATTATTTCTCTGCTCATACTAGTTCTTACATCATCGCTCTCTCTTTTCTCTCATTCTCTTATTTCATACTTTTATAGTCCCTAGCGATCGAGTGCCTGCGCACTCTCGTCATCAATTAGTCTACATAATAAAACATTGATGCATCTGTAAAACAAAAGGGAAAAATATTCTTACCTTTAAAAGTTTTATTCAAACCTTTAAAAGTTTAATTAATTAAATGTATTTAAATAACTTGAAAGATTAATTTAGGAACTACTCTATACGTCTCAAGACCAGCTCACATGACCAGAAAAGCTGAGTTCCATTAGCCATTGGAATGCAATCAGGTTACGAACGCTCAAAAGTGTACATTTCATTCACTTCTAAAAGCAATTGATATTGCATGTATTAGATTTTTTACATTAATCAAAACATTTTCTAAAAAATATTGCACACTTTGGACCGCTTGTAACACGCAGATGATGCATTCAGTATCGTTTCCGTTGTACAGGCAAATGAAAATGTATGCAGAGCTCAACAGTTCCTAGAGTTTTGTAATAGTTAATTTGGCATGGAGTCAGTTTTGATACGGATTTATTTTTTTAAATGATATAACACATAAAAAATACAAAAGGCAAACGTTTCGGCCACAAATGGGGGCCCTCTTCAGTGCCAATTAGCTTAATAGTAACCTTTAAATATTTATTAACTAAGACATGCAACTTAATAATTATTGTATTTTTTGTTTTTTTCTTTTTTTCCTTTGCTTATTGATATTAGAAAAAGATAGAGTAAACATGCGGAAAGACTTATGGGTAAGCGAGTTCCTAGGTGTGAAGAAACCAGGCCGTTCCAAAAACTGTTCCAACGAGTAATCCTCTCCCACAGGAACCGTGAAAAATGCGACCGCGCAACGCACTCTCTCAAGGGCACATATATAAACACAATTATTTCGCCAAAGAAAGAAACAACACGATGGAGAATATAACGTGGATCCTTGGTAAAGCACGCACAGCAAACCACACACATTCACGAGCACCAGAAGTAAAGGACACTGAAGTTAAAACAATAAGAACGATGTAATTGGTACGGAAAAATTTTTATTTTGTATTTTCTCCGAAGCCGCAGAGATGACAGACGAAAGTAAGTCCACCACTCTGCCACATGGCTAAAAGAAAACTGATTTGGGAAGAAGTCGTATTTAGGAAGACTAGTGTTCAGAGTTTGACGTGTATAGAAAGCATTCTCCAGATAGGTCAGGTTCCAACACCAAGGGTTATACACAGTAAAACCTTATTTTAATGTCCCCGGCACTTGAGATTATTATGTGCTCAAGCGTCCGACAAAAGCAAAGACCCACCACATGTTCGAAAAACTCTGTAAGGAAAGGCACTCACTACGGTCCCGACGTCGTAAAAATTATACACATTTTTGTGGATATAGAAAGTAAAATGCAACTAAAGTGGAAATTCACGAAAAATTAATTTCCTGGTTTTTCGAAACCTCTGATTCTTAATAACTGGAACCCGGAAAAATACAATATTAAGTTTATAAGTATGATGTCCGAGTTTTTCAGATTATAAGACTTTTGTAAAGTGGCAAAATATTACGAGAGTTATTCGAACTCTGACTTAAATAGAGTGGCCAATTAATACAGTAGCACTACGGATTCTAAGACTGATAAAAAGTGGCCAAGTAATGCGCGAGCACTTCGGACTCTAATTCTGAGTAAGGTGGCCAAGTAATGCGCGAGCTCTTCGGACTCAGATTTTCAGTAAGGTGGCCAAGTAATGCGCGAGTTCAATGAACGTCAGGAATGATATAAATGCAAAAATAGCCGCGTAATACGCGAGATCAAACGAAGACTGACCTAAATAAGGAGGCAAAGTAATGCGCGAATTCTTAGGAGTACAGAATTTTTATATAAAGTGGCCAAGTAATGCGCGAGTTCAATCGACGTCAGGACTGACATAAATGCAAAAATAGCCGCGTAATACGCGAGATCAAACAAAGTCTGACCTAAATAAGGTGGCAAAGTAATGCGCGAATTCTTAGTACAGAATTTTTATATAAAGTGGCCAAGTAATGCGCGAGTTCAATGGACGTCAGGACTGATATAAATGCACAGAAAGCCGCGTAATACGCGAGATCAAACAAAGTCTGACCTAAATAAGGTGGCAAAGTAATGCGCGAATTCTTAGTACAGAATTTTTATATAAAGTGGCCAAGTAATGCGCGAGTTCAATGGACGTCAGGACTGATATAAATGCACAGAAAGCCGCGTAATACGCGAGATCAAACAAAGTCTGACCTAAATAAGGTGGCAAAGTAATGCGCGAATTCTTAGTACAGAATTTTTATATAAAGTGGCCAAGTAATGCGCGAGCTCGTCGGACTCTGGCTTAAAATTATGTGGCTAAGTAATTCGCGAGTTCAATGGACGTCAGGACTGATATAAATACAAAAATAGCCGCGTAATACGCGAGTTCAACGAAGTCTAACCTGAAACATTACTTGGCCGCTTTATTCAGGTCAGAGTCTAAGGACCCTAAGTGTTAATTATTATTTCTTGGCCACTTTATAAAAATTCTTATACCCCTAAGAATTCGCGCATTACTTGGCCACTTTATATAAAAATTCTGTACTCCTAAGAATTCGCGCATTTCTTTGCCTCCTTATTTAGGTCAGACTTCGTTTGATCTCGCGTATTACGCGGCTATTTTTGCATTTATGTCAGTCCTGACGTCGATTGAACTCGCGCATTACTTGGCCACTTTATATAAAAATTCTGTACTAAGAATTCGCGCATTACTTTGCCACCTTATTTAGGTCAGACTTTGTTTGATCTCGCGTATTACGCGGCTATTTTTGCATTTATATCAGTCCTGACGTCCATTGAACTCGCGCATTACTTGGCCACTTTATATAAAAATTCTGTACTCCTAAGAATTCGCGCATTACTTTGCCTCCTTATTTAGGTCAGTCTTCGTTTGATCTCGCGTATTACGCGGCTATTTTTGCATTTATATCATTCCTGACGTTCATTGAACTCGCGCATTACTTGGCCACCTTACTGAAAATCTGAGTCCGAAGAGCTCGCGCATTACTTGGCCACCTTACTCAGAATTAGAGTCCGAAGTGCTCGCGCATTACTTGGCCACTTTTTATCAGTCTTAGAATCCGTAGTGCTACTGTATTAATTGGCCACTCTATTTAAGTCAGAGTTCGAATAACTCTCGTAATATTTTGCCACTTTACAAAAGTCTTATAATCTGAAAAACTCGGACATCATACTTATAAACTTAATATTGTATTTTTCCGGGTTCCAGTTATTAAGAATCAGAGGTTTCGAAAAACCAGGAAATTAATTTTTCGTGAATTTCCACTTTAGTTGCATTTTACTTTCTATATCCACAAAAATGTGTATAATTTTTACGACGTCGGGACCGTAGTGAGTGCCTTTCCTTACAGAGTTTTTCGAACATGTGGTGGGTCTTTGCTTTTGTCGGACGCTTGAGCACATAATAATCTCAAGTGCCGGGGACATTAAAATAAGGTTTTACTGTGTATAACCCTTGGTGTTGGAACCTGACCTATCTGGAGAATGCTTTCTATACACGTCAAACTCTGAACACTAGTCTTCCTAAATACGACTTCTTCCCAAATCAGTTTTCTTTTAGCCATGTGGCAGAGTGGTGGACTTACTTTCGTCTGTCATCTCTGCGGCTTCGGAGAAAATACAAAATAAAAATTTTTCCGTACCAATTACATCGTTCTTATTGTTTTAACTTCAGTGTCCTTTACTTCTGGTGCTCGTGAATGTGTGTGGTTTGCTGTGCGTGCTTTACCAAGGATCCACGTTATATTCTCCATCGTGTTGTTTCTTTCTTTGGCGAAATAATTGTGTTTATATATGTGCCCTTGAGAGAGTGCGTTGCGCGGTCGCATTTTTCACGGTTCCTGTGGGAGAGGATTACTCGTTGGAACAGTTTTTGGAACGGCCTGGTTTCTTCACACCTAGGAACTCGCTTACCCATAAGTCTTTCCGCATGTTTACTCTATCTTTTTCTAATATCAATAAGCAAAGGAAAAAAAGAAAAAAACAAAAAATACAATAATTATTAAGTTGCATGTCTTAGTTAATAAATATTTAAAGGTTACTATTAAGCTAATTGGCACTGAAGAGGGCCCCCATTTGTGGCCGAAACGTTTGCCTTTTGTATTTTTTATGTGTTATATCATTTAAAAAAATAAATCCGTATCAAAACTGACTCCATGCCAAATTAACTATTACAAAATTATTATTGTGGGTCAAAAAAACATTGAACATGTACGGAAACATGTCACGATATAGTTCCTAGAGTGTTTTCAGTTTTGTCCGCCAAACGACCGAGTTCATCTATTAGGTATTAATTGCGAACACTTATGTGAATCGACGATATTTAGTTGGTACATCAACCTAATTTATCATGATTTTCTATTACCTATAGATAGATTTTTAGGTATAACAGACAGATATTAACATTGTGTCGTGAAATATTTTTTATAAATATTTTTATTTGAATTTTCTCTGTTTTTTTTTTTTTAAATCCAACACCTCATTTGACGTTAAAATATTTCATAAAAATTTCGAATTTCCAAAAAAATAATCTCATGATTTGAACGTAATCGATTAGTACTAAGAAATGACCACCCTTGAATGCAGATATTTATTATCGAAGTCGGGCGCTTATACACGTGAGGTCTATTCTAAGGTGACGAAAAAATAGCACATTCAACTTTAACTCCCTACTTTTTTTTGACCGTCTTACTTTATAAACTAATATACAGGGTGTAAAAAAGTATGAAACCCCTTTGTATATCCAAAAAATATGGGTTTTTGCAAAAAATATTAACCAAAAAATTGTTTGAATTAAAGCAATCTACTTGAGAGTTACCTAAAGTATAATTTCGAGTTCAAAGTTCAATTTCATATGAAGGCCGACTCTTGTCTCTTAAACGCAATTACTTATTTTTGACACCGAGAATCGATAGAGCATGAAATTATACATTAAAAACATGCAGTCACGTGTAGGGGGCGTTTGACCTCTGGGATTTATATTAAAGGTCACAAAGTTTTTTTTCGTAGAAATGTAATCGTGCAAACCAAGCTTAACAAAGAAAAGCGTATTTTACAAAAATCATGAAAGATTCAGTGTGAAGTGTAATGAAATCCATGACCTTGATTTAAAGGCTATTTATCAAGGTTAAGTGAAGGTCAATTCCAGTTGATGTTTATTAAGACTCGTTTGTAAACGAGGTGATCAAGAAGGCTCAAGAAGGAGATAGGGGAAATATGAAATTGTGATGTTACATAATGTTACATAAATGCCCCATGTTAATTTCATGCTCCACTAGTCAAGGAGATAAAAATTTGGTAAAGCGGCTGTTCCACCTCTAGTAGAGTAACGCCGCTACACGTTTAGTGCACTCGCAACATCATTTTGAGCGACCATATGCCCCAAAACGTGGTGCAGAGGCTTTCTTGGGTGTCTTTGCCAACACGTTGGTGCCACAGGGCGCATGATTTTCGGACAATAGCTCACCCAAAACGAAGAATAGCAACACTAAGTTGTCGGCGCACGGCTCTTGACGTGTGTGGTGCTGCTACTGTAGCTGTTGAGCAAGCCGCGTAACCAAACTTTTTTCCGAGTGGCTTATTGTATTTGTCATGTAGAACTGAAGGAAGTACAAATCTAGCTGCCCTCCCGATTGAACATTTTTCTCAATAAACTAATGTGAGAAAAGAGGAGAAACTATAAATAATTTATTTTTAACTACTTCTATTCAAGTACATACAAAATGTTATAATTGAGCGCCCGGATCTAAAAACCAGTCGAGCGCTTGAATACGCTAGAACTACTGGCCCCTGATTTCATACTAACTTGAAATTTGAAAAGTCGTAAAATCAATTCTTTAAAAATATATGTATGTGGAGAATGAAAAATTATTTATAATATAAAAAATTGAAAACTGAAAAGTTTTGAGCCTGACATTCAATAAAATTTAAAAATATAAATCATTGTAAGTTGATCAAAAGTTGTTAAAATCAATTGAAATTTCACACGATTTATATTTTTTAAACTTTTCAAATATTAGGTACAAAACTTTTCAGTTTTCAATATTAAAAATAATGAAGCGACAAAAAAAGTACAAATACAAAAAAGTTTCGTACCGTCGTTCTCTAAATATATATTAGGATCACTTTAAGATGTATAGCGTTCTAGGGTTAAATTCATAATTTCGTCCTCGATATTGAAAGGCTGTATATTGCTCTGAGTTAGGGTATAAGGACACCTGCCAGAAGCTGCTAGTCACATCTAAACTAAACATTACTTTGTTCCCTTATGATATAGAAGTTTGAGACGTCTCAAACCCGAACTTGTGACGAATTGTGAGACGGGAAATTAAGAAAGAAATTCTCATAGTGACGGACAATTATCCCTAGATCAGGTAACGAAAAAATACAATAAGAGCAATATACAATACCTCTATATATCAAAAGACTTTGATACCTAACTTCGGGATAACACTTACACGCGTGCAACCCTTGGGACACGCGACAATATATTAACTTCTAGTTAAAAAAAAATGACCGCTAAAAACACACCTTATATTTTAACCCTACATGTGCGAAGTCCGCGAAGATTGCATATGTGCATATGTGCTATAGGACGAATCGTCTCCCAACTTCTGTCGGACCGCTTGAAGCCGAACTCAAAAGCAGGTAGTAGATCATGACAATGGAAGCAATAAACTGTACGCGTGGCGTACTCCTAATTGAAACTTAATATTATCCCTCATTAGCCCATGAGATTGAAAATCGTAAAGTTGTTGTGCAAAACACATAATATAAGTGTCATGAATCAAATCATAAATATTTGAGAAAATCATGCATCGCTTGCATTCAGAAAGTATAGTTTTTCCATTACAATTTCCGAATATGCATTACTAGATTATTCGAAATACTTCCAGAAGAGTAACTTTTCAGATTGAGGTACTTTTCTGAAAAGAGTAACATTTCAAACTTATTCAACTAGGTAAGGAATGGGGCAAGCCATCAGTGGTTTACAAAGGGAACAACTGTTGGAGCAAACACTAGTGGCATAAACCTGACTGCCGATATGATACGAGACATTTCCAAATCTCATGCAATAAATTGACTTCGTAGACGGTCGAAAAAAACTATGTCGTCCTCCTATTCTTTAGAGTTTTAAATCTCTAGCTGATAGAGAAAACCTTTACGAAGCGAAAGAATCGTAGTAAAAAGTTCGCGTCGAATGGGAAGTTGTTTGTTTATTCAAAAAAAATATAAAATTTTCTGGAATTTGTGATCTATTTGAATGCTCAATTGCTCCGAGCTAAACGGCATTTCTGATTCGTAGTTTAGCATGGATGATAAAGCAAAGTTTCAACTTCATATTGCAGAAAAGTATGTCAAGTAAAAGTGCATAGAACTTGAGATTTTGCTCTTTTCGCAGTTGCATAAATTCGTCTAACTTGCCAGAAATCAAATTTTCTGAATGCCAGATATGAGACAATAATCGTCTCACAACTTCTGTCGGTCCGCTTGAAGTCGAACTCAAAAGCAGGTAGTAGATCATGACAATGGAAGCAATAAACTGTACGCGTGGCGTACTCCTAATTGAAAGTTAATATTATTCCTCAGTAGCCCATGAGATTGAAAATCGTAAAGTTGTTGTGCAAAACACATAATATAAGTGTCATGAATCAAATCATAAATATTTGAGAAAATCATGCATCGCTTGCATTCAGAAAGTATAGTTTTTCCATTACAATTTCCGAATATGCATTACTAGATTATGCGAAATACTTCCAGAAGAGTAACTTTTCAGATTGAGTTAATTTTAAGAAAACAGTAAAATTTCAAACTTATTAAACTATGTACGGCATGGGGCAATCCATCAGTGTTTTGAGAAGGCAACAAGTGTTGTAGCAAACACTAGTGGCATAAAACTGACTGCCGATATGATACGAGACATTTCCAAAACTCATGTAATAAATTGACTTCGTAGACGGTCGAAAAACTCTATGACGTCCTCCTATTCTTTAAAGTTTTAAATCTCTAGCTGATAGAGAAAACCTTTACGAAGCGAAAGAATCGTATAAAAAAGTTCGCGTCGAATGGGAAGTGGTTTTTTATTCAAAAAAAAAATATAAAATTTTCTGGAATTTGTGGTCTATTTGAATGCTCAATTGCTCCGAGCTAAACGGCATTTCTGATTCGTAGTTTAGCAAGGATGATAAAGCAAAGTTTCAACTTCATATTGCAGAAAAGTATGTCAAGTAAACGTGCATAGAACTTGAGATTTTGCTCTTTTCGCAGTTGCATAAATTCGTCTAACTTGCCAGGAATCAAATTTTCTGAATGCCAGATATGAGACGAAAATCGTCTCACAACTTCTGTCGGACCGCTTGAAGTCGAACTCCAAAGCAGGTAGTAGATCATGACAATGGAAGCAATAAACTGTACGCGTGGCGTACTCCTAATTGAAAGTTAATATTATTCCTCAGTAGCCCATGAGATTGAAAATCGTAAAGTTGTTGTGCAAAACACATAATATAAGTGTCATGAATCAAATCATAAATATTTGAGAAAATCATGCATCGCTTGCATTCAGAAAGTATAGTTTTTCCATTACAATTTCCGAATATGCATTACTAGATTATGCGAAATACTTCCAGAAGAGTAACTTTTCAGATTGAGTTACTTTTCCGAAAAGAGTAACATTTCAAACTTATTCAACTAGGTAAGGAATGGGGCAAGCCATCAGTGGTTTGCAAAGGGAACAACTTTTGGAGCAAACACTAGTGGCATAAAACTGACTGCCGATATGATACGAGACATTTCCAAAACTCATGTAATAAATTGACTTCGTAGACGGTCGAAAAAAACTATGACGTCCTCCTATTCTTTAAAGTTTTAAATCTCTAGCTGATAGAGAAAACCTTTACGAAGCGAAAGAATCGTATTAAAAAGTTCGCGTCGAATGGGAAGTTGGTTTTTTATAAAAAAAAATATAAAATTTTCTGGAATTTGGGGTCTATTTGAATGCTCAATTGCTCCGAGCTAAACGGCATTTCTGATTCGTAGTTTAGCATGGATGATAAAGCAAAGTTTCAACTTCATATTGCAGAAAAGTATGTCAAGTAAAAGTGCATAGAACTTGAGATTTTGCTCTTTTCGCAGTTGCATAAATTCGTCTAACTTGCCAGAAATCAAATTTTCTGAATGCCAGATATGAGACTAAAATCGTCTCACAACTTCTGTCGGACCGCTTGAAGTCGAACTCAAAAGCAGGTAGTAGATCATGACAATGGAAGCAATAAACTGTACGCGTGGCGTACTCCTAATTGAAAGTTAATATTATTCCTCAGTAGCCCATGAGATTGAAAATCGTAAAGTTGTTGTGCAAAACACATAATATAAGTGTCATGAATCAAATCATAAATATTTGAGAAAATCATGCATCGCTTGCATTCAGAAAGTATAGTTTTTCCATTACAATTTCCGAATATGCATTACTAGATTATGCGAAATACTTCCAGAAGAGTAACTTTTCAGATTGAGTTACTTTTCCGAAAAGAGTAACATTTCAAACTTATTCAACTAGGTAAGGAATGGGGCAAGCCATCAGTGGTTTGCAAAGGGAACAACTGTTGGAGCAAACACTAGTGGCATAAAACTGACTGCCGATATGATACGAGACATTTCCAAAACTCATGTAATAAATTGACTTCGTAGACGGTCGAAAAAAACTATGACGTCCTCCTATTCTTTAAAGTTTTAAATCTCTAGCTGATAGAGAAAACCTTTACGAAGCGAAAGAATCGTATTAAAAAGTTCGCGTCGAATGGGAAGTTGGTTTTTTATTAAAAAAAAAAATATAAAATTTTCTGGAATTTGGGGTCTATTTGAATGCTCAATTGCTCCGAGCTAAACGGCATTTCTGATTCGTAGTTTAGCATGGATGATAAAGCAAAGTTTCAACTTCATATTGCAGAAAAGTATGTCAAGTAAAAGTGCATAGAACTTGAGATTTTGCTCTTTTCGCAGTTGCATAAATTCGTCTAACTTGCCAGAAATCAAATTTTCTGAATGCCAGATATGAGACTAAAATCGTCTCACAACTTCTGTCGGACCGCTTGAAGTCGAACTCAAAAGCAGGTAGTAGATCATGACAATGGAAGCAATAAACTGTACGCGTGGCGTACTCCTAATTGAAAGTTAATATTATTCCTCAGTAGCCCATGAGATTGAAAATCGTAAAGTTGTTGTGCAAAACACATAATATAAGTGTCATGAATCAAATCATAAATATTAGAGAAAATCATGCATCGCTTGCATTCAGAAAGTATAGTTTTTCCATTACAATTTCCGAATATGCATTACTAGATTATGCGAAATACTTCCAGAAGAGTAACTTTTCAGATTGAGTTACTTTTCCGAAAAGAGTAACATTTCAAACTTATTCAACTAGGTAAGGAATGGGGCAAGCCATCAGTGGTTTGCAAAGGGAACAACTGTTGGAGCAAACACTAGTGGCATAAAACTGACTGCCGATATGATACGAGACATTTCCAAAACTCAGGTAATAAATTGACGTCGTAGACGGTCGAAAAAAACTATGACGTCCTCCTATTCTTTAAAGTTTTAAATCTCTAGCTGATAGAGAAAACCTTTACGAAGCGAAAGAATCGTAGTAAAAAGTTCGCGACGAATGGGACGGTGGTTTTTTATTAAAAAAAAAATATAAAATTTTCTGGAATTTGTGGTCTATTTGAATGCTCAATTGCTCCGAGCTAAACGGCATTTCTGATTCGTAGTTTAGCAAGGATGATAAAGCAAAGTTACAACTTTATAATGCAGAAAAGTATGTCAAGTAAAAGTGCATAGAACTTGAGATTTTGCTCTTTTCGCAGTTGCATAAATTCGTCTAACTTGCCAGAAATCAAATTTTCTGAATGCCAGATATGAGACTAAAATCGTCTCACAACTTCTGTCGGACCGCTTGAAGTCGAACTCAAAAGCAGGTAGTAGATCATGACAATGGAAGCAATAAACTGTACGCGTGGCGTACTCCTAATTGAAAGTTAATATTATTCCTCAGTAGCCCATGAGATTGAAAATCGTAAAGTTGTTGTGCAAAACACATAATATAAGTGTCATGAATCAAATCATAAATATTTGAGAAAATCATGCATCGCTTGCATTCAGAAAGTATAGTTTTTCCATTACAATTTCCGAATATGCATTACTAGATTATGCGAAATACGTTCAGAAGAGTAACTTTTCAGATTGAGCTACTTTTCCGAAAAGAGTAACATTTCAAACTTATTCAACTAGGTAAGGAATGGGGCAAGCCATCAGTGGTTTACAAAGGGAACAACTGTTGGAGCAAACACTAGTGGCATAAAACTGACTGCCGATATGATACGAGACATTTCCAAAACTCATGTAATAAATTGACTTCGTAGACGGTCGAAAAAAACTATTACGTCCGCCTATACTTTAAAGTTTTAAATCTCTAGCTGAGAGAGAAACCCTTTACGAAGCGAAAGAATCGTATTAAAAAGTTCGCGTCGAATGGGAAGTTGGTTTTTTATTCAAAAAAAAATATAAAATTTTCTGGAATTTGTGGTCTATTTGAATGCTCAATTGCTCCGAGCTAAACGGCATTTCTGATTCGTAGTTTAGCAAGGATGATAAAGCAAAGTTTCAACTTCATATTGCAGAAAAGTATGTCAAGTAAAAGTGCATAGAACTTGAGATTTTGCTCTTTTCGCAGTTGCATAAATTCGTCTAACTTGCCAGGAATCAAATTTTCTGAATGCCAGATATGAGACGAAAATCGTCTCACAACTTCTGTCGGACCGCTTGAAGTCGAACTCAAAAAGCAGGTAGTAGATCATGACAATGGAAGCAATAAACTGTACGCGTGGCGTACTCCTAATTGAAAGTTAATATTATTCCTCAGTAGCCCATGAGATTGAAAATCGTAAAGTTGTTGTGCAAAACACATAATATAAGTGTCATGAATCAAATCATAAATATTTGAGAAAATCATGCATCGCTTGCATTCAGAAAGTATAGTTTTTCCATTACAATTTCCGAATATGCATTACTAGATTATGCGAAATACTTCCAGAAGAGTAACTTTTCAGATTGAGTTACTTTTCCGAAAAGAGTAACATTTCAAACTTATTCAACTAGGTAAGGAATGGGGCAAGCAATCTTTGGTTTGAAAAGTGAACAACTGTTGGAGCAAACACTAGTGGCATAAAACTGACTGCCGATATGATACGAGACATTTCCAAAACTCATGTAATAAATTGACTTCGTAGACGGTCGAAAAAAACAATGACGTCCTCCTATTCTTTAAAGTTTTAAATCTCTAGCTGATAGAGAAAACCTTTACGAAGCGAAAGAATCGTATTAAAAAGTTCGCGTCGAATGAGAAGTTGGTTTTTTATAAAAAAAAATATAAAATTTTCTGGAATTTGTGGTCTATTTGAATGCTCAATTGCTCCGAGCTAAACGGCATTTCTGATTCGTAGTTTAGCAAGGATGATAAAGCAAAGTTACAACTTTATAATGCAGAAAAGTATGTCAAGTAAAAGTGCATAGAACTTGAGATTTTGCTCTTTTCGCAGTTGCATAAATTCGTCTAACTTGCCAGAAATCAAATTTTCTGAATGCCAGATATGAGACTAAAATCGTCTCACAACTTCTGTCGGACCGCTTGAAGTCGAACTCAAAAGCAGGTAGTAGATCATGACAATGGAAGCAATAAACTGTACGCGTGGCGTACTCCTAATTGAAAGTTAATATTATCCCTTATTAGCCCATGAGATTGAAAATCGTAAAGTTGTTGTGCAAAACACATAATATAAGTGTCATGAATCAAATCATAAATATTTGAGAAAATCATGCATCGCTTGCATTCAGAAAGTATAGTTTTTCCATTACAATTTCCGAATATGCATTACTAGATTATGCGAAATACTTCCAGAAGAGTAACTTTTCAGATTGAGTTACTTTTCCGAAAAGAGTAACATTTCAAACTTATTCAACTAGGTAAGGAATGGGGTAAGCCATCAGTGGTTTGCAAAGGGAACAACTGTTGGAGCAAACACTAGTGGCATAAAACTGACTGCCGATATGATACGAGACATTTCCAAAACTCATGTAATAAATTGACTTCGTAGACGGTCGAAAAAAACAATGACGTCCTCCTATTCTTTAAAGTTTTAAATCTCTAGCTGATAGAGAAAACCTTTACGAAGCGAAAGAATCGTATTAAAAAGTTCGCGTCGAATGGGAAGTTGGTTTTTTATAAAAAAAAAATATAAAATTTTCTGGAATTTGTGGTCTATTTGAATGCTCAATTGCTCCGAGCTAAACGGCATTTCTGATTCGTAGTTTAGCAAGGATGATAAAGCAAAGTTACAACTTTATAATGCAGAAAAGTATGTCAAGTAAAAGTGCATAGAACTTGAGATTTTGCTCTTTTCGCAGTTGCATAAATTCGTCTAACTTGCCAGAAATCAAATTTTCTGAATGCCAGATATGAGACTAAAATCGTCTCACAACTTCTGTCGGACCGCTTGAAGTCGAACTCAAAAGCAGGTAGTAGATCATGACAATGGAAGCAATAAACTGTACGCGTGGCGTACTCCTAATTGAAAGTTAATATTATTCCTCAGTAGCCCATGAGATTGAAAATCGTAAAGTTGTTGTGCAAAACACATAATATAAGTGTCATGAATCAAATCATAAATATTTGAGAAAATCATGCATCGCTTGCATTCAGAAAGTATAGTTTTTCCATTACAATTTCCGAATATGCATTACTAGATTATGCGAAATACTTCCAGAAGAGTAACTTTTCAGATTGAGTTACTTTTCCGAAAAGAGTAACATTTCAAACTTATTCAACTAGGTAAGGAATGGGGTAAGCCATCAGTGGTTTGCAAAGGGAACAACTGTTGGAGCAAACACTAGTGGCATAAAACTGACTGCCGATATGATACGAGACATTTCCAAAACTCATGTAATAAATTGACTTCGTAGACGGTCGAAAAAAACAATGACGTCCTCCTATTCTTTAAAGTTTTAAATCTCTAGCTGATAGAGAAAACCTTTACGAAGCGAAAGAATCGTATTAAAAAGTTCGCGTCGAATGGGAAGTTGGTTTTTTATAAAAAAAAATATAAAATTTTCTGGAATTTGTGGTCTATTTGAATGCTCAATTGCTCCGAGCTAAACGGCATTTCTGATTCGTAGTTTAGCATGGATGATAAAGCAAAGTTACAACTTTATAATGCAGAAAAGTATGTCAAGTAAAAGTGCATAGAACTTGAGATTTTGCTCTTTTCGCCGTTGCATAAATTCGTCTAACTTGCCAGAAATCAAATTTTCTGAATGCCAGATATGAGACTAAAATCGTCTCACAACTTCTGTCGGTCCGCTTGAAGTCGAACTCAAAAGCAGGTAGTAGATCATGACAATGGAAGCAATAAACTGTACGCGTGGCGTACTCCTAATTGAAAGTTAATATTATCCCTTATTAGCCCATGAGATTGAAAATCGTAAAGTTGTTGTGCAAAACACATAATATAAGTGTCATGAATCAAATCATAAATATTTGAGAAAATCATGCATCGCTTGCATTCAGAAAGTATAGTTTTTCCATTACAATTTCCGAATATGCATTACTAGATTATGCGAAATACTTCCAGAAGAGTAACTTTTCAGATTGAGCTACTTTTCCGAAAAGAGTAACATTTCAAACTTATTCAACTAGGTAAGGAATGGGGCAAGCCATCAGTGGTTTACAAAGGGAACAACTGTTGGAGCAAACACTAGTGGCATAAAACTGACTGCCGATATGATACGAGACATTTCCAAAACTCATGTAATAAATTGACTTCGTAGACGGTCGAAAAAAACTATGACGTCCTCCTATACTTTAAAGTTTTAAATCTCTAGCTGATAGACAAAACCTTAACGAAGCGAAAGAATCGTATTAAAAAGTTCGCGTCGAATGGGAAGTTGGTTTTTTATTAAAAAAAAAAATATAAAATTTTCTGGAATTTGTGATCTATTTGAATGCTCAATTGCTCCGAGCTAAACGGCATTTCTGATTCGTAGTTTAGCATGGATGATAAAGCAAAGTTTCAACTTCATATTGCAGAAAAGTATGTCAAGTAAAAGTGCATAGAACTTGAGATTTTGCTCTTTTCGCAGTTGCATAAATTCGTCAAACTTGCCAGAAATCAAATTTTCTGAATGCCAGATATGAGACGAAAATCGTCTCACAACTTCTGTCGGACCGCTTGAAGTCGAACTCAAAAGCAGGTAGTAGATCATGACAATGGAAGCAATAAACTGTACGCGTGGCGTACTCCTAATTGAAAGTTAATATTATTCCTCAGTAGCCCATGAGATTGAAAATCGTAAAGTTGTTGTGCAAAACACATAATATAAGTGTCATGAATCAAATCATAAATATTTGAGAAAATCATGCATCGCTTGCATTCAGAAAGTATAGTTTTTCCATTACAATTTCCGAATATGCATTACTAGATTATGCGAAATACTTCCAGAAGAGTAACTTTTCAGATTGAGTTACTTTTCCGAAAAGAGTAACATTTCAAACTTATTCAACTAGGTAAGGAATGGGGCAACCCCTCAGTGGTTTGGGACAGGAACAACTGGTGGAGCAAACACTAGTGGCATAAAACTGACTGCCGATATGATACGAGACATTTCCAAAACTCATGTAATAAATTGACTTCGTAGACGGGCGAAAAAAACAATGACGTCCTCCTATTCTTTAAAGTTTTAAATCTCTAGCTGATAGAGAAAACCTTTACGAAGCGAAAGAATCGTATTAAAAAGTTCGCGTCGAATGAGAAGTTGGTTTTTTATAAAAAAAAAAATATAAAATTTTCTGGAATTTGTGGTCTATTTGAATGCTCAATTGCTCCGAGCTAAACGGCATTTCTGATTCGTAGTTTAGCAAGGATGATAAAGCAAAGTTACAACTTTATAATGCAGAAAAGTATGTCAAGTAAAAGTGCATAGAACTTGAGATTTTGCTCTTTTCGCCGTTGCATAAATTCGTCTAACTTGCCAGAAATCAAATTTTCTGAATGCCAGATATGAGACTAAAATCGTCTCACAACTTCTGTCGGACCGCTTGAAGTCGAACTCAAAAGCAGGTAGTAGATCATGACAATGGAAGCAATAAACTGTACGCGTGGCGTACTCCTAATTGAAAGTTAATATTATCCCTTATTAGCCCATGAGATTGAAAATCGTAAAGTTGTTGTGCAAAACACATAATATAAGTGTCATGAATCAAATCATAAATATTTGAGAAAATCATGCATCGCTTGCATTCAGAAAGTATAGTTTTTCCATTACAATTTCCGAATATGCATTACTAGATTATGCGAAATACTTCCAGAAGAGTAACTTTTCAGATTGAGTTACTTTTCCGAAAAGAGTAACATTTCAAACTTATTCAACTAGGTAAGGAATGGGGTAAGCCATCAGTGGTTTGCAAAGGGAACAACTGTTGGAGCAAACACTAGTGGCATAAAACTGACTGCCGATATGATACGAGACATTTCCAAAACTCATGTAATAAATTGACTTCGTAGACGGTCGAAAAAAACAATGACGTCCTCCTATTCTTTAAAGTTTTAAATCTCTAGCTGATAGAGAAAACCTTTACGAAGCGAAAGAATCGTATTAAAAAGTTCGCGTCGAATGGGAAGTTGGTTTTTTATAAAAAAAAATATAAAATTTTCTGGAATTTGTGGTCTATTTGAATGCTCAATTGCTCCGAGCTAAACGGCATTTCTGATTCGTAGTTTAGCAAGGATGATAAAGCAAAGTTACAACTTTATAATGCAGAAAAGTATGTCAAGTAAAAGTGCATAGAACTTGAGATTTTGCTCTTTTCGCCGTTGCATAAATTCGTCTAACTTGCCAGAAATCAAATTTTCTGAATGCCAGATATGAGACTAAAATCGTCTCACAACTTCTGTCGGACCGCTTGAAGTCGAACTCAAAAGCAGGTAGTAGATCATGACAATGGAAGCAATAAACTGTACGCGTGGCGTACTCCTAATTGAAAGTTAATATTATCCCTTATTAGCCCATGAGATTGAAAATCGTAAAGTTGTTGTGCAAAACACATAATATAAGTGTCATGAATCAAATCATAAATATTTGAGAAAATCATGCATCGCTTGCATTCAGAAAGTATAGTTTTTCCATTACAATTTCCGAATATGCATTACTAGATTATGCGAAATACTTCCAGAAGAGTAACTTTTCAGATTGAGTTACTTTTCCGAAAAGAGTAACATTTCAAACTTATTCAACTAGGTAAGGAATGGGGTAAGCCATCAGTGGTTTGCAAAGGGAACAACTGTTGGAGCAAACACTAGTGGCATAAAACTGACTGCCGATATGATACGAGACATTTCCAAAACTCATGTAATAAATTGACTTCGTAGACGGTCGAAAAAAACAATGACGTCCTCCTATTCTTTAAAGTTTTAAATCTCTAGCTGATAGAGAAAACCTTTACGAAGCGAAAGAATCGTATTAAAAAGTTCGCGTCGAATGGGAAGTTGGTTTTTTATAAAAAAAAATATAAAATTTTCTGGAATTTGTGGTCTATTTGAATGCTCAATTGCTCCGAGCTAAACGGCATTTCTGATTCGTAGTTTAGCATGGATGATAAAGCAAAGTTACAACTTTATAATGCAGAAAAGTATGTCAAGTAAAAGTGCATAGAACTTGAGATTTTGCTCTTTTCGCAGTTGCATAAATTCGTCTAACTTGCCAGAAATCAAATTTTCTGAATGCCAGATATGAGACTAAAATCGTCTCACAACTTCTGTCGGACCGCTTGAAGTCGAACTCAAAAGCAGGTAGTAGATCATGACAATGGAAGCAATAAACTGTACGCGTGGCGTACTCCTAATTGAAAGTTAATATTATCCCTTATTAGCCCATGAGATTGAAAATCGTAAAGTTGTTGTGCAAAACACATAATATAAGTGTCATGAATCAAATCATAAATATTTGAGAAAATCATGCATCGCTTGCATTCAGAAAGTATAGTTTTTCCATTACAATTTCCGAATATGCATTACTAGATTATGCGAAATACTTCCAGAAGAGTAACTTTTCAGATTGAGCTACTTTTCCGAAAAGAGTAACATTTCAAACTTATTCAACTAGGTAAGGAATGGGGCAAGCCATCAGTGGTTTACAAAGGGAACAACTGTTGGAGCAAACACTAGTGGCATAAAACTGACTGCCGATATGATACGAGACATTTCCAAAACTCATGTAATAAATTGACTTCGTAGACGGTCGAAAAAAACTATGACGTCCTCCTATACTTTAAAGTTTTAAATCTCTAGCTGATAGAGAAAACCTTCACGAAGCGAAAGAATCGTATTAAAAAGTTCGCGTCGAATGGGAAGTTGGTTTTTTATTCAAAAAAAATATAAAATTTTCTGGAATTTGTGGTCTATTTGAATGCTCAATTGCTCCGAGCTAAACGGCATTTCTGATTCGTAGTTTAGCAAGGATGATAAAGCAAAGTTTCAACTTCATATTGCAGAAAAGTATGTCAAGTAAAAGTGCATAGAACTTGAGATTTTGCTCTTTTCGCAGTTGCATAAATTCGTCTAACTTGCCAGGAATCAAATTTTCTGAATGCCAGATATGAGACTAAAATCGTCTCACAACTTCTGTCGGACCGCTTGAAGTCGAACTCAAAAGCAGGTAGTAGATCATGACAATGGAAGCAATAAACTGTACGCGTGGCGTACTCCTAATTGAAAGTTAATATTATTCCTCAGTAGCCCATGAGATTGAAAATCGTAAAGTTGTTGTGCAAAACACATAATATAAGTGTCATGAATCAAATCATAAATATTTGAGAAAATCATGCATCGCTTGCATTCAGAAAGTATAGTTTTTCCATTACAATTTCCGAATATGCATTACTAGATTATGCGAAATACTTCCAGAAGAGTAACTTTTCAGATTGAGTTACTGTTCCGAAAAGAGTAACATTTCAAACTTATTCAACTAGGTAAGGAATGGGGCAAGCCATCGTTGGTTTGCAAAGGGAACAACTGTTGGAGCAAACACTAGTGGCATAAACCTGACTGCCGATATGATACGAGACATTTCCAAAACTCATGTAATAAATTGACTTCGTAGACGGTCGAAAAAAACAATGACGTCCTCCTATTCTTTAAAGTTTTAAATCTCTAGCTGATAGAGAAAACCTTTACGAAGCGAAAGAATCGTATTAAAAAGTTCGCGTCGAATGAGAAGTTGGTTTTTTATAAAAAAAAAATATAAAATTTTCTGGAATTTGTGGTCTATTTGAATGCTCAATTGCTCCGAGCTAAACGGCATTTCTGATTCGTAGTTTAGCAAGGATGATAAAGCAAAGTTACAACTTTATAATGCAGAAAAGTATGTCAAGTAAAAGTGCATAGAACTTGAGATTTTGCTCTTTTCGCCGTTGCATAAATTCGTCTAACTTGCCAGAAATCAAATTTTCTGAATGCCAGATATGAGACTAAAATCGTCTCACAACTTCTGTCGGTCCGCTTGAAGTCGAACTCAAAAGCAGGTAGTAGATCATGACAATGGAAGCAATAAACTGTACGCGTGGCGTACTCCTAATTGAAAGTTAATATTATCCCTTATTAGCCCATGAGATTGAAAATCGTAAAGTTGTTGTGCAAAACACATAATCTAAGTGTCATGAATCAAATCATAAATATTTGAGAAAATCATGCATCGCTTGCATTCAGAAAGTATAGTTTTTCCATTACAATTTCCGAATATGCATTACTAGATTATGCGAAATACTTCCAGAAGAGTAACTTTTCAGATTGAGTTACTTTTCCGAAAAGAGTAACATTTCAAACTTATTCAACTAGGTAAGGAATGGGGTAAGCCATCAGTGGTTTGCAAAGGGAACAACTGTTGGAGCAAACACTAGTGGCATAAAACTGACTGCCGATATGATACGAGACATTTCCAAAACTCATGTAATAAATTGACTTCGTAGACGGTCGAAAAAAACAATGAAGTCCTACGATTCTTTAAAGTTTTAAATAGAAATCTGATAGAAAAAAACAGTAAGAAGCGAAAGAATAGTATTAAAAAGTTCGCGTCGAATGGGAAGTTGGTTTTTTATAAAAAAAAATATAAAATTTTCTGGAATTTGTGGTCTATTTGAATGCTCAATTGCTCCGAGCTAAACGGCATTTCTGATTCGTAGTTTAGCAAGGATGATAAAGCAAAGTTACAACTTTATAATGCAGAAAAGTATGTCAAGTAAAAGTGCATAGAACTTGAGATTTTGCTCTTTTCGCAGTTGCATAAATTCGTCTAACTTGCCAGAAATCAAATTTTCTGAATGCCAGATATGAGACTAAAATCGTCTCACAACTTCTGTCGGACCGCTTGAAGTCGAACTCAAAAGCAGGTAGTAGATCATGACAATGGAAGCAATAAACTGTACGCGTGGCGTACTCCTAATTGAAAGTTAATATTATCCCTTATTAGCCCATGAGATTGAAAATCGTAAAGTTGTTGTGCAAAACACATAATATAAGTGTCATGAATCAAATCATAAATATTTGAGAAAATCATGCATCGCTTGCATTCAGAAAGTATAGTTTTTCCATTACAATTTCCGAATATGCATTACTAGATTATGCGAAATACTTCCAGAAGAGTAACTTTTCAGATTGAGTTACTTTTCCGAAAAGAGTAACATTTCAAACTTATTCAACTAGGGAAGGAATGGGGCAAGCCATCAGTGTTTTGCAAAGGGCACAACTTTTGGAGCAAACACTAGTGGCATAAAACTGACTGCCGATATGATACGAGACATTTCCAAAACTCATGTAATAAATTGACTTCGTAGAAGGTCGAAAAAAACAATGACGTCCTCCTATTCTTTAAAGTTTTAAATCTCTAGCTGATAGAGAAAACCTTTACGAAGCGAAAGAATCGTATTAAAAAGTTCGCGTCGAATGGGAAGTTGGTTTTTTATAAAAAAAAATATAAAATTTTCTGGAATTTGTGGTCTATTTGAATGCTCAATTGCTCCGAGCTAAACGGCATTTCTGATTCGTAGTTTAGCATGGATGATAAAGCAAAGTTACAACTTTATAATGCAGAAAAGTATGTCAAGTAAAAGTGCATAGAACTTGAGATTTTGCTCTTTTCGCAGTTGCATAAATTCGTCTAACTTGCCAGAAATCAAATTTTCTGAATGCCAGATATGAGACTAAAATCGTCTCACAACTTCTGTCGGACCGCTTGAAGTCGAACTCAAAAGCAGGTAGTAGATCATGACAATGGAAGCAATAAACTGTACGCGTGGCGTACTCCTAATTGAAAGTTAATATTATCCCTTATTAGCCCATGAGATTGAAAATCGTAAAGTTGTTGTGCAAAACACATAATATAAGTGTCATGAATCAAATCATAAATATTTGAGAAAATCATGCATCGCTTGCATTCAGAAAGTATAGTTTTTCCATTACAATTTCCGAATATGCATTACTAGATTATGCGAAATACTTCCAGAAGAGTAACTTTTCAGATTGAGTTACTTTTCCGAAAAGAGTAACATTTCAAACTTATTCAACTAGGTAAGGAATGGGGTAAGCCATCAGTGGTTTGCAAAGGGAACAAGTGTTGGAGCAAACACTAGTGGCATAAAACTGACTGCCGATATGATACGAGACATTTCCAAAACTCATGTAATAAATTGACTTCGTAGACGGTCGAAAAAAACTATGACGTCCTCCTATTCTTTAAAGTTTTAAATCTCTAGCTGATAGAGAAAACCTTTACGAAGCGAAAGAATCGTATTAAAAAGTTCGCGTCGAATGGGAAGTTGGTTTTTTATACAAAAAAATATAAAATTTTCTGGAATTTGTGGTCTATTTGAATGCTCAATTGCTCCGAGCTAAACGGCATTTCTGATTCGTAGTTTAGCATGGATGATAAAGCAAAGTTACAACTTTATAATGCAGAAAAGTATGTCAAGTAAAAGTGCATAGAACTTGAGATTTTGCTCTTTTCGCAGTTGCATAAATTCGTCTAACTTGCCAGAAATCAAATTTTCTGAATGCCAGATATGAGACTCAAATCGTCTCACAACTTCTGTCGGACCGCTTAAAGTCGAACTCAAAATCAGGTAGCAGATCATGACAATGGAAGCAATAAACTGTACGCGTGGCGTACTCCTAATTGAAAATTAATATTATCCCTCATTAGCCCATGAGATTGAAAATCGTAAAGTTTTCTTGCAAAACACATAATATGAGTGTCATGCATGAAATCATAAATATTTGACAAAATCGTGCGTCACTTGCATTCAGAAAGTATAGTTTTTCCATTACAATTTCCGAATATGCATTACTAGATTATGCGAAATACTTCCAGAAGAGTAACTTTTCAGATTGAGTTACTTTTCCGAAAAGAGTAACATTTCAAACTTATTCAACTAGGTAAGGTATGGGGAAAGCCATCAGTGTTTTGCAAAGGGAACAACTGTTGGAGCAAACACTAGTGGCATAAAACTGACTGCCGATATGATACGAGACATTTCCAAAACTTATGTAATAAATTGACTTCTTAGACGGTCAAAAAAAACTATGACGTCCTCCTATTCTTTAAAGTTCCAAATCTCTAGCGGATAGGGAAAAACTTTGCGAAGCGAAAGAATCGTATTAAAAAGTTCGCGTCGAATGGGAAGTTGGTTTTTTATACAAAAAAAAATATAAAATTTTCTGGAATTTGGGGTCTATTTGAACGCTCAAGTGCTCCGAGCTAAACGGCATTTCTGATTCGTAGTTTAGCATGGATGATAAAGCAAAGTTACAACTTTATAATGCAGAAAAGTATGTCAAGTAAAAGTGCATAGAACTTGAGATTTTGCTCTTTTCGCAGTTGCATAAATTCGTCTAACTTGCCAGAAATCAAATTTTCTGAATGCCAGATATGAGACAATAATCGTCTCACAACTTCTGTCGGACCGCTTAAAGTCGAACTCAAAAGCAGGTAGCAGATCATGACAATGGAAGCAATAAACTGTACGCGTGGCGTACTCCTAATTGAAAATTAATATTATCCCTCATTAGCCCATGAGATTGAAAATCGTAAAGTTTTCTTGCAAAACACATAATATGAGTGTCATGCATGAAATCATAAATATTTGACAAAATCGTGCGTCACTTGCATTCAGAAAGTATAGTTTTTCCATTACAATTTCCGAATATGCATTACTAGATTATGCGAAATACTTCCAGAAGAGTAACTTTTCAGATTGAGTTACTTTTCCGAAAATAGTTAAATTTCAAACTTTTTCAACGCTGGAATGAATGGGGCAATCCAACATTGGGTTGCGTAGGGTACAAGTGTTGGCGCAAACACTAGTGGCATAAAACTGACTGCCGATATGATACGAAACATTTCCAAAACTCATGTAATAAATTGACTTCGTAGACGGTCGAAAAAAACTATGACGTCCTCCTATACTTTA
Organism: Diplolepis rosae; assembly: GCA_030998225.1. Lineage (NCBI taxonomy): Eukaryota > Metazoa > Arthropoda > Insecta > Hymenoptera > Diplolepididae > Diplolepis > Diplolepis rosae. The sequence goes on along the minus strand of JAPYXD010000726.1, from coordinate 121,375 downwards.
AAGTTTTAAATCTCTAGCTGATAGAGAAAACCTTCACGAAGCGAAAGAATCGTATTAAAAAGTTCGCGTCGAATGGGAAGTTGGTTTTTTATTCAAAAAAAATATAAAATTTTCTGGAATTTGTGGTCTATTTGAATGCTCAATTGCTCCGAGCTAAACGGCATTTCTGATTCGTAGTTTAGCACGGATGATAAAGCAAAGTTCCAACTTCATAATGCAGAAAAGTATGTCAAGTAAAAGTGCATAGAACTTGAGATTTTGCTCTTTTCGCAGTTGCATAAATTCGTCTAACTTGCCAGAAATCAAATTTTCTGAATGCCAGATATGAGACTAAAATCGTCTCACAACTTCTGTCGGACCGCTTAAAGTCGAACTCAAAAGCAGGTAGCAGATCATGACAATGGAAGCAATAAACTGAACGCGTGGCGTACTCCTAATTGAAAATTAATATTATCCCTTATTAGCCCATGAGATTGAAAATCGTAAAATTTTCTTGGAAAACACATAATATGAGTGTCATGCATGAAATCATAAATATTTGAGAAAATCATGCGTCACTTGCATTCAGAAATATGGTTTTTCCATTAGAATTTCTGTATATGCATTTCTGGATTATTCAAATTATTTATCAAACAAGTAACTTATTGAGATTGCGTTACTCTTTGTAATAGAGTAACATTTCAAGCTCACGTGACTACGGCAGACATGGGGCAAGCCATCAGTGTTTTGCGAAGGGAACAAGTGTTGGAGCAAACACTAGTGGCATAAAACTGACTGCCGATATGATACGAGACATTTCCAAAACTCATGTAATAAATTGACTTCGTAGACGGTCGAAAAACTCTATGACGTCCTACTATTCGTTAAAGATTTAAAACTCCAGCTGATAGAGAAAACCTTTACGAAGCGAAAGAATCGTATTAAAAAGTTCGCGTCGAATGGGAAGTTGGTTTTTTATTCAAAAAAAAAATATAAAATTTTCTGGAATTTGTGGTCTATTTGAATGCTCAATTGCTCCAAGCTAAACGGCATTTCTGATTCGTAGTTTAGCATGGATGATAAAGCAAAGTTTCAACTTCATATTGCAGAAAAGTATGTCAAGTAAAAGTGCATAGAACTTGAGATTTTGCTCTTTTCGCAGTTGCATAAATTCGTCTAACTTGCCAGAAATCAAATTTTCTGAATGCCAGATATGAGACTAAAATCGTCTCACAACTTCTGTCGGACCGCTTGAAGTCGAACTCAAAAGCAGGTAGTTTTCCATTACAATTTCCGAATATGCATTACTAGATTATGCGAAATACTTCCAGAAGAGTAACTTTTCAGATTGAGTTACTTTTCCGAAAAGAGTAACATTTCAAACTTATTCAACTAGGTAAGGAATGGGGCAAGCCATCTTTGGTTTGCAAAGGGAACAACTGTTGGAGCAAACACTAGTGGCATAAAACTGACTGCCGATATGATACGAGACATTTCCAAAACTCATGCAATAAATTGACTTTGTAGACGGTCGAAAAAAACTATGACGTCCTCCTATTCTTTAAAGTTTTAAATCTCTAGCTGATAGAGAAAACCTTTACGAAACGAAAGAATCGTATTAAAAAGTTCGCGTCGAATGGGAAGTTGGTTTTTTATTCAAAAAAACAATATATAATTTTCTGGTATTTGGGGTCTATTTGTACGATCAATTGCTCCGAGCTAAACGGCATTTCTGATTCGTAGTTTTTGCATGGATGATAAAGCAAAGTTCCAACTTCATTTTGATATTGCGATATGATGGACTCAGAATTAAAACTTCTATGTAGTTTTTTACATTCTCATCATGGATGAGAAGGTATTGGTTTTATGTGAAAAATGACTTTCGAAATTTTCATCAAATCTTTACGTTTTGAGACCTCCTGGAGTCAGAAAAAATGGTTTTTACGAAAGTGTCTGTCTGTCTGTCTGTCTGTCTGTAGGTCGTGTGCGGCATAACTCTCGATAGAATTATCAGATTGAATTGAGCTTTGGTACACTTTATCGGAGCCGAAAAAGTAAGGACAAGTTCGTTAACCAGCCACATCTAATCAAAATTGAGGGGTTGAGCAATACTTTTGTGTTTTTGAAAATAATTTTTTGAAAAAATCAAAAATTTCAATACTGGTTTTAAATAGTGCTCATAAATGTCTAAAAATTATCCTGATTCCATTTTTTGATTAAATCAAAATTAGAAATGTTACAGCATATTCAAATTCGAAAAAAGTCAATATCAAAATTCCATTTTCCAGTTAAATTATACGAGATACGAAAAAACGTTATGATACAATATTCTTGAATAAATAAATACCTACAAATTTGAATTGTAACATTTTGTCATAAGATGCATATTTTTATTTTTAATTAAAAAAAACTATTGGAAATCCAAAATTCAATTTTTTATCAATAATATGTAAAATAAGAAATAAACGTAAGAATACAAAGTTGTTAGTTTCAAAAAAGATCTACAAGTTTTGTCTCACACAGTTTCTGATAAAACATATATTTTTCGTTTCAATTCCAAAAAATACGATTAAAATTCAAAAATTCCATTTTTTAGACAAAATATGTGAGATACAAAAAAAACTTTGAGATAAAAAATTGTTTGGCTAAATAAGGTCTACACATTCTTATCGAGAAATTTCTCGACAGGATGTATATTTTAATTTTTTGATTTTTAATATTGAAAAAATTCGATTTTCAATTAGGAGTACGCCACGCGTACAGTTTATTGCTTCCATTGTCATGATCTACTACCTGCTTGTGAGTTCGACTTCAAGCGGTCCGACAGAAGTTGTGAGACGATTTTCGTCTCATATCTGGCATTCAGAAAATTTGATTTCTGGCAAGTTAGACGAATTTATGCAACTGCGAAAAGAGCAAAATCTCAAGTTCTATGCACTTTTACTTGACATACTTTTCTGCATTATAAAGTTGTAACTTTGCTTTATCATCCTTGCTAAACTACGAATCAGAAATGCCGTTTAGCTCGGAGCAATTGAGCATTCAAATAGACCACAAATTCCAGAAAATTTTATATTTTTTTTTATAAAAAACCAACTTCCCATTCGACGCGAACTTTTTAATACGATTCTTTCGCTTCGTAAAGGTTTTCTCTATCAGCTAGAGATTTAAAACTTTAAAGAATAGGAGGACGTCATAGTTTTTTTCGACCGTCTACGAAGTCAATTTATTACATGAGTTTTGGAAATGTCTCGTATCATATCGGCAGTCAGTTTTATGCCACTAGTGTTTGCTCCAACAGTTGTTCCCTTTGCAAACCACTGATGGCTTACCCCATTCCTTACCTAGTTGAATAAGTTTGAAATGTTACTCTTTTCGGAAAAGTAACTCAATCTGAAAAGTTACTCTTCTGGAAGTATTTCGCATAATCTAGTAATGCATATTCGGAAATTGTAATGGAAAAACTATACTTTCTGAATGCAAGCGATGCATGATTTTCTCAAATATTTATGATTTGATTCATGACACTTATATTATGTGTTTTGCACAACAACTTTACGATTTTCAATCTCATGGGCTACTGAGGAATAATATTAACTTTCAATTAGGAGTACGCCACGCGTACAGTTTATTGCTTCCATTGTCATGATCTACTACCTGCTTTTGAGTTCGACTTCAAGCGGTCCGACAGAAGTTGTGAGACGATTTTCGTCTCATATCTGGCATTCAGAAAATTTGATTTCTGGCAAGTTAGACGAATTTATGCAACTGCGAAAAGAGCAAAATCTCAAGTTCTAGTCACATTTACATGACATACTTTTCTGCAATATGAAGTTGAAACTTTGCTTTATCATCCATGCTAAACTACGAATCAGAAATGCCCTTGTAGCTCGGAGCAATTGAGCGTTCAAATAGACCCCAAATTCCAGAAAATTATATATTGTTTTTTTGAATAAAAAACCAACTTCTCATTCGACGCGAACTTTTTAATACGATTCTTTCGCTTCGTTAAGGTTTTGTCAATCAGCTAGAGATTTAAAACTTTAAAGAATAGGAGGACGTCATAGTTTTTTTCGACCGTCTACGAAGTCAATTTATTACATGAGTTTTGGAAATGTCTCGTATCATATCGGCAGTCAGTTTTATGCCACTAGTGTTAGCTCCAACACTTGTTCCCTTCGCAAAACACTGATGGCTTGCCTCATGTCTGCCGTAGTCACGTGAGCTTGAAATGTTACTCTTTTACAAAGAGTAACGCAATCTCAATAAGTTACTTGTTTGATAAATAATTTGAATAATCCAGAAATGCATATACAGAAATTCTAATGGAAAAACCATATTTCTGAATGCAAGTGACGCACGATTTTGTCAAATATTTATGTTTTCATGCATGACACTCATATTATGTGTTTTGCAAGAAAACTTAACGATTTTCAATCTCATGGGCTAATGAGGGATAATATTAATTTTCAATTAGGAGTACGCCACGCGTACAGTTTATTGCTTCCATTGTCATGATCTGCTACCTGCTTTTGAGTTCGACTTCAAGCGGTCCGACAGAAGTTGTGAGACGATTTTCGTCTCATATCTGGCATTCAGAAAATTTGATTTCTGGCAAGTTAGACGAATTTATGCAACTGCGAAAAGAGCAAAATCTCAAGTTCTAGTCACATTTACATGACATACTTTTCTGCAATATGAAGTTGAAACTTTGCTTTATCATCCATGCTAAACTATGAATCAGAAATGCCCTTGTAGCTCGGAGCAATTGAGCGTTCAAATAGACCCCAAATTCCAGAAAATTATATATTTTTTTTTTGAATAAAAAACCAACTTCCCATTCGACGCGAACTTTTTAATACGATTCTTTCGCTTCGTTAAGGTTTTGTCTATCAGCTGGAGATTTAAAACTTTAAAGAATAGGAGGACGTCATAGTTTTTTTCGACCGTCTACGAAGTCAATTTATTACATGAGTTTTGGAAATGTCTCGTATCATATCGGCAGTCAGTTTTATGCCACTAGTGTTTGCTCCAACACTTGTTCCCTTCGCAAAACATTGATGGCTTGCCCCATGTCTTCCGTAGTCACGTGAGCTTGAAATGTTACTCTTTTACAAAGAGTAACGCAATCTCAAAAAGTTACTTGTTTGATAAATAATTTGAATAATCCAGAAATGCATATACAGAAATTCTAATGGACAAACCATATTTCTGAATGCACGTGACGCATGATTTTCTCAAATATTTATGATTTCATGCATGACACTCATATTATGTGTTTTGCAAGAAAACTTAACGATTTTCAATCTCATGGACTAATGAGGGATAATATTAATTTTCAATTAGGAGTACGCCACGCGTACAGTTTATTGCTTCCATTGTCATGATCTGCTACCTGCTTTTGAGTTCGACTTCAAGCGGTCCGACAGAAGTTGTGAGACGATTTTCGTCTCATATCTGGCATTCAGAAAATTTGATTTCTGGCAAGTTAGACGAATTTATGCAACTGCGAAAAGAGCAAAATCTCAAGTTCTAGTCACATTTACATGACATACTTTTCTGCAATATGAAGTTGAAACTTTGCTTTATCATCCATACTAAACTACGAATCAGAAATGCCGTTGTAGCTCGGAGCAATTGAGCGTTCAAATAGACCCCAAATTCCAGAAAATTATACATTTTTTTTTTGAATAAAAAACCAACTTCCCATTCGACGCGAACTTTTTAATACGATTCTTTCGCTTCGTTAAGGTTTTGTCTATCAGCTGGAGATTTAAAACTTTAATGAATAGGAGGACGTCATAGTTTTTTTCGACCGTCTACGAAGTCAATTTATTACATGAGTTTTGGAAATGTCTCGTATCATATCGGCAGTCAGTTTTATGCCACTAGTGTTTGCTCCAACACTTGTTCCCTTCGCAAAACACTGATGGCTTGCCCCATGTCTTCCGTAGTCACGTGAGCTTGAAATGTTACTCTTTTACAAAGAGTAACGCAATCTCAAAAAGTTACTTGTTTGATAAATAATTTGAATAATCCAGAAATGCATATACAGAAATTCTAATGGACAAACCATATTTCTGATTGCAAGTGACGCATGATTTTCTCAAATATTTATGATTTCATGCATGACACTCATATTATGTGTTTTGCAAGAAAACTTAACGATTTTCAATCTCATGGACTAATGAGGGATAATATTAATTTTCAATTAGGAGTACGCCACGCGTACAGTTTATTGCTTCCATTGTCATGATCTGCTACCTGCTTTTGAGTTCGACTTCAAGCGGTCCGACAGAAGTTGTGAGACGATTCGTCCTATAGCATATATGCACATATGCAATCTTCGCGGACTTCGCACATGTAGGGTTAAAATATAAGGAGTGTTTTTTGCGGTAATTTTTATTTAACTCGAAGTCGAAATATTGTCGCGTGTCCCAAGGGTTGTACGCGTGTAAGTGTCATCCCGAAATTAGGTATAAAAGTCTTTTGATTTATAGAGGTATTGTTTATTGCTTCTATTGTATTTTTTCGCTACCTGATCTAGGGATAAATTTCCGTCTCTTATGAGAATCTTTCTTCATTTTTCGTCTCAAATTCGTCACTAGTTTGGGTTTGAGACGTCTCAAACTTCTATATCATTGTTCCCTTGCACTTTTAAAATAATACTTCTGCTGGTTCTGGGCATTCCCAATCCTCTAACAGAATCGCACTAAGTGTTCTTGCGTCCAGGCACAGACGCACAGTACCATCTTTTTTATTACTGATTGGTATATATATTATCGATAGGTTGGTGTAAGAGCTACTTGACCGCTGAATTATGTTTATATTTGGCATCCTTTGGATTTCTTCTTCAACTTGTTCCCTATATGCTATAGTTATTGAAAAGCTATGAGCCAAGAAAGGTTGGTTCTCATTTACTTTCAGAACATGCTTATACAATGTAATAAATAAATAATTTTAGTTGTCGCCAGTATATTATTAATTAAATTGTGTAAAATAGCCTTTGTGGTATTTTTTTCAAAAGATCTTATTTTTAAAAATAAAATTTTTTCAGAAAAAATTTCTTCAAAAATTCATTATTATTTCCAATAAGTTAACGTTTCGACTGAAGCTACAGTCCTTATCAAGACTGAAACATACAATAAAATGAATTATACAATGAAAATTAAATAATACAGTCCAAAAATGAAGAAAAGATATGTAAAAGATTGATATCTTTAAAATCGTTGAATCGATGGAATAAAAGTGGAGACATCATGTTAAATACATTTTTTTAGTATAGATTGTATATATCAAAACCAAATTGTAAAAATTATAAAAAATTACATTTTGAAAATATAAGGCGGGAAAATTTTTTAAATTCAAAATACAGGGTGGGCACGAGTGGGTTGCAGAATAGGGAATATAATTGGGAGTAGTTTAGTATACGAAATACCGCCCAACATGCACTTTCGCTATTCGAAAAGATCTTTTTCAGGCGTTTTTTTTTAATTCGTGCCAGCTCGAAAGAGGTCGTGCATGTCTTGCGCATGTCTGTTCGCTCTTTTCTAGGTCGGTAATAGTGAAACTTGTCAATATTTGATTTTAAATGTGGTACGGGTTAGGTTTCCAAATGAAATTTTTGAAAAAATAGTAAAAATATTAAAATTAAAAGTGACATGTTTTAAAAATATTGTCGAAAGTGCGGCAGAATTTTAAACAACAGTGAGTGAATTTATTATTCAGACACACAAGTGTAAATAGTTGAAAATTGGAATCACGTGTGACAGCAAGAAGCTCACCTTTGTAGTGTGTGATAAAAAATATAAATTTTAAACAAATAAAGAGCTTTGTTGCTCTAAAAGATTGATAAATGAGAACAGGAATAATTTATGGCATGGAGAATGGTAAGATTTTAAATCTCTATGATAAAAAATATTGAATATTTTTTTTCTGTTTCAGAAAGAGTCAAAAATGAAGCAAGAGGGAAAAATAAAGGATTCAAGAACTAAAATTGTGTAGGTATTTATGTTTCTTATAAGTTGCAGTAGCAAAAGTACATAAATAATAATGTAATAATACTTTGAAATATCTTAAAGCTAAACTTTATAATTTATCATTCTGAACAAAATATCAAAACACTAATTGATGTTTATGTAATCAAATTCTCGATAGCCATTGATTATTGTAAAAATTGTTCCCGGGACTAGAATAAAGGTTTCAAAATTCTGCAAACTGGCTCAGGAGTCTACGTTCATGTATTCTGTTAGTTCTTATACTAAAAAGTTGTAAAAAATTATTTTTACAAATATTCAATACTCATAGCGGCCGGTCTAGATTGGCCAAGTTCTAAATACATACAAAACATTACCTAAACCTTTGACTGTAACCAAAATAATATCTATAAATTCTTTCAATTCAGTTCATAAGTAGCTATCACTGTTTCTTATCAGTTCCCGCAGCTAAAACTGCATAATTTGTGATTTAAAAAAAAGTTTGAAACATTAAATGGTGTTTTTGGAGTCAAATCATCGATAGCCAATGATTATTGTAAAAATTGTTCCCGGGACTAGAATAAAAGTATCAAAATTCTGTAAAGTGTCTCAGAAGTCTTAATTCTCATACTCTATCAGTCCTCGTAGTAAATTGTTCTGAAAAATCATTTTTTCAAAACTTCAATACTCATAGCTGCCGTTCTAGAGTGGCCTAGTTCCAAATACACACAAAATATCACATAAATCCTTGACTGTAATTAAAATAATTGCTCTAAATTCAATATTTTTTATCATAGAGATTTAAAATCTTACCATTCTCCATGCCATAAATTATTCCTGTTCTCATTTATCAATCTTTTAGAGCAACAAAGCTCTTTATTTGTTTAAAATTTATATTTTTTATCACACACTACAAAGGTGAGCTTCTTGCTGTCACACTTGATTCCAATTTTCAACTATTTACACTTGTGTGTCTGAATAATAAATCCACTCACTGTTGTTTAAAATTCTGCCGCACTTTCGACAATATTTTTAAAACATGCCACTTTTAATTTTAATATTTTTACTATTTTTTCAAAAATTTTATTTGGAAACCTAACCCGTACCACATTTAAAATCAAAATTTATTTGGATAAATGAATATTATTAAAACATATGTCACTTAAATTTTCAATATCTGTTCTAGAATTAATAGAATTATTATTTTTTTGTATGTGAATGTCATTTCAAGGTGGTCTTTTTTCAAAATTATGTTTCTGTTCTAAAATTGTTACTTCTTTAAAATCAAAATTATATTTAAAGTTATGTACATGTGGGGCTAAAGCTATAGTGTTTGTTTTATAATTTTTACTCGATCTTGCATGTTCCAACATTCTAGTATGTAAAAATCTACTAGTTTGTCCTATATATGTACCATAACATTATATACATTCAATTTCATAGACAATATCATGTTTTAATTTTACAGGTGTTGGTGTTTTAACTGACTAACATTTTTTGCTGAACAGTGTTGTCAAGTGTGAAAACAATTTGTAGATAAGAATTTTTTTAAATTCTATAAAATTATTCTTGAAAATTATTTATGTATGGTAAAGTGATAATTTTTTTAATTTCTTAGTTTCAGTAATGTCATTTGAGATTCTATTGAAATTTTTATCATTTATAAGAGATTTGTATCTATTGGCAATTTTTTCAGTTACTAAATCTAATGGATATCCATTTTTATTTAAAGTTCTTTTTACTAAATTTAGATTTTCATTGTGATATTTTTCGTGTAATAACAATATTGCTTTATCAGTTAACGAATAAATAATTCCTATTTTATTAGATAAACTATGGTTCGAGTAAAAGTTCAAAAAACAACCAGACCAAATTGGTTTTCTGTACCTGTTAGTAATGATTTTATTATTTTCGATTTTAATATTCATATCAAGAAATTTAATACTATCATTTATTGATTTTTCAATTGTAAAAACTAATTTTGGATGTATATTATTAAATTTATTCAAAATATCATCAATTTTATTTTTTGGTAAACAAATTAAAGTGTCATCAATGTAGCGATAGTAAAATTTAATGTAATGAGTAAGGTCATTTATAATTTTAGTTTCAGCTGCTTCCATAACAATATTAGCAAGAGTAGCAAATAGTGGTGATCCCATAGGTAAACCATTAATCTGTTTAAAAATATTGTTATCAAAATTACAGTAAGAAGAATCTAAACATAAATGTAAAGCTTTATTAAAATATTTATAACGTAAGAAAGTGTGTTGTTTAACAACATTCCATCTATTTTTGATAGATTTTATAACTAAATCCGAAGTAATATTAGTATACATTGAGACAATATCTAAAGAAATGATAGTGAAATTTTTAGGTATAGTTATATTATTGATTTTGTATTTGAAACTTCAGCTATCTTTGATATAAAACTCATTTTGACAAACTGTTTTATGCAATGATTTAGAAATGTTTTTTACTAAATTATAAGTTGATGAACCAATGAACGAAGTGATGGGTCTTAGTGGATAGTTTGGTTTATGTAATATTGGTAGGCCGTAAAATTTTGGTGCAATAGTAGTAGTTGAATGTAAGTATTTAATACGATTATAATTAATAATTTTCTTATCTTTCCATGAAGACAGCATTGTTTTTAGTTGCAAATTGATATCATTATTAGGATCATTTGTTAATTTAAAATATGTAGAATTATCTGATAAAGGGTGTTCTGTTTTGAATTGTAGTTTATTCTGTTCATAATTACTGATTCATTAATTTTGTCGGCATTGCGTATTATAATATCATTATCTTTTTTAATAAAAGCTTTAGTTTGTGAAATCTTGTTTATCAGAACTAAATTAGCAATGCTATAATTATTTGAATTGAAAGCTAAATTTTATATCCAATATGATGTATCACTTCTTATTTTATTTATTTCTGAAATAGGAATGTTACGTACACTGTATTCAATATTAGTAATCATTTTATTGATAGGTAAAGTTTTTTTGGTATGTTTGCAGTTAAATTTACCTCCAAGGCTAAGAATGTCTAAAACATTGTTATGAATTTGTTTGTTAGAAATATTAACTAGCCAGTTCAATTTCTCAGTAACTAGTTTTGGTAATTGTGAAATTTTAAGATTTTCAAATTTATTTTTAAGTATATTTAAAGTGTTTGCAAAAATTTTGTTGAAAGTTGGTAGCTGTTTATTATACAGGGTGAGGCACATAAAGTGTTACAGAGTATCGGAGAAATAGCACTCAAATTATTGATCATATCCAAAAATGTTTCAGACAAAAGTTTCAGTGTTCGAGAAGGCCGTCATACTCGACCACCCTAATTTTTTGTCGGCGGAGGCGCTGAAGATACGTCAAGATCAACTCCACTTTTTTAAATGGAACCATGTATTTTTTTTCGATGACATTATTACCGATTTTAAGACGAATTCAGCGAACTACAACACAAGGTCATTCTAGTCACGCAAAGTATGAAAACAGTCGAAAAATCGAACCATGTCGGAATAATCACTTTCAAAGGATCCACTAACCTTAGTTTGGGTCTACCTACAGAAGATGCTCGATGTGATGACCCTCGACTTGCAAGCACTTGTTAATTCGCTGATGAAAAGACCGTCTAACTTCAGTCAACATTTGTGGTGTGATTTCGGTACATGCTCGGCTTATTCTTTCTTTCATGTCGCCAGGCGTGCTAGGTGCTACCGCCATTACGCGTTTTTTGAAAAAAAACCATAAAAAGTAATCTGGTGATGTTAGATCTGACGAAGGAGGTGGCCAAGCTACAGGGCTGCGTCGTCCTATCCACTTTTCTTAAACAATCTTATTCATCATTTGTCTTGAACACAGAGTATTATGGGGTGGTTCGCCGTCGTGTTGCATCCACATGTTCATGCGAACATGCAAGGGCACGCCTTCCATTAATTGAGGTAGTACGCTTTGCAGAAAGTTTGGGTAAACTTGCTCAGTCAAGCGAACTTCAAAAAAATATGGACTCTTTTCTTTCATTTGCCTGCTGCTCGCATGTAGATTTAGTGCAGCAAAAGCTAAGATAGCAGCCGCATTATTTTCATTGAGAAATTGGTTGACGTTTGACTTGTGTTTGTTTTACTGTACCGAAACGACAGAAACGGTCAGCTATTCGCTTACAAGCCATATGCGATTTTTGTTGCCTATCCGGATAACGAGCCGCATACAAATCTTGGGGGTTTCTGTAATGTTTACGGCATTCCCCCGCCACCATCAACATATCAAAATATTCTTGAAAATCATTCATTTTCGCGTTCCGATGTACTCACATTAGAAGATAATGTGTCACTACCTGATATGTCAACAACAGAAAATGCTTACTTTCTGCCGATGTCAACAATACTCTATCGATGTGTATTATCATAGGTATCGCAAGAAATAAAAAGGAATGAAAATGATTTTTCGACTATTTTCATACTTTGCGTGACTAGAATGACCTCGTGCTGTAGGTCACTGAATTCGTCTTAAAATCGGTAATAATGTCATCGAAAAAAAATACATGGTTCCATTTAAAAAAGTAGCTTCAGCGCCTCCACCGATAAAAAAATTGGGTGGTCGAGTATGACGGCCTTTTCGAACACTGAAACTTTTGTCTGAAACATTTTTGGATATGATAAATAGTTTGAGTGCTATCGCTCTGTAACATTTTATGTGCCTTACCTTATATATAAAAAGGAAGGCAGGGTATTCTATAAAATTGAAAATGGATTTAGTAAAATACAATGGTTGTTATGACAGCATGATGGGTTATATTTGAAGCTATTGTTTCGCAGTTGTCTATACTACTAATATGCAAACTTTTTTCCTTAACTAAACCCTTGGATAAGTCCAAAACCTTGTTTCTGGAGGTTTTGGAAGGTTGCCTTCTTTTTTCTTTCCTCCTTTTTTATTGGTTTCCTCATAATTGTTTATTCTAAGAAATATATTTTGGTTCAAATTTGGTCGTCTTTTTTTTGTATTTTCAAGGTTCAAACGGCTTCGAATTCTTGAAATTTCAAATTATCATTGTGTTTCATTCTTAAAATACAATAGTTTGTTACAATTTTTTGAATAATTCCTCCCCTCGAATATTGTACTCTTAAAAGTTTGTTATCATTTTCTATTATAATATAATATTCAATCCTCAGAGATTGCTGCTTCTCTGTCAGGAGACTTCATGAAACGCTAAAAACAACAGTTATATCTAATTTTGCGAATATTATATGTAGCGCTAATAGTAAATACATCACTCTCTCAATGTTACCACCTGCCCAGTCTGTCATCGCCTACAGAAAACTGGAAACCAAAGTTTTGATACATAGAAAACATGATTTTTAAATTTTTAGGAAAAATCTCTTTGAACTGAGCGTAACAATAATTTAAAAAATGCTAAACAAAAATGTCTAAATTTGTTAAAAAAACTGCCAATGAAGAAAGTTTTTTGTGACTAAAAAAGTACTTTTTAAACAATTTGAAAAATATTTTGAAAAATAATAGCATTCTTCACTTTAATCACAGGACTCATAACACTTGAAATTAAATTCTAAACAAATATTTTAATACTTTTAAGATGATTAAATTGTTTATATGAATTAAAATTCTTCAAAAAACAAAAATTAATTTTAAAATTGGTGGAAATAACAATTTTTTCAATTAATGATGACGTACAGGGTGAGGTTTTTTATCTTGAGGCATCAAAATATCTAAAGAAATATGCTTCGTACGAAAAAAATGTTCGCAATAAAAATAATGTTTTCACCTTCAAAAATAAAAAATTATATTGTGGGCATTTTTTTCGTATGATGTGTATTTCTTGAGATATTTCGATGTCTCAAAATAAAAAACTCACCCTGTATATGAAAAAGTAAATGGTACAACAAGTACGGAAAGCAGACGATTTCAGACGAATGTGAAGCTAGCAATACTAGCCAGAGACACGTTAAGGGGCTACACCAATTTCTCGGATCGAAAATCAAGGGTTTTTTTCGGGATTTAAAAAAAAACTACGTGGTCGAATGGTTTAAGATTTTGCGATTACATTTATTACCTCTTAAAACAAAATTCTACAAAATTTGAAATTAAATGTTAATCTGAAGCCGAGTTATAGGTGGTGCTGCGGAGGTCCTAAAAAAAAATGAAAAACGGCTGCAGTTGTAGTTCACGTCAGGATGCCTGAAATCAAAAAATCAAAATTTTCCGTTAAACTATACGAGATTCTCTATTTTTTAAAATATTAAAAATTGAAAAAATGGTAGAGTTTTGAAAAAAAATTCGATTTTGCATTAAAAAAACGCGCGTTTTTCGCAGGGCAAAATTGTATTTTTTTGAAAATCAAAAAGATAGTGCTTCATCCGATGCAAAAACATATCCCGAATACTCGTATAAAATTTGAAGTCGATCGGTTAATTAGTTTTTGAGTTACAACTGCAGCCATTTTGTAAAATGCAGTTTTGAGAAAAAAGCGTTCAGTTTTGACTACTGAATTTTACGTTATAAAATTAAATTTTTCATACTTACTGTTATTCTGCTATTCCGGGGCCATACAATTCGCCTTCCTGTTGCTTATAAAATGATTGCTGCTCAGCTGCAGCTTTTCTACGAGCTGTCCAAGCCTCCTTCATGGTCTCTTGGTGCCGTTTCTCAGCCAACTCCGCACGCCTCATGTCGCGCCTCTCGGCATATTCCCATGCACATGAGCCGACAATCACACCCATAGTTGTAAACATTTTAAGTGTTGACTTCATGCCGTCGTTGAATATGCCAACAGTGAAGAAATTGGCTAATTCAATGGTTTTTAGACCGCTGTGGAGGTGTTTCGGTGCAAAATGTCACAGTAAGCCATTATAACTTTCTATTATAAAAGATGTTGGTTTGCGATCGATGAGGGTAAAATGTAAATAAGAAAACTTATTAAAACTTATTAAAATAAAAACAAAACAAAAAAACAACAGATAGAATACAATTGTCACCCACAATAAAAGTAAATTTTACCTCTATAAAAGAAGTTTAACTCATGATGAGTAATGTCGAATCAATAAAATATAAATAAAGACCATGATTTTAGTTAATAAAATGATATGATGTCATGGAGCCGACAAAAATTGGTCTACTAAATTCTTACATTCTAACAGTTAACTTTGGATATTGAATATTGGAACACAATCATGAATTTAATCTATTGAGTAATGCAAAATAAATTCTATTTAAAGTGAATATTTTTCTTCCTTTTTATTTATACTAAATTTATTAAATTTCATGTGAATCATCTCTGATGTTAATCTTTTTCGATAGTCAAAGACATAATCAATAATCTTAGTATTCTCCCAATCAAATTCATGGTTGAATTTTAATTGATGTTCACAGACTACGGATTCACTTTTTTTTTTAATTTTGTGTTCACTAATACGAATGCTCTCTTAGATTGACCAATATAAGTCGCAGAGAAATTTTTACAATTAAATTTGTACACAATATTAGTTTGTTCCCATTTGTTCGTGGAGTCTTTAGCTAATTTTATTATTGATTTCAAAGTTTTGTTAACCACAGGGATAGTTGAAATATTGTATTTTCTAAAAATATTTGACAATTTAGTGAAACTTTTTATGTTGTATGGTAAGTCTGTTTACATTTCAAACTCTGTGTTTATAATAACTTTTGTCAATATTCAAAGTTGAATGTAAGAATTTAGTAGACAAAGTTTCGTCGACTCCATGACATCATGTCATTTTATTAACTAAAATCATGGTTTTTATTTTTATTTTATTGATTCCGCATTACTCATCATGAGTTAACCTTCTTTTATAAAGGTCAAATTTACTATTTTTGTGCTTGTTTTAATATTAAGGTTATAAAAATTTGTTTTATTTTTATTGTGCGTGACAATTGTATTCTATTTGGTGTTTTTTTTTTTAATTAAATAAAGCCTGAGGAGGTTGGAAAACCCATAACCAATGAAACGTCGCTACAATTTTGACATTATGAAGAGTTATATTCTTTACATTTTACTCTCATCGATCGCAAACCAACATCTTTTATAATATTAACTATGGAGGGTAACACTACCACTTCTTCACATTACAACTTTAGTTATTATTTTGAGTGTTACACCCCTTGCACCTGTTTAATAATTCGGCTCTTGACAAATTCGTGTAAATGGGGTGTAACATTTCTAAAACAGCCGAGTCTAATGGAAGATAATAATGCCGAAATTTCGTCATGTCAAAACCCTCAGCTTCCGCTCTGCGATACTTGCACCAGCTATCCGCGCCGGCCGGGCAGTTTTGATGTGGCTTGTTATCTGTTGATCCCATATGAAAATATGTGACCCAAATCTCCTTATACATTTCTTCTACACTATCCTGGCGCCTTAGTATGGCTAAACCGTAATATTTTTGGAGCTTATTTATCATTTTGTCAGTTATTTTTGCGGTATCCTTACTTCGTCTGCCTAAACCCTTGACTTTTTTCTTTCCATTTCGGCAGCGCGTCCCCATTTTCTTCTTAACATGTAAATAGCCTTTTAGTTTTTCAACTGGTACGTCATATGGATTTAAATCTAAAACACCTTTAAATGTAGCACTCTCTCCGTCGCCGATGTAGCGCGTATACTTTACGTTATAATTTTCGAGCGAGCGAACATTTCTTTCACGCTGTCGACTTCCATTTTCGCAGCTGACTCGTGATTATGTTGACAATCATCATGACTTGACAGCCATTCTTCATAGCCTTCTGGATCATTTTCTTTTTTTTCTCAGGTCTCACACGCTTTACAATAAGTCGATTTTACTGACGTATCGATGATCTTCTTACTGTATTTTCCGGCGAGAGTCGTCACGTCAAATTTCAAAGAATGTTCACGTTTCTTCCACGTACCGTCTCTAGAAACTGTTAGATTCATATCTGATCCTTCTTTTTCAAGCGTTTTTTCTTTTTCTTGCGCTACAGCCATTTTTACGGAATTCTTATACACTGATTCGGCAGTTGTCCAAACATTATTAAAGCATCCTTGAAAAGTATTCAGATAAAATGCTTTTGTCAAATCGATCAGGTCACAAAATAGATTTAGCCCTTAATTTCCAATTCTTAGAAGTCGCATAACAAGCACTAAACGTCGATTAATTTCGTAGGTTTTTTCAATTTGAGGGCTAGACGCAATATACGATACACTACACTAACACGTCAAAGCAATTTTGAATCCTAAGCCTGCTGGACTTGGTTTATCAAATTTAATACCCGTTTTTCAATCCTTAAAAATTACTAAATTGCTAATTGCAGCAAAAACAGAAAAAAATTCAATGATTCTATAGCCGTGAGTATTTTCCACAATGATTCCGTCGTCGTTGGTATACGCCAATTTTTCGGCAGTCGCACTGGTATACTCGGTTGACTCCTCCTGCGTGTACTGATTTCCACAGAATTTTCTCTTTTTACTCACAGATTTACGCACTGGAGTTTTTTCCTTGCCTTTCTTATCTCCGTACGAAGTACTTGCACTCATTTTAGAACTTTTCAAAACTACGATCTGCTTTATAACGCTGCTCAAAGAAAACTGAACCGACCGTTTCGTACGTGTCGGCTTTTAAAGGTATTTCTCTACCTGGACCTTCTTATAACGGTTTCGGATGCTTCAATAGCTTATACTGTTTGTTTGAGGAACTGTCTGGCTCCTACTTTATAAGCGGAAATCAGTTTTATGATGTTAGAGTACAACAATGAGCAAGTAGCTGCTCGGCGCTCCGACCCGTCTCCGAGCGTCGAGGATCAGCCGCGTTTTGTATACTCCCATTTCAAATTTGTTTATGATACGGCTATATAATTTTAGAAAATTATTCTTAGAACAATATACTATCGAAATATGAAAAAAAATCGATTTTTCAAAAGTGAGAAACTGGTGTAGCCCCTTAAAATTGGAATTGAGTCCGGAGGTTGACAAATAACAGTAAACGAGCCACAGGCGAGTGCTATAGGCTTCACAAGAGTCCCGATTGTCTGCTTTTCGCATGCGATGTATTGTACATGATATTTTTTGTAACAAATAAAAGAAATGTGCCATTTGCAGTGTATATAAAACAGGAAAAACAACGTTTAATAAACTGAGGCACATCGTCTATTAAGTTGTTGAGTAAATAGGCATCGATCAGACAATCAATTATGTCAACTAATACAATCCAACTTTAAGGGGGTCGTCTACCTTCGCGGTTTCAAAAAATCGAATTTTTTTTTGTTGCTTATTTCGAATCTAGACACTATAAGGAACATGCCTTATGAAGGATTTTTTCGAAAACATGTTGGTTCAAATACTACCGACCTCATCATTTATCTTTAAACGCGTTTTCTCGAAAGTAGTGTTTTTTAAAATTGTTGGCACGATTTTGACGGAACTATCGAAGATATTGGAAATCTGTAAATTGTTTCGCATTCAAAAAACGTCTCACTACGATTAGACACGAGCTTTTTAAACAAAAATTTTTTTTCAATTTTTTACAGATTTTTTAGCTAGAAAAACAGGGTAGAAAATAGAACTTTTTTTTCAAATCGCTGCCATTTTATTAAATTTTAAAATCTTTCAAGAAGCTTGTGTCTTATCGTAGTCGGATTAGTAAAAAGTTAAAAAATATGATTGTTTTCATGTTTCAAGGTTCTGAAGCTGAGAAATCGTGCCAAAAAGTCTACTATGTCGCGCCGGCAGAGATCGATTCAAGGACGCGTCAAGGCCAAGATAACGAAAAAAAAAAAATATATATATATTTTTTTTAATTTTAATAATGTACTAATTAAATAAAAAAAACTTTGTGTCAATATCATGTGTAGTTTTTTCGCAATCCATCGTCAAAAATACGCCCGAAATTCAGGCGCGGAAGTAAACGACCCCCTTAATAATTTACATTTACATCAGTCTTGATATTACGTAAAACTCCTAGATAAATCTTTTAAGTTTATTAACTTATAAGCTCTCTCATGAGAGCGTCTTAAAATGTTGCGATATAAAAAATTATGGTAGGTCCTTATTTCCTGAAGTATTCTAAACAAAAATATATATTATGAATTATAACAACAGCATAGTTTCGTGCTTATACTGCACATTAAAAAAAAAGTTTTTGATAAAAGGGCCCTTATGCACGGTCATAATAGAAACATTGCTATCATTGTTATAATATACTATAATAATTTCAATGTAGCAATTGTTTAATGTTTGTGATGCTATTGTTTGATTTAATTTAAAACTTGTTTAACTTCTGATTGTTACTCCTGATACGTAAAAAAATTGTAAAACTTACTCTAAATATGAATTCCTCTTCCCAAACAGGATTCAACGTTTTTTTCTTTGTCTTTGTGAGCACAGAATCCACAGTTTCATCTCCATTTACAGTATTTAAATCAACACGCACGTAAGGATCACTTGCACCAAATACGTCCTTTTTAGCCAAGTGATGACCAGCGATTACTTTCAACCTCAACCTATTTGTTGCTGCTTCATCCCTCTAAACAGAACATTATCGATTTTTTAAATAGTTTTGAAACCTAGATTATGTTTACAACAAAATAACATTTCAAAATGAAAATAAAATAAGTGAGCAGATGTATAAGGCAGGTTCTGGCTGCAGATTTCTGCACCGACTTATAACCGACACCTAGAAATTTTGAGAGGTTGATGTTTCACATAAGTCTCGAAATTTCTAGAAGATTTTCAAGAATTGTTGTCCATGACAGAATGATTGTCATTGTTTTGTAATGTATAAAAGAATTTTGCAAGTTCAAGAAGTTTTAAGTAGAGATATGAGGAAGAGTGAACTTAAGTTTTCTACCAGAGTCACATTCTTATGGAGAGTCGATGGTGTGAGGTGATAATTAAATTGTTGATAGCTTATGTTACAATCAGTGTGATTCATCGTTTTGGAACACAAAGATATAATTTATTTCTTAGATGATGCAAAGTCAATGATAATTTCGCGATTAAAAACTTATTTAAAAAAACTAAAACATTTGAAAGTAAATGTTATTTTTTATGGCAGATTTGAAGGTTTAGTAGAGGGTCAATTGGTTGAACAAATAAAACATTTTCAAACGAGAAATTCTGTAATCTCAAAATCATCAGATTTAACTGATTGTTATGAAAAAAATGTAAAATAACAAGCCTTAATCATGGTTGAAGAATTTGAACAAGAAAATTCAGGTTGGTCGTTAACTGAAATTATAAATATATTAGTAAATTTTAACATATATGCACCTTCTCAAATAGGATTGTCAACTTTTATCAACTTACCTAAGTATATACAGGATAAAAAGGCTGTTATTAACATTAAACTGATTATTCTTATTCTTTTTAGTAGACAGTCATGCCTGAATTATATCCAATAGAGAATAATGCAGATTTAAAAAGTTTATATCTAAAATTTAGTATAATTTCAAAATTTGATGATATAATGTTTACCACTAATTTAATTGATACTCCAAAGTTTGAGAAAATTAATAATTTGAAAATAAATGTTTACACTGAAGATTAGGATGGTTTAAGCAGAGAAAAAGAAATCGTCCAGTCTCTATCGGGATGATCCCAAAATTAAAATCAATAATGAATAGTAAATAAAAGAGTGGATATATTAAAATTCACACCTGCAAAAAGATATATGTACATATTTCAGCATCATCTAGATTTTTTATGATCCATGATAAATCAGACTCAATCATATGCAGGACACGTATGTAAATTGTGTATATTGACCAGAATAACAACTACCGGGTTTTCATGACCTTTTTCGTTTAAGAGAGCAGACAGTGCAATACTAGGTTGAGTCTGCTCGCTCTCGTCCGATCGCCGGACTATTTTATTTCATTTTATTTCATATTACTTTATTTCTCACGACAACAATTAAGAACTTGCTTTACGTTTTTTTTTCGTATCTTGTTCGAGAGACAAAAAGACGATATGTGCCTTGCTTTTAGATTTAACAACTTTACACTGCTGATGGAGACTAATCAGATCAGTACCTTATATATAATTTTTAAATATAGTTAATAAAACTTACCAAAAAAATGCATCCTTATCTCAACTATTGCTTAATTAATGGCCCGTCATGTATATATCGCCTAAAATAAGTTATAAATTAGGCATAGTCGCGAATTAATTTGATCAATTTTAAGTAATTTTTTGAAGCAAGCACTGGCACTGATACGAAGTTATTTAACTAGTGAGGACATTTAAACTCCTGAAAATATTTATGTTCATTCGTTGCTCTCTGACTGGATGTTAAGGCCGTTCGTGAAATGAGAACAAGTGGATTTGTTTTCCTCTATTAACACTCGCGTTGTCTCTTTCCTTCTTATCTCAAAATGCATGGAACTGCAAAAGAGCATTTTTCTCGAGAGCTAAACGTGATAGAAATATGAGGAAAAGCTATTTGTGACGTTCAGCGAGGTGCGCACAATTCCGGCCGAATAGAATGGTGAAATTATCAATTATTAAAATATCATTTTTATTTTATTATATAAAAAATGATTTTGGATAGGCTCCTTTTTGATCATTTCTATTGGTTCCCCATTTGTAATTATTACAAATCAAAGCGATCGCACCAGCCCCTCTTTTGGCGAAGTTCGAAAAAGTCGGAATTATTCGCAATAAATCACAGACAAACCGAGGCGATGAGCGCAGTCAAAAATCACCAAAAATCACTTCGCTCTGGAGACCTACACCTAGGTAGGTTGGAGAAATACACACGCGGTAAAAAATCAAGAATGCGGGCCAATCCTCCGTGTTAGGGAGTAAACAGCATCAAACTTCTCGTTTCTGTGGATTCCTCCACAGTAGTTTCCTTGACGTACCACACGTAAGATCTTAAGAACAAAATATGGATATTTTTCAGTACCAATGGAATCATAAACCTAACAGAAAGAAGAAGAATTTTATTTAGCTATAAAGTGTCACATATGTGAGAAACCTCTTACATTAAACTAGTTCTTAACATTTCCACAGCTTTTACCCCATTCTCTGAGCGTAGGTTATTTATGCCAATAAACTCTTCCTTTCCATCACCAAATAATTTGTCTTAATTATCATGTGTACAAATAAGTTTCCACTGTTTTGTATCAAAAATTGGGAATTTATTGTGAAAGAATTTTATTTTACCAATATGGAGTAGTAAGAAAAGCGGATAACGTATGAGTTTTATTGCTTGTATATAACAAAATACACCTCG
Source organism: Diplolepis rosae (assembly GCA_030998225.1). NCBI lineage: Eukaryota > Metazoa > Arthropoda > Insecta > Hymenoptera > Diplolepididae > Diplolepis > Diplolepis rosae. The sequence goes on along the minus strand of JAPYXD010000726.1, from coordinate 99,205 downwards.
ATATCATAATTAAAACCGAAATTATATATCTTTAAAAAAAACGACCAAAATTTTCAAATTTAAATATTTTTGAAGTTTTTTGAATTTTTCAAAAATCATTATAGGGTATTTATTTTAACACATAAGAGAGAACTTTTAACGAAATTGCTAACAATGGGTAGCAGATAAACTTCAGATAAACGTAAGTCTAAAGGTATCAAGGGATGAACTTTGAGAACTTAATTGCACTCAATTAATCAGAATAAAATTACTTCAAGTCGGCAAGATAATAAAAGAATCATTCTTTTTAAGGGAACAGTCCCCTCAAGAGACCGAAAAAACTGCGTCAAAGTCAAACTGCGGGAACTATAGCAGCCGTTATTTTCAACTGAAATCAAAATTTTTTTTTTTGTTTTCTTCGTTAGACTAATTTGTTCTATGTGAACTACGGAAATTTTAAAATTCGGAAATTTAGACAAAAAATTATGATTTAAAAAAAAAGTGACTTTTTTTTTAGTAATTTGTTCATAAAAAAGGTATTAAAAATCGGAATTTCTTAAAATCCGTAGTTCACATAGAGTAGCCTTTTATACTGAATAAACAAAACTTTGGTTTAAGAAAATCGGTTAAGAACTTTTTTAGTTATCTTTCCCGCAAAGTGTAAAAACATGGTTTTGAGAAAACTCGCTTTAGATTTCGTAATGTACGTACGTACCTAATGTACGTGACCGACTGAATTTCCGTGTATCTCCCGAAATACTTCGAATTTCGAGCTAAAATTTTACACACATAATCTTGAATAGTTGCCTAAACGATTAGGCAGAAAAAAAAAACGATTTTGTGAGACCTCTTGAGGGGACTGTCCCCTTAACACTACAGGCACTTAACCATGGGGTTACAAAAAATTTTGAAGTCGAAAATTAATTAAGAAATTGGTAAAAATGGATTATAAAAAAAAAGTGAGAGATTTAAATTTTACTAGAGCAAAACTCTCTCTTCATTAACCCCACCCCCATTTTATCTCCGTATGAGCTCTCACTCATTCATCTTCTCTTCTTGTCATATAATACCAAAACAATTGCTCATATGAAGCAGGCTGCACATCTTGTAGGATATTCAATTCTAAATCAGTAGTCGTAAGTCCACCGTAGCGACGAAGAAAGTCTTCAGTCCTCCAATTCTCCACTTGAAGTTAGTTTTGATTTAAAACTCCAGCAATAAGTGCTGGTCGATTTTGATCTATCCAAAACGTTATGAACCAAGCTTAGACATATGGTAAACAAACCGTTTTGACACATTAGTGATTTTGTTTCGGCGTCATATACTTTTGGTTGTGTAAAAATGTCTGATTTTGTGCAAAATAATTTGCCATAATAAAGCCACATTTTCTTCTTTTATTCGAAGAAAACGGCGGCTGAAGCGCATCGAGAGCTCCAAAAAGTTTACGGATATGCTGCTCTAAGTGAAACAACGTGCCGTGATTGGTTCCCTCGCTTCAAATACGGTGATTTCGATTTTGACGACCGTCCGCGCGAAAAAAGGCCAGAAATCTTCGAAGACGCTGATGTTATTTATTATGAGCTGTTGAAACCGAACGAAACCATCACTGGGAAACGGTATAGAACTCAATTGATGCATTTGAGCCGAGCACTGCGCGAAAAACGGCCACAATACGAGCAGAGGCACGAAAAAGTGATTCTACAGCATGACAACGCTCGGCCTCACGTTGCCAAACCCGTTTAAACCTACCTGGAAACGCTCAAATGGGAAGTCCGACCCCACCCGCCGCATTCCCCAGATATTTATTTATTTATTTAATACTGAAAAAAATATAGAAAAAAATGCGTACTTCAAAGGGTTAATTTTAATTTTCAAATTTAATTGAATCCAAAAGTTAACATCTTTATTTGAAAAAGTGAAATGAAAATGCAAAACATTTGAAATTCTTAATTTATGTTCGTAAAAAGGGAAATTCAATTTCATTCAATTCAAAAATTAATTGAATTCAAATTTTTTGAATTTAAATTGGAAACTTTTTCAACTGATTTGTTACAATGGAAAACTTTACATCTGAATTTAATTTCTTTTGCAAATTAACAAAAAATGTTTTTCAATTCTTACGTAATTTCTAAATAAAAGAAAATAAGAAAGTAAAAATTAAATATTAGGAAAAGTGAATTATAAAATTATTATTTGAATTGCCTTCTCAAAACAAACAAGTTTCAAACAAGCATAGTTTGAAATAAATCGTAGGTGTAGTACATAGTTAAAAAAATCAAAACCTCCTGCGCAGTTCGTAAAATGCACTACCAGCTGCATAGTAAGGTATCTGCTAGCAGTTACGGCTATTTAATGATATAATGCTTATGTCCTAAAATTATATTTGACAAACCACAAAATCTATTTGTTTATAATTAGATACTTAATTAACATACATGAACTTGATGTTCAATATGAGTCTCCTTGCATCTCATCACTCTGGTGCTTGTTTAATATTGGAATCTTGGAACATTATCCTGAGACCTTCAGCTGGCCTGTCAATTTTAGCCAAATATCTTGCGTTACGTAAATAGTAGATAATTGCAACAGTGTGTGAGTAGCAGTCAACAGTCCTGTTGCCATTAGCAAAATCTCATAAATACTGCAGTATCCCGGTAATTTCCCACTCTATTTGGTTCAAATTTAATATTGCAGGTTAATTTGCCTATCCTTATCCAACATTTCGGCTAGGTATGATACCGCTTGAGAAAATTGTTATGATCCAGTGAACAGAATTTTCAGATCTTTTGGAAGCAATTTGTGGTCCAACTTGTGTTTTTAAAGTCGATACTTTTGTTTCAAAATCCCATGAACCGGTTCCACTGCCCTGAGAAGTTTTGTTTCAAACCGAGACTCGTTTGACTCTTGACGTTAATTGTTTACGCTTACCTTTCAAAGCGGGTATCAAAACTTCAATTTTCCGAAGTTCTAATTTAACTTTGATATGTTGAAAGCCACTATCGAGAACTGCAAAATTATTTTCCTGTAAAAATTGACACAAGCCGTTTGAATCTTGGAGCAAAGTTCTCCAAATCTGTGCATCCTCTATGTTTGCAAGATAAGGGTCCAACATGTCTACTACATACCCGTTAAAAGAAAAAATTGTAAATGTCTTACAGAGAGGAACTTTCTTTCGACCCGAGAAATATTTTCTTTGAAATTCATTATTCGTGCTTTTGTAATAACGAGCACATGTGCTATCACATATGGAAAATAGATTTCTATGAACACCGAATAAGTTCTTAGCAACTTCTATTGTGTGATTACACAACTTTTTTCACAGAATCTATTTACGCCTCATGTAGCTACGGATAAACCAGGAACTATTTTCAGAGTTTTGATGGGAAGCATCTTCTTCAAACGAATATAAATTATTTCTTTTTGCATAAAGCAAAATTTTACTTCATATGTTTTCTTCAGTCTTTTTCGTGATTTTTCAACTGGTTGTAACAATTTTAAAAAATAAAAAATAAATTTGACATTTTCTCTAATTTGGACCCATTTTATTTGTTTTCAAATCATCTAATTAAAAAGCTTAGATTTTTTCCTATAAAATAGCAAAATTTCAAAATGGCGTTTTTTTTTGTTTTCGAGCAATTGTCAAGCTAATTTTTCACATTACATAATATCATACTGTGATTGTTAAGTTACAAGTTACAATGCCTGAATTACAGTTAGTGTAAGATTAATTTGGAATATGTTTTGAAAATTAAATCTATTGAATTTATATCTAGTTATTGAATGTGTAGGAAAATGATGTTTCTGTTTATCTGGGTGAATTATTTGAATGCGAGTTTGATGGATTTTATTTTTTTGGAACCTTCTGTCTGTTTGTACATAGCTTATTTCGTAGAATTGTGTTTCTTGGTGATTTTTTTCGCTTTTGGAGGTAATTTTGCGGGCCTTTTCTGCGGTTTCTTTTTTTGGCCTTTGGGAATTTGTCACTTTTCAGAAGATAAAAACTTTTTGATTAAAAGGTTTCTATCCTGAATACAAATGAAAGTGTGGTATTGCAGTGAACCCGGAATCATTACTGCTTGTTCAAATCGTCCTTTCAGAATCTCGGTAGCTATGGCGTAACTTTCTTTGCTGTTGAAGAAAATTTCGTTTTCTTTGCTATTACTCTTTGCCCACTGGAATAGAGCTTGAGGGGTGAGTATGTGATGTTTTGAAGAACGTTGTCAGCTAGAACGAGCTGCAAATCTCTTTATATTCACCCCTATACCATCATACGCACCTTTGCCATGAGCTGTACCATGGAAATGTCATTCTACTGGGATATCGAAATCTTCTTCATGAGCTTGGAGATTACCAAAGCTACTTTTATTCTTGAAATGTTGCCCAGCACCATCAGTGAAATTCTGATATTCATGAACAATCACAGTGTCGTAAGCTAAATTATCGAATATTATCGCGATACTTCTGTGTTTCAGCTCTCCACCATCTTGATAATAAATCACGTCAGTGAAGATTGTAGCTTGGTCGTTATTCCAGTGAAATGATAAAGCTAAATTCTGAACGACGAAGGCGTAATTCTCTGCAAAATCGAAGCAAATCAAAAACTCATCTGCCAATAAATTTTCTTTCAAGTTTTTAAAAAACGATGACTGCATCTTTAAAACAAAGTGATGAGTTTTTAATTTTAACAACCGTTTACAGAAATCATCCAGCAATTCATCGGTATCCATTACCAAAGTTTGCAAAGTACACCTGTCGGTTTTTAGCCAAATTTCGAATCTTACTTCATCGATTCAAAATTTTCTTTCAACTTTGCAGTACCTGGGCAGATTTCACACTCTCCTAGAAAACAGAAACTTGAAAATTCAGGGCATACAATAGAATCCAATCGTGATACTTGTTTAAAATCATGTCAGTATCCTCAGTCAAATGCTGAATATTGATCTCATTTAGCATCAACTTGATATTCTCATGATGCATACAAACGCACAGATTATGACTGCCACTGCTTACTGCCAGAACACAATGACGAGGTCTGAGATTTGTAAATTTTAAAATACTTATCTTCAGACCTTCGCATTCTGCTGTAAATTGTGCATACAGCTCATTCACATTACATAGCAGAAGTCATTTTTGGACATGTGGACGAGTTCCATCATCATTTTTTACCCACACAAAGTCTTTTATTCCTGGCATCATTCGACTAATTTCATCGCGCTCATAAAAAGTCGTTACAAGAGTTTCAATTTCCAGGGGCAATGCTCTTTCTTTTTTTTGGATTCGGGAGTATAAGAATTTCATGTTCTGAAACTAATTGCTTCATCTTAATTACTTGCCGCTCTGACGTACCAAACACCTTCCTTAGTTTTCTGCGTCCCCAAGATTTTGGTGCAAGTGAAAGGAGTTGAAATTTTTCTTGTCTACTTTTAGAGACGTTGAATTTCTGGATAATTTGATCAAGTACTTCAACACCCGCTTTATGATACTCGTCATCACACTGCATCTTTCTGTCATTGACCTTTAAAGGTATTGGAAAATCTAGATCACATTCATTATTATCTGCATCATCATCGTCAACAACAGTGTCAATATCTGATTGAACTTGATTAGGAATCCTTGCAGTATTGTTCCAATTCAAGAATGATCTTACTTTTAAATTTTAAATTTAAATTAGAATAATTCAACAGAATCAACAAAATTATATTATGAAATTGAATTATTTCTAAAGACAAATCTGCTTCAGGAAACTCTTCTCAGATAAAATCTGGAAATAATGTACCCAACTTGTATACTGGGATATTATGCTGAGACAAAGTGTTTTCTCTTATGGGAAACGAAAATAGTGCAACTCTAGTGGTAGACGTGACGAAGCAACGAAACAAATAAAGACAAATGAAGAAACAAATGGACTAAGAAACAAACCCTGTCACGTGATTTTGATATCACGTGATGAAATATCATGTATTTAAATTTTGAGGTTAGGTTTCTAAACATCCCACATGTATTTCACAGGGAGCAGCTACACTAACCACGTATGATATTATGTAATGTAAAAAATTAGCTTGGGGGTGTTCTACGCGTTCCCCGGTGTGAAGACGGTAGTGAACTGTCACGCGACCTCAGCTCTGGCGGAGCATCCGGTTATTAATCGCACAATTGCTCGAAAACAAAAAAAAAAACGCCATTCTGAAATTTTGCTATTTTATAGGAAAAAATCTCAGCTTTTTAATTAGATGATTTCAAAAAAAAATGGGTCCAAATTAGAGAAAAAGTCGAATTTATTTTTGATTTTTGAAAATGAAGGTCAAATTTTGATTTTGATTTAAAATGGTTACAACCAGTTGAAATATCACGAAAAAGACTGAAGAAAACATATGAAGTGAAATTTTGCTTTATGCAAAAAGAAATAAGTTATATTCGTTTGAAGAAGAGGCTTCCTATCAAAAGTCTGAAAATTGCACCGCCCCTATTTCAGCAAATATTTGTCAAAACGAAAAATTTTTTTTGTAGGAAGTACCATCAAATAGGACTCCAAACAGCCAAACTTTAAGCCCGATCGGACGACTTTGTTCTTTGGGGCGGTATCACTTGAGAAATTATGCCTTATATGTCCAAATTAATTTAAATAGGGATCATTTTACGCAGCATTTAATAAGCTTTCTAATAGTTTCTTTTATTTTATTACATCTTCATTCTACATTTCGAGATTCTACACATTCCGAAGGTAGTGTAGATATTTCTTTAACTGTAAATTCGTCATGAGGCAACTTAAATACTTGAGCGTCTACTATAAGTTTAATTTTGAACTTCAATGGACTTCTTTAAATACAAATAAAGATATTTATACTAATGTAAACCCCCCCCCCCCCCCCACACACACACACACACTTATTGGTTTATATTCAAATTCTAAACGAATATCTCCAGATCCATACTTCAAAGATTTGTTTTGCTTTGAACAATAAATAACATTTAGAGGTGGATACTCTATAAAATTTTCTTTTTGCAACAATGGTTATGGTTCTTTACCATAATTAGCAGCTCAAAAGTTTGTATACATTTTATAAAGTAAAGCATACTGATTTATATTAATATTAAGATTCAAATTACCATAAGGATAACATTGATTGCTCAAAAATAGTTTCACATTAATGAATGATCGGTGTGGCTAGAATTTCTATTGCTATTGTTTTTCATGGTTGTTTGAAAACCTAATGTAACAAATCTCGGTTTTTCTAATTGCTCCGACGTTTTTACAGTCCAAACATGCTCTGATGTAGTTGAAAGTAAAGAACATTCATACAATTCCTAAGATCGAGAACTTATTGTAATAGATAGATCTTTTAAAATATATTTTAAGACCTTTAATTTCCGGGCATTTGATAATCTCATGCTTGGTAATAATTATTCTATTTTATTAATTTTAAGTTTATGAAGTTTATTGGGAAATGTTTTTAAAATAATATTTGCATCACTGCTATAACTTGGTAAAATAAGTTCATGTTTAGCAGTAACAATAATTTTGTGATCATTTTCAGCAAACTCAAATATCATACTAAGTGGTATAATTACATCAAAACAATCAATAGCATTTGTTAATGATATTTAATTATCAATTTTAACCCAAGTAGTATTTTCTATGTAACGTGATTGTCGTGAATTTAAAGATGCATAATTTTTCATAAGACTAGTGAGACCAACAGTTTTATTCCTATCAGTTTCTATAGCATTAATTTCATATCTTGCTTCTTCAAAAAAGTGACAAATAGCGTTACAAACTAAAACGGTATTAATTAATACAGTTTCATTATTTTTTACCAATTTTTCATCTACGTGAAGTGGACTTTTGCTTGGTAGTAGGCAATGATCTTGACTTTGTACTATAATTCGAATTTCATCATTTTTGAAAGTAGATAAGGTGTAAGGTTGGTGGGTATGCACCTAGTAATTTGCGAAAGATTCATTGTAAATCACAGGTGCTGCTACATTTAGTATGTCCTCTTTTATGATAAAAAAGGTGTTTGCAAATGAAAGCAAAGAAACAGATACACAGGACTTTCAATTTTTTAAGGCCATTTCCTAGATGAGCTACGTGACTAAGTCAGTCCTTGGATCGACATTTTTTCTGCCAACATTTAAAATTAAAAGTATGAGTACAAGCGCACATTTAGGGAAACAAACAATTTTGGTAATAAAATAATCAATCAAGCAATCTGCATTACCATGACAAATCTTGCTAGATTGTGCGCATACAGAGTTCTATGGGCACGGTAGGTGCGTAAACCTGGAAGTACCACCATGTCCAAACAATGTATGCCCTATGCCAAAATTAAGGGCTCATTTAGTGCTAATTAAGTACACATAAGCCAAATTTAGGGCTCTGCATTTTTTAAAAATAATGCATAGTACTGCCAACTTGACGTCAAGCCAGCAGTACCATAGACTAAATATTGGTTTTATCGACTTTTTCCTTTCACAGGAATTAAGGGCTCATTTAGGGCTCTTACATGGCCCCGCAACGAAATTTTCAATAACCACCCCTATGCCCAAAAAAACAACCCTCTTTCTAAATAATAAGCCCTCCAGAATTTAAAGTGTACCAGAATTTTGGGCTTTTTTTGGGCTCTTCAAAAATATCTCTATTGATTTTTGGGCTCCAACCCTTAACACCAAAATGCACCCCTGTATGCCCATATAGAGAAAACTTTGAATAAAATTAATCTTTTTTTGAACTTTAAGGTCTTGGGAGACTCTCTGATTTTTGGGCTCTTCGAAAATACCTCTATCGATTTTTGGGCTTCACCCTTAACACCAAATCGCACCCCCGTATGGCCACATGGAGACGACGTTGAATAAAAAACATCTTTTAGCGAACTTTATGGTCTAGGGAGATTCTCTGATTTTTGGGCTCTTCACATATGTCTATATCGATTTTTGGGCTTCAACCCTTAAAATAAAAATGCACCCGTATATGACCATGTAGAGACGACTTTGAATAAAGTTAATCTATTTTTAAACTTCAAGGTCTGGGGAGATTCTCTGATTTTTGGGCTCTTCGAAAATACCCCTATCGATTTTTCGGCTCCAACCCTTGACATCAAAATGCACCCCTGCATGGCCATATAGAGATGAGTTTCACTAAAATCCATCTTTTTGCAAACTTTATGGTCTAGGAATACTCTCTGATTTTTGGGCTTCAACCCTTAACATAAAAATATATAAACCACAAGGTGACACGAACAAAAATTTTAGTAAATTGCAATTAAACCGGCAGGGAAAATTTCTTTGAAAGATGTTCAAAATAATTCTTAATAACAATAAAATAGCATACATGGATATGATAATAATTGATATTTCTGTAAATGTTGCTTGAAAAATCAATATAAAATTGGCTGTCGGGAAAGATGATATTTATATTAATAAATTAAATGGGTATAGGACAATGGTCTTTTTCAAGGAGGAAAAGAACCTCTGAGGATAGCATTAAAAAATAAAATTGTCAGTCAGCAAAGCCAAATGTCGCGGATTGATTTTTAACCCTTTCAGTCACAGGAGCCATTATAGTGGACAGCTTTTTTATTTTCCTTTTTTGTCATTAAATTTTTGAAAGCACGCACAAAACTGGAAATTTTTTGCATTTTTAGTTAGTGAAATACTTCTACTTTAGTGTGATCAAGATATTTTATGAATTTATAAAAATGAATTATTGTCATAAACAAAGGTATGCGGAAAAAAGGGTGTTTTTGTGGATTTAATTTGTTATTGGCGAAATTTGATTATAAACACCTGCTAAAAATACTTGGAACTTAATGGCTTATTATCCAACGAAAAATTACTATCATTGGATTTATAAGCATTCTTAATCGCTATCCAATATGTCGACCGTAATTATGAAAAATTGACAATTTTTTTAATTTACCGGTCAGTACCCAAAAGCCAAATTTAGGGCTCTGCATTTTAAAAAAATAATGCATGGTACTGCCAGCTTGACTTCAAGCCAGCAGTATCATGGACCAAATATTGGTTGTATCGACTTTTTTCTTTCCCTGGAATTAAGGGCTCATTTAGGGCTAATTTAGTACCCAAAGGCCAAATTTAGGGCTCTGCATTTTTTTTAAATAATGCATGGTACTGCCAGCTTGACGTCAAGCCAGCAGTACTATGGACCAAATATTGGTTGTATCCACTCTTATCATCCACAGGAATTAAGGGCTCATTTAGGGCTCTTACATGGCCCTAAAACGAAATTTTCAAAAACAACCCCTAGCACTGAATAGATTACCCCAAAGAATAAATATGAACTAAGTCCTAAATTGAACGAATCAGAATTAAGGACTACTTTTAGGTTCTCCAATTCATCCCAAAATAATTTTCAAAAATCATCACCCAACATTTAAAAACTACCCTAAAATCAAAGTGACACATTAAGTACAAAAAGAGTATAGAAAATGATTGAAATATTCTTAAACCCATAAAAGATACAAAAAGATATAGAAGATATTAACTGAATAAAATTTTTATTTAATTTTCGATATGCTCAATCTGTTTATCAGCCTCTCTACTTTTTTCGTCAAATAATTTAGTAGTAGGCCCAGCGAACTCTTTTGGAGTGTTTAATGTTTCCTAAAGTACACTGAGAGAATTTTTGCTAGAGTAAATGATAAAAATAAATCATATTTTAGGATAGTATCGTTTCAAAATGGGGAAAGCCGAGGTTTTATTTCACTTATTCATATTATACCCTATTTTCCGCATACTTTTGTTTATGACAATAATTCATTTTTATAAATTCATAAAATATCTTGATCACACTAAAGTAGAAGTATTTCACTAACTAAAAATGCAACAAATTTCCAGTTTTGTGCGTGCTTTCAAAAATTTAATGACAAAAAAGGAAAATAAAAAAGGTGTCCACTATAATGGCTCCTCTGACTGAAAGGGTTAAAAATCAATCCGCGACATTTGGCTTTGCTGACTGACAATTTTATTTTTTAATGCTATCCTCAGAGGTTCTTTTCCTCCTTGAAAAAGACCATTGTCCTATACCCATTTAATTTATTAATATAAATATCATCTTTCCCGACAGCCAATTTTATATTGATTTTTCAAGCAACATTTACAGAAATATCAATTATTATCATATCCATGTATGCTATTTTATTGTTATTAAGAATTATTTTGAACATCTTTCAAAGAAATTTTCCCTGCCGGTTTAATTGCAATTTACTAAAATTTTTGTTCGTGTCACCTTGTGGTTTATATATTTTTATGTTAAGGGTTGAAGCCCAAAAATCAGAGAGTATTCCTAGACCATAAAGTTTGCAAAAAGATGGATTTTAATGAAACTCATCTCTATATGGCCATGCAGGGGTGCATTTTGATGTCAAGGGTTGGAGCCGAAAAATCGATAGGGGTATTTTCGAAGAGCCCAAAAATCAGAGAATCTCCCTAGACCTTGAAGTTTACAAATAGATTAATTTTATTCAAAGTCGTCTCTACATGGTCATATACGGGTGCATTTTTATTTTAAGGGTTGAAGCCCAAAAATCGATATAGACATATATGAAGAGCCCAAAAATCAGAGAATCTCCCTAGACCATAAAGTTCGCAAAAAGATGTTTTTTATTCAATGTCGCCTCCATGTGGCCATACGGGGGTGCGATTTGGTGTTAAGGGTGAAGCCCAAAAATCGATAGAGGTATTTTCGAAGAGCCCAAAAATCAGAGAGTCTCCCAAGACCATAAAGTTCAAAAAAAGATTAATTTTATTCAAAGTTTTCTCTATATGGGCATACAGGGGTGCATTTTGGTGTTAAGGGTTGGAGCCCAAAAATCAATAGAGATATTTTTGAAGAGCCCAAAAAAAGCCCAAAATTCTGGTACACTTTAAATTCTGGAGGGCTTATTATTTAGAAAGAGGGTTGTTTTTTTGGGCATAGGGGTGGTTATTGCAAATTTCGTTGTGGGGCCATGTAAGAGCCCTAAATGAGCCCTTAATTCCTGTGAAAGAAAAAAGTTGATAAAACCAATATTTAGTCTATGGAACTGCTGGCTTGACGTCAAGCTGGCAGTACTATGCATTATTTTTAAAAAATGCAGAGCCCTAAATTTGGCTTTTGGGTTCTTAATTAGCACTAAATGAGCCCTTAATTCCTGTGAAAGAAAAAAGTTGATAAAACCAATATTTAGTCTATGGAACTGCTGGCTTGACGTCAAGCTGGCAGTACCATGCATTATTTAAAAAAAATGCAGAGCCCTAAATTTGGCTTTTGGGTACTTAATTAGCCCTAAATGAGCCCTTAATTCCTGTGAAAGAAAAAAGTTGATAAAACCAATATTTAGTCTATGGAACTGCTGGCTTGACGTCAAGCTGGCAGTACCATGCAGTATTTTTAAAAAATGCAGAGCCCTAAATTTGGCTTTTGGGTACTTAATTAGCCCTAAATGAGCCCTTAATTCCTGTGAAAGAAAAAAGTTGATAAAACCAATATTTAGTCTATGGAACTGCTGGCTTGACGTCAAGCTGGCAGTACCATGCATTATTTAAAAAAAATGCAGAGCCCTAAATTTGGCTTTTGGGTACTAAATTAGCCCTAAATGAGCCCTTAATTTTGGCATAGGGTATACTTTGTTTGGACATGGCGGTACTTCCAGGTTTACGCACCTGGGCACGGTCGGTGTTCGCACAATTATGTTTATTTATTAAATATTGTTTTCTTGCATTTATAAATATTTAGGACCAGATAAACCAAGTTTACCCAAGTTTCAAATCGATATCTTATTTCGTGTAGAAATGCGACAGGCGACAAATATTATCTGCAATTATATATATAACAATCATATAATAACTGCAAAAAAAAAATTGAAAATAAAAAAAATTGTTAAATTAACAAATACCAGAGAAAATTTATTCTTAGATAACAATATTAATATTGATCAACAGTAACTTTAACATCACACATCCACTAATACTAATCTTATTACAATAATTATTATTACTTTTATGAATATATTCATATTCTGGACTTACATTGACCCTTAATTAATAATTGAAGATATATGTTGATGTTGGTAATTGGCTTTAGGGTCCAAGGTTGATAAAAACTCAGAGTTTTACATAAACAGACGTTTCGGCTCTGATCGGAGCCCTCATCAGTGATTTATTTAAATCTAAAAATACAGAAAAAGGTTTTGCTAACATAGGATATCTTGTATAAAACAATTTTTTTTTTTTTTGTAAAAATGTAACAAGTAATTATCATTATGTTTTTACATGTAGGTAAATAAATTTTGATATTACTTTAAGGTAAATATTTCATTCACATAACCTAAAAAACTGGATACCAGAAAGCATTTTTTGGAAGGTTGGACATACATACATACATATCACATACATATATCATACATTACATTACATATTATACATAATATATATATATATTATTATTATATATTATTATAATATTATCACATACATATATTATACATACTATACACACATATTATCATATATATATATATATATATAATATTATACATTATATATATATATACCATATATCCACAATATCATACATATATACAACATACAATATGCATACGTACATACACACATACATACATACATATTACACGCATACGACATTATATATACCACACATAAAATATTTTCAAATTCTTTAAATATTATTTCTTTTGGTATGAAGTGCAATCTGTAAAATTTAATTTAATTTAACATTTTTTTCTTTGGCATATTTTCTCTGGAAATTTGTCCGCTGTGATACTTTTGTAGCAAGAAGAACTGAAAAATTGATAGTTTTTTTGCAATGACTTAGAACATAAAGAGTCCGTAGAGTTATACAAAAGGCTTTTCTCAATCGTGGGTATAGACAATGAGGCTGCTTATTCGCAATCAAAGCAATAGAAGAGGAAATGACTTCTTCGCGAGGATCAAAACCAACTATGGTTATCACACCCTCTCCTTTTTAAAGAAATTTTCACATATCAACGTACAGCTAAGAGTAAAATACAACCAAAGGATTCTCTTACTTCGATGTAGAAGAGAAAAAGTACTACCTAAACATCTTCAACTTCACGCTCGCAACTTGGTTTTGTTCGACAACAATATCACACGTACTCATTTATCCGCGATAAATAAATTCAAATTCACCGTACTTAACTTAGAGATTAGAGATATCTGTATCACGATTCACAGATTAGAAAAAGACTTTCAATTCCTTCAACAAAAAATTAAGCAAAAGTTGCCAGCACACATTCACAAACAGTTCTTTCTATACGAGTCCAATAAAGCACAAAAAATTTTCTCGGCACAAAAAAACATTTGTAAATCCAAGTTTGTAAACCTTATCAATGAAAAAAACAATTTCTTGACAAATGACAACGCCTTTTGCCACGATCCCGTTGAATCCTGGTTCACTAACTTGACTGACACGCAGTTTCCACCTGCAGTGGCACCATAGTTGGTTTTGATCCTCGCGAAGAAGTCATTTCCTCTTCTATTGCTTTGATTGCGAATAAGCAGCCTCATTGTCTATACCCACGATTGAGAAAAGCCTTTTGTATAACTCTACGGACTCTTTATGTTCTAAGTCATTGCAAAAAAACTATCAATTTTTCAGTTCTTCTTGCTACAAAAGTATCACAGCGGACAAATTTCCAGAGAAAATATGCCAAAGAAAAAAATGTTAAATTAAATTAAATTTTACAGATTGCACTTCATACCAAAAGAAATAATATTTAAAGAATTTGAAAATATTTTATGTGTGGTATATATAATGTCGTATGCGTGTAATATGTATGTATGTATGTGTGTATGTACGTATGCATATTGTATGTTGTATATATGTATGATATTGTGGATATATGGTATATATATATATAATATATGTATGTGATAATATTATAATAATATATAATAATAATATATATATATATTATGTATAATATGTAATGTAATGTATGATATATGTATGTGATATGTATGTATGTATGTCCAACCTTCCAAAAAATGCTTTCTGGTATCCAGTTTTTTAGGTTATGTGAATGAAATATTTACCTTAAAGTAATATCAAAATTTATTTACCTACATGTAAAAACATAATGATAATTACTTGTTAAATTTTTACAAAAAAAAAAAAATTGTTTTCTACAAGATATCCTATGTTAGCAAAACCTTTTTCTGTATTTTTAGATTTAAATAAATCACTGATGAGGGCTCCGATCAGAGCCGAAACGTCTGATTATGTAAAACTCTGAGTTTTTATCAACCTTGGACCCTAAAGCCAATTACCAACATCAACATTTATGAATATAATTATTAATATAAAATAAACCGTGTACATAAATTTTTTGTTTTTCTTTTAAAGAGTTACTCTTTCGTATATACAGATGAATTAAACAAATTAAAAAAACAAATTATACGATGAATTTAGCGGCACTACTGAGCCACAAAAAACAAAAAAGGCCACAAAAGTCGTTGTTTCTGGAGTGGAATGCGGCCGGAAGGACCGTACTTTCGGCTAGGAGATCAAGAAAATGAAACAAAAGTGGTTTTACAAAAAAATTCCATATTTAACTGAAAATCATTCATTTTTCAGTCGTCTAAGTGTCATTCTCTTTGTTTTTTGATGCTAAAAAAATGTTCATTTCCTGGAAGTTTTGCAACATGTTGTCGATCAGGTGCTTGTGGTTTCTGGATTTTGCGTTCCCTAAGAAATTTTTTATGACAGCTTTCACATACAACCATGTTGTAGTAGTTGTCTGTCTGTCTGTAGTAGGTCGTGTGCGGCATAACTCTCGATAGAATTATCAGATTGAATTGAGCTTTGGCACATTTTATCGGAGCCGAAAAAGTAAGGACAATTTTGTTAACCAGCCACATCCAATCAAAATTGAGGGATTGAGCACTACTTTTGTTTTTGAAAATAACTTTTTGAAAAAATAAAAAATTCCAATACTGGTTTTTGATAGTGCTCATGAATCTCTGCAAATTATCCTGATAACATTTTTTGATTAAATCAAAATTAGAAATGTTACAGTATATTAAAACATGAAAAAAGTCAATATCAAAATTCCATTTTCCAGTTAAATTATACGAGATACGAAAAAACGTTATGATACAATATTATCTTCTACATAAAGACCTACAAATTTGAATTGTAACATTTTTTCATAAGATGCATATTTTTCTTTTTAATTTAAAAAAATACTATTGAAAATCCAAACTTCAATTTTTTAACAATAATATGTGAAATACGAAAAAAACGTAAGAATACAAAGTTGTTCGTTTCAAAAAGATCTACAAATTTTGTCTCACACAGTTTCTGAAAAAAACATATATTTTTCGTTTCAATTCCAAAAAATACGATTAAAATTCAAGAATTCCATTTTTTAGACAAAATATATGAGATACAAAAAAAACGTTTGGATGGAAAATTCTTTGCCTAAATGAGGTCTACAAATTCTCATTAAGACATTTCGGGACAGGATGTATATTTTATGTTTTGATTTTTAATATTAAAAAAATTCGATTTTTTTCACCAAAATATGTGAGATACAAAATAAGCGTTGTTCTGCAAAATCGTTTCCTTAAATAAAGTCTACGATTGTTTTTCCTTTTTGGGATATTTGGAAGAAAATAAATCAATTATTTTGACCATGTAATTTATTAAAAAGTTACTGAAATGTATACAGAAAATCGAGCGCGAAGCATGAGTGTCATGATGAGAATGTGTTCCTTAAGGCCGATAGAGCCTTTAGTAAATTGAATTTCCTGTTTCACTTAAACTGAAAAAGAAATTTAGTGAATTTGAGAAAATGAGTAATTTACATCATCTTTAATATTATAAAATTGGTTTGAGCTTCAGTATTAAATTATAAGAAATAAACTTAAATGTATGCGAAGAGCACAAGATCGAGCGCGAAGCGCGAGGTCCAGAAAGAACGGAGCGCGAAGCGCGACAATCAAATCGCGCGCCCTAGGCGCGCTCAAACTTCCGCGCGAAGCGAACTGCGCACGTAGCGCGCGATGAGAATGCGTCCGCGAAGCGGGCAGATTTTTCTCTTTGCTTTTGTGGGAAAAAACACCGCATACGTAGCAAAAGCTATCAGGATTATTTTTGCAACAGAGCTCCATTTTGCAATTGTTGTGGAATGAGAGTTGAATGATAGCCTAGCGCTAATGGATTGGTGTTAAATACAAATGTCTTCAAGTCCTAGAGTCGATGGCACATACTGTCACTGTGCAGAGGTCTAGCATGAAATGAAGATGGCACGGAGCACGATTTGAACAAGAGCTGTTGCATGTGATTTTCAGTTAAATATGCAGTTTCTTTGTAAAACCACTTTTGTTTCATGTTTTTCTCAAATTTTCCAAATTATCTCGTCAACCGTACAAGATATCAATGAAACAAGTCCACCGTTGGATTCTGCATTGAAAAATGCATCGAAATCATATATTGCTTTTTATTAAAAAATGTGTACATTTTATCTTATGATGTGATTTTAAAAAAATATTTGATTAGAAAAATCTCAAAAACTTGATGTTCTGGGAAAAATGGAGGCCAGATTAGGATTCAGCACAAAAAACTACTTTGAAAATGACATATCTCATCCCATGAGTATATAGGTTACTTTTGTTGACCAACGTAATCAAGTCAGGAATAATTTCTTTACTACGGAAAGTCATGTGTTCTATGAATTATCGTCACTTATGTTTTCAGCTGTAATCTAAAATTTATTTGTTGATCTTGTAGAACGAAGTGCTGCATAAATTATTATAATTTGTTTCGCCTGTAACAATCTTATTCGTGACCATTAAAGCTTCAATCATTTCGTTGGTAAGCAGCTCATATTTTTTTGAAAAAGATACTTTGCGCAGTCCGACTCAATCCTGGAATTCTACCTATTGGTGATTATTGAGCATAATCAAAAAATATTATTTTAACGATTAATTATTCAAAAAACGGATAGCCATCCAAAAGAATAGTGTTGGCTCTGATTGGGTTTGAACCGGGCGTCAGACTCAAGAGCAATACACATGTTTAGATTCGCAAAAGCATCCTAATTACGAATTTTCACTCCAAAATGACGTTTTCATTTGAAAAAACCACTCTGGTCCAAACAGGGCCCAAACCGGGTTACCTACTTAAGTACTAAGTTTTCCACTAAGTAGACTTCTGTATACTACAAACTTTTTCTATTGAACTTTTTCAAATTATTTTGGGGTATCGCTACTTTTCGAATACTCTGTATACATGAATATAACCGTTTGCACATAAAAAGCACAGTTTCTGTCCATCCATTTACAAAAATCCTACCTTAATGTAACTTTATAACCCATTAAAACCTAATATCGTCCTAGAACATTCAAGAAATATTTTAAGACCAAAATTAGGTTAAGATTCACTATTATAAACTATATAAACATGAATTTGAATGTATACAAATTTATTAACAGTTCTCATGTATGGTAGTAATAATACTGGACACCAAAATTAACGATAGTCATAAAAGAGTATTAGATATTTATGCATGGTTGTGGACATTTTTGGGACATCAAACATTTATTTATTCAGAACCGTTACTGAAGACCTCGGATTACGTTCTAGTCTGCGCTTTGATTGAAGATCGTCAGAATTCTAACCTTGCCGATGCAAGCCCTCGGCCAGTAACATTTTAAGACCCATTACAGGCTTTGAGTGCGGACGCGGATATAGACTACCAACCCATCCTTGCCTCTTGCCATGTGCCAAATGAGTAAAAAAAGCTACCCATCCCTCTAGACTCCAACCTGCCGGAAAACGACTATACGACAACCTAGTCCTGCTCTTGACTCAAGACATTCCAGATGCGAGTACAGGTTGGATTTTGAAGTAATTGATTGCGATTACTTCACTTTGCCTAAGATTTTTGGCAAGTTCCAGATGCGAGCATGGAATAAAGTTATGTATTGGACATCGAGAATCTACCCCTGACCACAGAACACGTAGTAACCACAGAGCCGATAGAGAGCCCAGTGTGAAAACGAATTATGATACAAAAGACATTATATGATTAATTGATTGGTAGGGCATTGAGACCCTTTGTATCAACATGCCCTTAGGCAATATCAATAATTAATAAGTGCTTGACTAATTTAAAGTAAGAGTTTTGGCTTGTTCGATTCAGCGGTGGAACTACCATGACATGTGTCCCAGTACTTGCAATTTTGCAGTCGATGATGATTTTATTTTCTATAGTGACATTGAATTTTGAGAAATTCGGAACCGTTCGAACCCTGAAAATACAAAAAACACGACCAAATTTGGACCAGAAACCATTTCCCAAAATAAACAATTATGAGAAAACTAATAAAAAAGGAGGAAAGAAAAAAGAAAGCAACCTTCCACAACTCTTTTTCTTTCTTTCATCCTCTTTTGTCTATACTTCCCACAACCATCTACATAAAAAAACTACTTTCCGATGTTTCAGTGTTCTTTCAGTGCCCTCTTCAAAGCTGAATTCTAAAAAAATTATAAATTTTCACCTATTACATTCCATAGAGGAGAGTTCTGCGTCCCCCTGGAAGGTGATAGGTGACAATTTTTAATTTTTTTAGAATTTTAGCTTTGAAGAGGGTGCTAGAAAAGCACCGAAACGTCGGCAAGAAGTTTTTTCATGTAGATGGTTGTGGGAAGCAAAGACAAAAGAGGACGAAAAACAGAAAAGGGTTTTGGTAGGCTATATTCGTTTTTCTTTCTTACTTTTTTGTTAATTTTCTCATAATTGTTTATTTTGGGAAATGGTTTCTGGTCCAAATTTGGTCGTGTTTTTTGTATTTTCAGGGTTCGAATTTTTGAAATTTTGAATTATACTTTTGTTAGGACGTTAAAGGGAATTTGAGTTTGTAGTGATACGGGCTCGAATTCATTTTTAACACGTGTG
This sequence comes from Diplolepis rosae, assembly GCA_030998225.1. NCBI lineage: Eukaryota > Metazoa > Arthropoda > Insecta > Hymenoptera > Diplolepididae > Diplolepis > Diplolepis rosae. Next base: position 79,286 of record JAPYXD010000726.1, on the reverse strand, counting down.
CTTTTATCGAGTCCCTCGCATGGACTCATATTTTGATAATGCTTTATTAATGATAGTGTTTTATAAAGTGCTTCCCTCATTGAAGCAAATTACGGTTCGTGGTACTGGAAGCACTCTTTTTTCATTTAAAGTACCCTAATTTGTTCAAGATTACCCCCTTGTGTTACGTGGGTCAAATTATAGTTCTTAACATGTGTACAGTAGCTTTTGAAATATGTGGCCATTTAGTTGCTTTGATGAGGATAATTTGGAAAATTAATGTCGCTTCAGATTTGACCCACGAAAGGCTTAGCGAGAAGAATTGGCAGAATCATTGGGAGTGACTTGACAAGCCATTTCCAATCGCCTCAAAGCCATGGGAATGATTCAGAAGCAAGGAAATTGGGTCCACTACGATAATTCCAAGCGCAGAAAATCATGAAGAATACCCGGAGATGCTTTCACGTCGACGGTATGACAGAATATTTACGGTGACAAGGTTATGATCTGCATTTGGTTGGACCAGCTCGTTGTGGTATATTATGAACTGTTGAAACCGAGTAAAACCATCACAGGGGATTGGTATCGAACGGAATTGATGCGTTTACGCCTAGCAAAAACGGCCACAGTACCAAGAAAAACACGACAAAGTTATCCTCCAGCATGAAAATGCCCTACCACATGTCGCAAGACTGGATAAGACATACTTGGAAACGTTGAAATAGGAGGTTTTACCCTACCCGTTTTACCCACTCTTATGAAGAAGTCAAAAAATGAATCGATTCGTGGATCACCTCAAAAGTCGCATCATTTTTTCGAGGCGGTATTCGACAATTAAGGGGTAACACTACTGTAAACGCCAAAAAAAACACGTTTTCTCAAGAATTTTACAGTCTGTTCAACAAGAGCGAGTTCTCGATTTTTCAAAAACTATTAGAGATTTTTGAACTTTTTTTTTTTTTAATGATAGTACATTCAAAGGACTACGGCGCAATCACCAAGGCGATTCAGTAGCGCTCGAATCGTCCGAGAGAGCAGACGTGAGTCATAATGAGTTCTGTGTACGCAAAACGTTTTGAAGCGGTCTTCTTGTGTACCCATCCAAAGGGACCACTTATGTCCTATACAGCCGCTGCTAAATACATCAAAAAGTCGAAATCGTTCGTGAAGAAGTGGGTTGAGCGTTATAAAGCCAATAAAACAGTCGACGATCTGCCTGAAAGAGTCAAATCGCGAGCAACAACGAGCAAGCAGGATAAAGCGATCATAAAGCTGTTCGAGCGTCTCCCCACTCTACGGTTACGAGAGGCCAAGGCTATTCTAGCCGAAAAGAGAGTCAACATCAGTATAAACACCATTCAAAAGCGTCTGGCTGAATCGAATATAAAATACCGTAGTATGCCTGGTCTACCGTTGGCAGTAAATTACTTCAGCGAACCGTTAAACACCCTGTGAAGGTCCATGTTTGGGGTTGCTTCTCATAGCGCAGTTTTGGGTGTTTAGAGCTCTTCACCGAGAACTTGAATGCTTAGAAAATGCTCCAAATATATGAACGTAGTCTTCTAAGGTCTGCTACAAAGATGTTTGGAGCCGATACGGCCGATTGGATCTTACCCTAGCGGACCCGTGTGAGAGAACGGTCATAGAATACTCTGACCGTTCTCTGACTGTTCTATGACCGTTCTATGACCTCACATTATTACGGCTAAGATCGGTAAAAAAGACATTAAAAGCTTTGCAATTATGATTCTGTGGCGAAATTTGGATTAGAAGGTGAAGCAATAAATACAATCATCTTATTTTTCAGCGATAAAAACTAGGAATACATCATGTACCTGTCATTGAAGGCAGTGCAGTGGTTCACCATTTGCGGAACGTGCCCACCAATAGTAAACCTTCACGGTGGAGAGGTTCCGCCAATTGTGAACCACTGCACTGCCTTCAATGACAGGTACATGATGTATTCCTAGTTTTTATCGCTGAAAAATAAGATAATTGTATTTATTGCTTCACCTTCTAATCCAAATTTCGCCACAGAATCATAATTGCAAAGCTTTTAATGTCTTTTTTACCGATCTTAGCCGTAATAATGCGAGGTCATAGAACGGTCATAGAACAGTCAGAGAACGGTCAGAGTATTCTATGACCGTTCTCTCACACGGGTCCGCTAGGGTACAAGAAGATAACGACCCGAAACATCGAAGCCGTCTCTGCACCGCCTGGAAAACAGAAAATGGCATCACAACTTTGGACTGGTCATCACAGTCCCCCGATGCGAATCCAATCGAAAATGTCTGGAGTGTTTTAAAGAGGTAGCTTGCGGGAAAACGTATGTTCACTCTGAAACAGCTCTCGCAAAAAATCAGGAAGATATGGCAAGAATTACCAACGGACTACGATGAAAAATTAGTGGAAAGCATGCCGAAAAGATGCCAGGCCATTCTGGACAACGATGGGGACTGAACTATCTATTAGGTAGTAGCGCCGTAGTCCTTCGAGAGTACTTTTATTTAGAAAAAAAAAACGTTTTAAAATCTCTAATAGTTTTCGAAAAATCGAGGACTCGCTCTTGTTGAACAGACTGTATTTGATGGAAGGAAAGGGAATACAATTATAATGATTTTGGGAGTTATTATTTATAAATAACTGGCTTATATCGACCCTCAATAATATTAATAGATAGATGATTTTTTTACTTTGGCTTTAGGGTCCAGAAATAATGTAAACTCAGGGTTTCATTTTTTCCTCAAACGTTTCGACTCAGATTGGAGTCCTCATCAGTGAGATTTATTTCTATAGAAATTTCTATAGAATAGGTCTAACTAAATTTACGAATAAAAAATTGAAAATTGTACAAAATTTGCTATAAAAATACATAGGGAAGGGACTTAAAAAATTTGAACACGTGTGACGGATAACATTATGATAAAATTGCACATGTAAACCATATAATTGGTCCATACTAACTAAATTCGAACAAAAATAAATAAAAAGTGTGCAGAATTTTTCTATAACAAATGCAAAGGAAGAACATTAAAAATTACACATGTGACGGATAGACATTGTGTTGACAAACGATATCAATGGATTGCACTTTTGAAACTACAGAATAGGTCTAACTAAATTTACGTATAAAAAATTGAAAATTGTACCAAATTTGCTATACAAATACATAGGGAAGGGACTTAAAAAATTTGAATACGTGTAACGGATAACATTATGATAAAATTGCACATGTAAACCATATAACTGGTCCATACTAACTAAATTCGAACAAAAACTAAATAAAAAGTGTGCAGAATTTTTCTATAAAAAATGCAAAGGAAGAACCTTAAAAATTACACATGTGACGGATAGACATTGTGTTAAAAACCGATATAAATGGATTTCACTTTTGAAACTATAGAATAGGTCAAACTAAATTTACGAATAAAAATTGAAAATTGTACCAAATTTGCTATACAAATACATAGGGAAGGGACTTAAAAAATTTGAATACGTGTAACGGATAACATTATGATAAAATTGCACATGTAAACCATATAATTGGTCCATACTAACTTAATTCGAACAAAAACTAAATAAAAAGTGTGCAGAATTTTTCTATAAAAAATGCAAAGGAAGAACCTTAAAAATTACACATGTGAGGGATAGACATTGTGTTGACAAACGATATCAATGGATTGCACTTTTGAAACTACAGAATAGGTCTAACTAAATTTACGTATAAAAAATTGAAAATTGTACCAAATTTGCTATACAAATACATAGGGAAGGGACTTAAAAAATTTGAATACGTGTAACGGATAACATTATGATAAAATTGCACATGTAAACCATATAACTGGTCCATACTAACTAAATTCGAACAAAAACTAAATAAAAAGTGTGCAGAATTTTTCTATAAAAAATGCAAAGGAAGAACCTTAAAAATTACACATGTGACGGATAGACATTGTGTTAAAAACCGATATAAATGGATTTCACTTTTGAAACTATAGAATAGGTCAAACTAAATTTACGAATAAAAATTGAAAATTGTACCAAATTTGCTATACAAATACATAGGGAAGGGACTTAAAAAATTTGAATACGTGTAACGGATAACATTATGATAAAATTGCACATGTAAACCATATAATTGGTCCATACTAACTTAATTCGAACAAAAACTAAATAAAAAGTGTGCAGAATTTTTCTATAAAAAATGCAAAGGAAGAACCTTAAAAATTACACATGTGAGGGATAGACATTGTGTTGACAACCGATATAAATGGATTTCACTTTTGAAACTATAGAATAGGTCAAACTAAATTTACGTATAAAAATTGAAAATAGTACAAAATTTGCTATAAAAATACATAGGGAAGGAACTTAAAAAAATTTTCACGTGTGACGGATAACATTATGATAAAATTGCACACGTAAACCATATATTTGGTCCATACTAACTAAATTTGAAAAAAAATAAAAAGTGTGCAAAATTTTTATATAAAAAATGCAAAAGAAGAACCTTAAAAATTACACATGTGACGGATAGACATTATGGTAAAAAATGATATGAAACAATTGCACGTTTGAAACTATAAAATTGGTCTGAATAACTGAGTTTGCGAAAGAAACTATACAAAAGGTTTTTTTGTGCGAAATTACATCCTGTACAAAATTTTCCCCTATAAAAATGCAAAGGAAGAACCTTAAAATTGCACTTGTGACGACAAACTTTATAGTAAAACTGATATAAAAGAGTTGCATATATGACACTATCAAGTTGGTCTAAATATATAAGAATACATAATGAAGAAACTTAAAGAATCGAAGTGTGATGAATAAACATTGCAGTAACACGGGACGGGGAAAAACCATTGTGGTAAAAAAAAAATTTATAAAAAATTGCACGCGTGAACTGTAAAATTGGTCTGAATAACTAAATCTAATATTAAAATAAAAAATAAAAAATTTTCAATAAAAAATGTTACAAAATGGCAGCACTGGAGACATTTTCGTAATGTGTGTTTTCTTGGAGGAGTTCCGCGGCACGCAACACACAGGGTGCAAAATTTAATTTGGAGCAACATAAATTTCTTAATCTACATGAGAATAGCTAGAAAAACACTTAGGAGATTTAAAAAATATTGATTTTTGTGTAATTGGCAAGCATTTGAAAAAAAAACTCATTTTTCGATCGAAAAAACGGCACTTAATTGTTTACAGCAATTGTTTAAATTAATTTATCGAAAATCCCCTAGTGTTTCTCTTTGAAATGTTATTATAAAGATGTGGGAAAAAACCCGATTAAAAATATTGAAAATTGTTTGAGCTATCCTGCGTGCCGATTTAAAAAAACGTGTTTTGAGAAAAACGCGTTTAGAGTTTTGAGATATGCAATAAAAACGAAAAAATGTCAATGTTAAAACGTCGAGATTTTGGACGAATGGCCTATTTTCAAATCTACTTTTGTTCCACGATTGGTAATTTTTTTGCTGTTATAATAAATCATGGGATGATTCTTGAGTAAAAATCGATGAATAAATCTCATAACCAATTACATTAAAAATACTTCATCATCCTTCAATTTTAATGGTAGTCATTCAATTCTATTTGTAGATTGCAACAATTTTTGTTCGAAATTCACAACAAAGGTGACAAAAAGAGACCAATCGTGAGTCGTGTGATCGCTGATCTCAATGCTTTGCGAAAATCGAAGAAAAAGTAATTCTACGATTCGGAATTCTTTTTCGATAATTATCTTTTAGTTGATTATAAACTAGATTTACTTGCAGAAAGTTTTTAATATATGAATGCTGAACAAACACATTCTTCATTCAGTATTAATTATTCAAAGACAAAGATTTCGTATTCTAGTTGTATTATATCAATACCGTCAAAAAGTAGATTATATAAAGAAACAATACAAAGAACATAAATGCTTATGACAAGTACGAGGTCTGTCCGAAAATTATCGGGCCTACCTTTATATCTCCGCGCCATGGTGTTCGAGCGACCTCTGCGGGCATGAACGCCAACAGTAAAGCCTCACGAACCTATCGGTTGCTTGCTGGCATCTGCCGGACGTATAGTTCATGCGCAGCGTGTCTTTGTTTACAAAGCTATTTTTGAGTTCGGCGAATTTTGTGATTGTTAAAAATGACTGAAAAACAAGATCAACGAATTTGCATCAAATTTTGTTTTCAACTCGGAAAAACGAGTTCGAAAACTATTCAGATGATGCAGAAGGCCTTTGGGAATGAGTGTATGAACAAAACACGAATAAAAGAATGGTATAATCGTTTCAAAGGAGGCCGCACTTCTGTTGATAGCGATTCTCGTTCTGGCCGACCTTCGACGACAAAAACATTGGATAATATTGAGCGGGTGCGACTTACGATTGAAGATGATCGTCGATCAACTGTTCGTGAACTAGAAAACGATCTCGGAATACCGAAAACTACTGTTTGGGAAATTTTGAACAAGATTTTAGGAATGACTCGCGTGTGTGCGGTGACTGGCTTCTTCACCACGATAACGCGCCAGCGCATTCATTGAATCTTGTACAGCAGTTTCTGAGTGAACACAGTATCGCATTGCTTCGACAACCTCCGTACAGTCCCGACATAGCCCCCTGTGACTTTTGGCTGTTTCCAAAACTCAAAAAACCACTCAAAGGACAGCGATTCGATGACAAAACGACGGTTGAAAATAATGCGACGAGCGTACTCAAGGCCATCCCTAAAAATTAGTTCCAGGACTGTTTCGAGAAATGGAAACATCGCTGGAACCGTGTTATTCAATCAAGTGGGGATTACTTTGAAGGATGCCACCCGCCCGATAATGAAGAATAACGCCAGCGCGGAGATATTAAGATAGGCCCGATACTTTCCGGACAGACCTCGTACAATTAGCTCAGATATGAATGAATAAAATAACGATATTGGTAATAAAATAAGTGTTCCAAAGTTGGGTATATGTTTTTCAGATTTAATTTTTAAACGTCATCTTTTCACCAAGTTATTCGCAAATAACGATGGCTGTTTGTATTGAATATGATTTTACTGCGAATAATTTCAGGCATCTAACTCAACATTTGGAAATAGATCATAATTATATGCTATCTTATGAGTACACGTGTTCTTGTCAGCGAATTTTTTCTGATATGAAGTCATTCATCAGTCATTTAAATACGTGTCGAGAAAAAAACGCAGGGTCCTTAGAATCATCAGAAAGCATTGAGTTGCCTTTGTGTGATTTTACTATTCACGAAGTTCCTAATCAAAAACTCAAGGACTGAAGTCAGAATAATGGGTCACTTACTAATGCATCGCAAGAAAAGAAAGAAGATGCAATTAAAAAATTTGTCGAAATTACAGGAGAGAAAGTTGACATTTTTGGCAGTAAGTTCAACAGTTCTCTGTACTTGCCCCATTCCTTTATACAAAAGGTGGTTGAGGGATTTGAACAATTCTTTCAAGATGATCTTTCGAAATCTCTAGAGGACGCGATTGTTTTTATAACAGGATGTGACGAAAGCAAAAAAAAAAAAGAAATCAATCAACTTCTTGGTACCTTTTCGAACTCTTCGAAAGGCTTGAAAACCCGGTACCTCGGGAAAAAGAAATTGGAACAAAAAAATTTGTATATTCCACCACAAAATATTGTTGTTGACGATGAGGAAAAGTTGAGTCACGCTCCAAGTATAGGCCAATTCATTACAATAAAGCTCGTGTTAAAAAAGTTTTTTGAGACATCAGACAATTTTGAAAAACTTCAAACGTTCATGAGAGAATTAGAAAACAATGGTCCTCGAATGTTACGACATTTTTGTCAGGGTTCTCTGTGGAAAGAAATTAAAACAAAATTTCCTGAAAAATACTTAGTTCCGCTATTCTTGTATTTTGATGATTTTTGTGTGGGAAACACTTTAGGTTCACACAGTTCATCAAATAAAATTGGTGCTGTGTATTACACGATCCCTGCTTTCGCCCCTCAATTTCCAAATAATCTCGATAATATTTTCACTGCTCTCTTATTTAAATCAAATGATAGGGGTGCATTTGGAAACGCAGCAGTTTTTGACACTTTGATAAACTACTTGAAAAGTCTGGAAGATAAAGGGCTCATTATCGAACCTGTAGGCAAAAGTATCGTTCTCCATTTTGCAATGAGTTTGATTCTTAGTGACAACTTGGGAGTGCATAGTCTTCTAGGTTTTTTCGAAGGTTTCACTGCCAATTACCCTTGTAGAGCGTGTAAAGTACATAAAAATGCCATTCGTCAAAATTCGCCACTTGATACCAACTTATAACGTAACAAGGAAAATTACGAAATCGATTTGGCGTTGAAAGACGTTTCGCAAACTGGGATTACGAAAAATTGCATATTCAATTCATTACTGAACTTTCACGCAGTTGAAAATATTTCATTCCATCTCATACACGATGCTTACTTAGGATTTCTTCGTAACGACGTAGCTTTGATAGTTCAGAGTATCATGGAGCTGACAGACACATCTTTGAACGCAATAAACTCCAGAATAATCAATTTTAACTATGGCATAGATCAGAGAGATAAACCTCCGGCCATCTCACAGAAGCATATGGACCAAAAAAATATAATTTTTTATGCATCTGAGATGATGAAGTTAATCAAATATTTTCCTTTTTTATTTGGTGACATGATTACAGAAAATACACCAGTGTGGAAGTTTTTTTTGACTTTACGTCAAATTCTCGTTTACTTGGACAGTCAGAGTTTGCAAGTAGAAATAGCAGAACAGTTGAGAATTCACATTTTCAATTACTTTCGTTTACAACATGACCTATTTCCTACTGAAAAACTTAAGCCTAAGCATCATTACCTTTCGCATTACCCGGATTTAATTACACTTATCGGACCTATAATACATGCATAGTGCATGCGATACGAAGCGAACCACCAAAATTTTTTATCTTACGCTAAAAATATGAAAAATCATAGAAACATCCCGTTATCTTTGGCAAAAAAGCATCAATTATCTTTAGCTGGATATTTTGAAAGGAGTCGGCCAGAGGATTCGAAAACGAATTCAGGACCGCGACGAGTAATATCCCTACAGTTATTAGAGAACTACGAGAATTTTTATCCGTGTTTCACATTGTTTAATTTTCCCGAAGTTGTTCCAACGACGAATTGGATCGAAGTACAATATAAAATCTACAAAAAAGGTTTCTTTCTTGTAAGCAACGAACACAACGAACTGGAACCTTCTTTTTGCGAAATCGAACATATATTAATAAGTAACGATCAAGACTGTCATTTTTATGTAATGAATTGGGAAACAATCTGTTTCAATTCCCATGTACACGCTTATCAAATTGAACCAACACTACAATGGCAAATTATATCGACCGTTATAATCGAATCGAAAAGCAAATGTTCGCAGGGGATGAGAAATTTTAATCTGATAAATATATGAAAAATATAATAAATCGACAATATTGAATTAAAAAATATGTGCAACATTGAATTTCAAATAAATAACCATTTGATTATTCCTGGCAACTTTGATTCCTATTTCTATTCACTCTTCCCAATAATTCATATACCTTCAACTCAATTAATTCATTCATTCAGTCATGAATTATTAATCATATTAATAATCAATTGAATGATTTTTTCATTATTAATTAATTATATACATATTCCTATTAATTTATAATAATTTCATTGAAATATATTTTTATTGGAAATTTAATATTATTATTGGTTATGTTACGCGATTTTAATTTTCTTTTAACCTTCAAATTATATTTCCTTTGTATGAGAAAAGATTTAATTTTGATATCAAAGGAAATACTTCAACAGTGAACGGATGGCATTTGAAACGACAATCCTTCAACTATTAAAGGATTTCCTCTCAAGCCAATTTTGAATGGAAAATCCTTTAACAGTGAAAGGAATCGCTTGGCACTTAATAGACTGTTTTTAGAGTGCATATACTGTAGATCGAAAAAGCATCGACGGTAATATTACAAGCTCTCTTGAAATATTAAACTCCTCTATTTGACTAAAACATACCCTACCAAATTTACAAGCCATTGCGATTTCACACAGCCGTCAGGAAAACTACATAACCTCAAAGCATACTTAGTATTGCCTGTGAAGATTACGTGTTCAGAGTAGATAATTTTCTTCGCGATAGACAGTACAGGGTGCACAGCGCAAAATGAGCTTAAAAAAGGGGAAATAGGGTGATTTTTTCACGAAAAAGGGGAAAGATTAAACATTAATTTTTACATCGTGACATGTTTCCGTACATGTTCCTTATTACATTGACCCACAGTTATAATTCTGTAATATTTATTTTGGCTTGGGGTCAGCTTAGTTTCTAATTATATATGTCATAGAGGACATAAACATTAGGAAGGCAAACGTTTCGGCCACAGATGGGGGCCCTCTTCAGTGCCAATTAGCTTAATTGTAACCTTTAAATATTTATTAACTAATACATGCAATTAAAAAATATATGGGATTTTTTGTTTTTTTATTTTTTTCCTTTTTGCTTATTAATTAAAAATAGATTAAACATGCAGAAAAACTTATGAGTAAGCGAGTTTCTAGGTGTGAAGAAACCAGGCCGTTACAAAAACTGATCCAACAAGTAATCCTCTCCCACAGGAACCGTGAAAAATGCGGCCGCGGAACGCACTCCCTCAAGGGCACATATATAAACACAATTATTTCAAACCAGAAAGAAACAACACACTGGAGAATATAACGTGGGTCCTTGGTAAAGCACGCACAGCAAACCACACATATGCACGAGCACCAGAAGTAAAGGACACTGAAGTTAAAACAATCAGAACATTGCAATTGGTACAGAAAAATTTATTTATTTTCTCAAAAACCACAGAGATGACAGACGGATGTAAGTCCACCACTCTGCCACATGGCTGCCACAATGCTCTCCATATACGTCAAACTCTGAACACTTGTCTTCCTAAACACGACTTATTCCCAAATCAGTTTTCTTCTAGCCATGTGGCAGAGTGGTGGAATTACATCCGTCTGTCATCTCTGTGGTTTTTGAGAAAATAAATAAATTTTTCTGTACCAATTGCAATGTTCTGATTGTTTTAACTTCAGTGTCCTTTACTTCTGGTGCTCGTGCATATGTGTGGTTTGCTGTGCGTGCTTTACCAAGGACCCACGTTATATTCTCCAGTGTGTTGTTTCTTTCTGGTTTGAAATAATTGTGTTTATATATGTGCCCTTTAGGGAGTGCGTTCCGCGGCCGCATTTTTCACGGTTCCTGTGGGAGAGGATTACTTGTTGGATCAGTTTTTGGAACGGCCTGGTTTCTTCACACCTAGAAACTCGCTTACTCATAAGTTTTTCTGCATGTTTAATCTATTTTTAATTAATAAGCAAAAAGGAAAAAAAAAACAAAAAAACAAAAAATCCCAAGCCAAAATAAATATTACAGAATTAATTTTTACATGTACAAAAGAAGAAAAAAATGTTTTTAAATGAAATGTTATATTTTTATTAATCTCTATATTAGTTATAATGTTCTATTCAGTCGATTTTCTAAATCTATTATTGTTTTCTTCACAACGTAGACTAAAGGAACAGAATCGTCTTCAAAAAGAGATTTAACACCTAGACGTTTCTCTTAATTCAAACTAAGAATATTATAAGTCTACGTGAAATATATATTTATAAAAACATTTTTTGGTTCACAGCTTGGAGAAATATAAACATCTTGAAGTTTTAAAGGAACTTATATGTATTTAAGAATCTAAGCGAAGTACGTTAAAGTTTTTTTGGCCCACAATCTTTGGGAATCGAGAAATATCTTTTGAAAACTGATTTATACATCTAGCAAAAATATATTTAACATTTTTTCATTCTCGCCGTAGACGAACATATTTATTTGTATTACTCTCTAAATCAGAAATCTTTCAAAATATACTGATTTTCAGCGAAGTTTGACTGATTCAGATTTAGAGAGTACTTAAACTGAGTTTATGACACTCGCTTGCGAAGAGAATTTTTCCGCGTGATTCAAATATTGTATTTTTAATGAAAAAAGGGGGAAGGTTTTCGAGAATAGGGGGAAAAAGGGTAATTTCTCAAAAAAAAAGGGGAAACGCCGAAAAAAAGGGGAAGACTGTGCACCCTGACAGTGGTAAAGTTACACAACATTTTTTTTACAGTGTAGTTTTGTATAGGACACCCTTAATTTTTGGAATATGCCAACTTTGGTATGTTATTGGCATCTTTTTGGTATGCTTTTTCCAAGTGATAATTACGACGGAATTATTGTTTTTCATTTATTTTTTTAAATAAAAACTTAAAAACTGATTATTTCGGTGTTATTATGTAAGTATAATTTTGCATTATAATGTTTAAATTTAAAAATAATGTAATTATACGAGCACCTGCAAAAATAACTATCACTTGGAAAAAGCATACCAAAAAAATGCCAACAAGATGCTAATAACATGCCAAAGTTGGCATATTCCAAAAAGTAAGAGATCATAGTGTCTTAAGATTAATGTAACATATCTCAGAGAAATAAATCGATTCAGGACAATTCAAAAAGTAAATGAAAAGTTATAAGCAATTTTAGGTTAGAATATCTCAAAACTCCGACGTATCGGAAAAGTTAAGACAACGTATTCGTTTTTAGGACATCAAAATCCTTCGAGGTCATATCTAGTCCCGTCTTTGGTTACAAAAAAAGAGTAATTTTTGTCCGTCTGTGTAATGATTGACCGATAATGATATTCTTATAAAGATTTTCCTACACGGAGAAAAATAGTTGAAGTAATTTTACTCAACTTCCGATCAAATTTGGGACATATGGACAAGTTAGAAGTTATTTAGTATCATTGTAATTATTTGTGATATATTAAATGTTCAAAAATGAATCAAAGTTGAGTGAAATTCAGAAGTGTAGGGTGAAGTATGAAAGCGTGCATTAAAAATGTCTAAATATATATATATTATTACTCGCAGCATAATTATAAAACACCAATCTTTTATTAAATCACAAAAATAGTAGAGCTTTGCGTTCATTCTACTCTACGCTTCAATCGAAAGTTAAGTAAACCGTGAATTGCAAGACTTATTCCACCAGCTATATCTATTCACACAGGAAAGAATGAAAGTAATCTGCGCCTTGGGCAAACATAAAATATTTTTAATGTGAAATACGTGTTTAATTTTCAGCATAATGATGTTCCAAGTTATTATGTTTAATTAATTAGGTGAGTTTAAAATTTTTGTCACTGCCTACATTATCGGAGATTCACTAGTCGCCGCGTATCAGATAGGATACGTTGTCGACAGGTATCCTCGTAGACAATTACCAACTATTATATCGCAAATAAAGCAAATGAATTCAAAATTCAAAGAATTTGAAAATCTTTCTGTGGAAAAAAAGACGTTTTCGACGGCGCTGGGATTCGAGCACAGGTCTTTCGATTGCCTTTTCCACAGAAAGATTTTCAAATTCTTTGAATATTGTATTCATTTGCTTTATTTGCGATATAATAGTTTGAAATTGTCTAAGAGAAAACATGCCGACAACGTATCCTATCTGATACGCGACTAGTGAACCTCCGATAATGAAGGCAGCGACAAAAATTTCAAACTCACCTAATTAATTTGAAATCAATTTACAGCCGCAAGGCAGAGCCACTTGGCGATATAAGGAGATCTTCCTGTGGAGAATTGAATGTCGGACGCCTGTGTAGCTCAGTAGTTAGAGCAGTCGATCGGCAATCGAAAGACCTGGACTCGAATCCCAGCGCAGTCGAAAGCGTCTTTTTTTCCAAAGAAAGATTTTCAAATTCTTTGAATTTTGAATTCATTTGCTTTAATGGCGATATAATAGTTTGAAATTGTCTACGAGGATACCTGTCGACAATGTACCCTATCTGATACGCGACTAGTGAACCTCCGATAATGTAGGCAGTGACAAAAATTTCAAACTCACCTAATAATTTGAAATCAATTTACAGCCGCAAGGCAGAGCCACTTGGCGACATAAGGAGATCTTCCTGTGGAGAATTGAATGTCGGACGCCTGTGTAGCTCAGTAGTTAGAGCAGTCGACCGGCAATCGAAAGACCTGGACTCGAATCCCAGCGCAGTCGAAAGCGTCTTTTTTTCCACAGAATGATTTTCAAATTCTTTGAATTTTGAATTCATTTGCTTTAATGGCGATATAATAGTTTGAAATTGTCTACGAGGATACCTGTCGACAATGTATCCTATCTGATACGCGACTAATGATTCTCCAATAATCTAGACAGTGACAAAAATTTCAAACTCACCTAATTAATTTGAAATCAATTTACAGCCGCAAGGCAGAGCCACTTGGCGATATAAGGAGATCTTCCTGTGGAGAATTGAATGTCGGACGCCTGTGTAGCTCAGTAGTTAGAGCAGTCGATCGGCAATCGAAAGACCTGGACTCGAATCCCAGCGCAGTCGAAAGCGTCTTTTTTTCCAAAGAAAGATTTTCAAATTCTTTGAATTTTGAATTCATTTGCTTTAATGGCGATATAATAGTTTGAAATTGTCTACGAGGATACCTGTCGACAATGTACCCTATCTGATACGCGACTAGTGAACCTCCGATAATGTAGGCAGTGACAAAAATTTCAAACTCACCTAATAATTTGAAATCAATTTACAGCCGCAAGGCAGAGCCACTTGGCGATATAAGGAGATCTTCCTGTGGAGAATTGAATGTCGGACGCCTGTGTAGCTCAGTAGTTAGAGCAGTCGACCGGCAATCGAAAGACCTGGACTCGAATCCCAGCGCAGTCGAAAGCGTCTTTTTTTCCACAGAATGATTTTCAAATTCTTTGAATTTTGAATTCATTTGCTTTAATGGCGATATAATAGTTTGAAATTGTCTACGAGGATACCTGTCGACAATGTACCCTATCTGATACGCGACTAGTGAACCTCCGATAATGTAGGCAGTGACAAAAATTTCAAACTCACCTAATAATTTGAAATCAATTTACAGCCGCAAGGCAGAGCCACTTGGCGACATAAGGAGATCTTCCTGTGGAGAATTGAATGTCGGACGCCTGTGTAGCTCAGTAGTTAGAGCAGTCGACCGGCAATCGAAAGACCTGGACTCGAATCCCAGCGCAGTCGAAAGCGTCTTTTTTTCCACAGAATGATTTTCAAATTCTTTGAATTTTGAATTCATTTGCTTTAATGGCGATATAATAGTTTGAAATTGTCTAAGAGAAAACATGCCGAAAACGTATCCTATCTGATACGCGACTAGTGAACCTCCGATAATGTAGGCAGCGACCAAAATTTAAAACTCACCTAATTAATTTGAAATCAATTTACAGCCGCAAGGCAGAGGCACTTGGCGATATAAGGAGACCTTCCTGTGGAGAATTGAATGTCGGACGCCTATGTAGCTCTGTGGTTAGAACAGTCGACTGGCAATCGAAAGAACTGGGCTCGAATCCCAGCGCAGTCGAAAACGTCTTTTTTTCCACAGAATGATTTTCAAATTTTTTGAATATTGAATTCATCTGCTTTATTTGCGATATAATAGTTTGAAATTGTCTACGAGGATACCTGTCGACAACGTACCCTATCTGATACGCGACTAGTGAACCTCCGATAATGTAGGCAGCGACAAAAATTTCAAACTCACCTAATTAATTTGAAATCAATTTACAGCCGCAAGGCAGAGCCACTTAGCGATATAAGGAGACCTTCCTGTGGAGAATTGAATGTCGGACGCCTGTGTAGCTCAGTGGTTAAAGCAGTCGACCGGCAATTGAAAGACCTGGTAGTCTAAGAGCTGGCTACAGAGCAAGCAACATGACACGGTTAATGGAATTTCTCACCTGGAATAGGTACTATTACTGCCGAGAAAGCGGTACACCAATTGTCAGAAGGCGCACTGGAAGCTTAATGCGTGAGCGGGCGTTCAAAGTTGCAAAATTTTCGTCAAAAAAAACTGATTCGGAAAATGGCTGAAAATTTGCACACGCATTGAAGACTATGAGAGAAAATTGGAAAAAAATTGTCAGAAGGGTAAGTGGAAGCTAAAGGGGTGTCAGAAGCTGCCAAAGTTGCAAAAAATTTTGGCAAATTTACATGACTAGGAAAATTTCTGACAACTTGCATTTTTATTGTTTACATATAGTATAAACTGCGTGCAAATTGTCAGAAGGCAAAGTGGAAGCGTTCATGAGAAAATCGGGTGCAAAGTACGAGAGCGTCTTTTGGCGCCCGGCGTAACGTCATCGCTTTTCTCTTAATTTTCGCACCCTACATGTTTCGGATCACTTCTGACAATTAATATGAATATCCATAAAGGTCTCAAGGATCTATTAATAAAATTTCAGAAGTCAAATAAGAAGACACTTATACATTTTTATAGGAAATTTAATGAAATTAATAATAAACAAGACTTATATCGACGCTTAGTATTAATATTCAAATATTGTTGATGTGTTTAGTTGACATGAGGGTCTAGAAAAAATGTATCTCGAATTTTCATATTTTAAAACGTTTCGACTCAGGTTGGAGTCCTCATCAGTGAGATTTATTTCTATAAAAAATACAAAGGCGGAAAACTTATAAATTTCCCGTGTGACGGATAAACATTGAGGTAAGAAAAGTGATATAAAAGAATTGCAAGTGTGAAACTATAAAATTGTACTAAATAACTAAATTTGCGATAAAGTAAAACTGTACAAAAATTTTTTTCTGTAAAATTACTGAAGAGAAACTTAAAGAATAGCACGTGTGAAGGATAAAACATTGCGGTAAAAACGATATAATTAAATTGCACAAACGAAACTACAAAATGCTCTAAAAAAATTGGATTTACAAGAAAATAAAGTGTACAAGAAATTCTGTTCTGTAAAAATATGAAGGAGTTAATTTTGTTTGTAACAAAATAAAAATCAATCGGTTTCGCTTTCTTCCTCATTTTCTTCTAATTCAGGATCCTCGTCGCTGAATGGGCAAGGAGACATGGCATAAGATCGACGATCATTTCGAATGTGTTTAACCTCAGTAAATTAAAAAAAATTCAAGATGCGACATTTAGCTTGGAAAAACATTAAATCATGAAAGATTCTGATAATTTACTTGCATTTATCAATGTAGTAAAACAAAATTTGAATCCTTTCGATTGCGCGGAAATGAATAACGACTTATTATGCAATATAAAAACTGGTCCCTGTGCGTCTGAATCTGTGGCTGATTTTCTTTTAAATGTCGAAAAAAAAGGACAGGAACTGCGAGATAAATTTATTTTCGAATGTTCACAAGATAATTGCAGATTTGAATCAGTTATTAGGCAGAATAAAATAATTAACTTTACCAGTTGTAATAAAAAGCAAAAAATAACAATCAACCATAAAATACAGGAAGTTTGAATGCAACGCGATTTATTTGGTCGAATGTTAGGGATTTCCCTGGAAGAGGCGACAGATGTAGAAAAAATGTTTTCGTTTCCGATGACTCCGATGCCTACTTCATTATGTCATCTAGATGGCACGATTTGTAAAACCTAAAAATCGGCTATGATGAAATTTTTGTGAAATGACAGTGCTTTACCGACCGACATCTATGTTTTAATTGTTGATGGCTTTTATTTAATTCATTCTATGAAAGATGTGCCACAATTGTTCGGCAACATTTCAAAAAAAAATTTACAGATTCTTACGAGTTATAATGCTTTATGTGTGCATATAGTTTTCGATCGCTACTGTTGACCTTCTATTAAAGATTATGAACGTTCGTTGAAGAGGAGTTTCGATAGTAACCATGAGTACGTCATCTCTGGTCTGGAACAAGCTAGGACACATGATTTTGCCAAAGAACTTAGGAACGAAAAATTTAAGCAAGCTCTTGTCCTTTTTCTAATTTCACATTGGCAAAGTAATGATGTAGCCCCTTTTATAGGAAACAAAACTATTTTATTAAATTTTATTCATTGTTACTCGTACAGCGTCGATTTCAATGGTAATGTTATTCGAACGGAAAATCCCGATTTGTTTTGTCCTTCGCACCAAGAGGCTTACACTAAAATTATTTATCATGCGTCTAAAATAAGTTCAGATTCTAATATTGTTATAAAGTGTTCTGATACAGATATCGTTGTAATTATGTTAGGAAACTTAATCTTAATTCATTTATAATTACTTCTTTCTTTTTCACGCAAGTTCTTTATATTAAATTCATTTCATGAAAATTTAAACAACAAGATAATAATAATTTGGAATTCGCAATTGTAAAATCCATATTTTGAAAATATACAACACAGAAAATAAAAAAACCTTCTTTTAAATTTTTTTACAGAAGATGTTTTTTGATAATAATGCAATTTTTTAATGTACATTTCAAACTTTACTTTCATTAAACTTCATACGTAGTTATAATAAAAATGTATACTAAATATTAATTAATAATTATATTATATATCTCAACAATGATAATTATAATAATTTATTAATTAATTATATTAATTTAAAAAAATATTTTATGAATAATTTATGAAAAAAGTTGATTTATTTTTACTTGAGTAAGGCTCAAAAACATTATTGACGACACTTACTCTCACAAGCTCTGAATAACTCTTGCAGTCACTATATAAGAAACTTCCAAGTTTTATGTCTGAGGGTTGTAAGCGAGCGTGTGCGTGATTCGACAAAAGCGTATCGTACTATATATAAGTATAGATAAATATTTTGGTCTTACCGGTATTTCTATTTTGGAAGGTATAAGTATAGTTATTAGGTTTATATATGTAAGGTTATATGTTTAAGTGTATTTATGATTAAAAATATGATTAGCTACAACTGAATGGTGTGACTATATTTGTATGCTGTTTATGCATGTATGTATCTATGTATGTATCAGACGACTATTGCTAGGCTCGAGGTAAGAATTTTTTTATATTTAAGAGAGCCATACCATTGCCAGTTAAAATAATACACCCGATGCTCATTTTACTCAACTACGATGTGAAGCACCTCAAGCGTCGGTGATATACTTATACATTTCATGTTAACCCACTGACGCATGTTGATGCCCTGTCGTCGACAACGTTTTACTCAACTCTTTATTATTCCCTATGTAACGCTTATTGTTATCCACTTTGGATGAATTAGGTATTTATCAAATTCATTTTACCTGACTAGGATTTAATAGGTGTTCAAATGTCCTTATGTCACAAGTTTAATTGACAGAGTTGAGTAAAATTACTTTAACTATTTTTCTCCTTGTATAATTACGAAGAAATTATAGGAAAATAATTACCAACAAATCATTATCGGTCCAGGTTGATCTAAAATTTATGTACCGGACTCTGAAGTTGACTGCGTTCCACGACAAGCAAGGTAGCCAACCTGGAAAAAATGATGTGTTTTCTACACACATGATGGAAAATTCAAACCACTCACACAATGAAAAATTTTAATTCTACCAATGCACAAATCGACTGTTTATGAGGTAAACGTAATGTCAAAAATTAATTAATATTAAATTAGTCATAATATTTTTTTATTAAATTGAATTTGATGTAAAATTATATGAAGTAATTTGCATATACAGTATATGAGATTTAAAATACGCAATTAATAATTTAACAACCATCAAAGTTTCCATAAAACAGGATACTTTATAGATTCTTTGATGACTTGTAAATAATTAAAACTGGTAGATGATATTTTAAATCAATTTAATCATTAATATTTCCAAATTTTCTTGTTTTGTCATTTCTTTTCTTAGGCTAAACCTGTAGTGGTCACATTGCCTAAAAATAACGTAGTGGTCACACTGGACCCAATGAACCCCAGCAAGTAAAAACAGTTTCCATTTGTGCACACTGGGAGAATAGTTTGATTTGGTTTAAAAATATTATTTAATATACGGAAAAACAGTTAATATTTCTTTTTTGTTGGTCGCATAATCAAGATATGTTTGTTTTGAACAAACAAACTGTTCTTTGAGTGCACTCGAATGAATTTTATTTATTTAATCTATTCTATTCATTTATAGAAAATTAGTACAATTTGTTTAACAGTATTCTATATCTTTTATTTTTGTTGAAAGTTTGAATTTCGTGCCATTAGTAAATAAGTTATATTTTCTAGGTTGGCTGCCTTGACTCTTCTAAACTATAAGAAACTTCAGAGTTCGGTACCTAAACTTTAGTTTAACCTCGGTCTATAATTAATTTTCTATAAAAATGTTCGTAAAGGATTCCCTAGACTTTTCAGTAAAATATTCTTAAGTATACATTAGAATCTTCCTGAATGGTTCTGCGAATATTTTGTACTATGTTGGTAAATAATAAAGCTACAAATTTACAATTGTTGCAGAATTTATGAATACTGAACATTAATGCATCTACATGCTGACAATAAAAAACACCTAATAATTTCAAAATCTTCCATAAAGATGCAATGTTTTTGCAATACATTGTTTGAAATTGTAAAAATTGAAAATCCAACCTACAATTATCAAACTGGCAAAAAAATTACATACGCAATCCCTGTTGACGCCGGTACCTGGATTGTAACCATATTCATGTTCCTCTGCCATTAACGATTTGTAAAAACAATGTTTCAATATAAACCTGGAAACTGTCACCAACGAGCAATATAATTAATCCTTATATTCTTTATATGACATCAAGAAACCAAACTTCGGCTACTAGCTAGGTAGTAGAGATGGGTACATAATGTGCACAGTGGGTTCACTCCAGCCCCCGGAATCTCTGGAGTTGAAAATGTCACAGATGTTGACCGTTGGCCACCGTGGCGCTGGCTGTTCATGAGGCCGACTTTATACAGATTAGCATTATAGAACATTGAAATTTAACGTTTTTTGTGAAAAATTGGTGTCTGAAGTGCTTTTGTGTGCTTTTTAGGTAAATTGGAATGGTTTTAACAGTCGGTGATATAAAAATTTAAGTGAAAATGCGGAAATTTGTTGCTATAGGTTGCAAAACAGGCTACACATAATGCTCTGAAAAAGTGCATTGTTTTGTGGTTTATTTATCATGAGCGCCTTTAACTTATTAAAATTTAATCTATACTAAATTTAAAACGCATTGAATAAAAAAATCAACAAAGCTGACTGACTGAACTTAAGGTATTATAGAGAGGGATGGGCGATCTTCAAAAAAAAGAATTGATTCTGAAATCATTGATTCTGAAATTATTGATTCAATTTGATCGATTAATCGGTTAAAAAGATCATTTTTGAATCGATCTTCAAAAATCGATACTTTTTTCTGAAAATGATAAATTTCTGTAAAATAACCTTTTTTTAAAATGTTTTATAACAATTGGAGATATAATTGTTACTTGCATATTTTGTGAATTTAAATTATCAAAATAAAAAAGTGTTTATATCAATAAAAAAGGAAATTAGGCTTAAAAAACACACTATATTTGCGAATCAGGAACGTTTTTTATTTTTTAAAATTACACAATTTCTAAAGCAAAATGCGTATTATTAGTGATAAAGTTTCTGACATAAATATGAAGTATTACTATAAAGTTTATAATATTAATATACTTTGAACTTTGGATATCACTTAAAGTATTATTTATGATTAAATTTCTGGCATAAATATGAAGTATTACTATAAAGTTTATAATATTAATATACTTTGAACTATGAATATCACTTAAAGTATTATTTGTGATAAAATTTCTGGCATAAATATGAAGTATTATTAAAAAGTTTATAATATTAATATACTTTGTATATCACATTAAGGATATTCTCGTGCTCGACCCCTTGATCTCTCTTTTAAACTAAAAAACAGTTCATAGGAACAGTTCATAGAAATAGGAAACAGGAAAAAAAGAAAGGAGAATCGTTCGTAAAGATCGAAAAAAATGGTAGGGTATCGATTTTCCAAAATCGAATTTCTCCAAAATACATTTTCTCCAAAAATCAGCAATTTCAGAGCGTACAGCATTGCGTGTCAGCATGCAATGTAGGAAGACAAGAGTGGTGTTTGGTTTAAAAAAAGGGTGAAAGTCGGTAAGGTAGGCAGGTTTTTAAAAAATAAAGAAACAGATGGCACGAAGAATATATTTCTTATGAGGTTACTAAAGTATTCTGCGAAAATATTATTTTGAATGCGAAGAAGTATTTGTGATGATTTTTCAAAGAGCTCGTCATTGTAAGAAGTAAACCAGGTGATCTAAGTGCTTAAAATACACCTTCCTCAGGGAAGTTGAGCTGAGAACGGAAATTTAAGATACCTGCTTTATATTTTAGAGATCCTGTCATTTTGAAAATTATATTTAGTAGTCCAAGTGCCTAAAATACATCTTCCTCGTGGAACTTAAGCTGAGAAATAAAATTTAAGATACCTGGTTTATATTTTAGAGATCCCGTCATTTTGAAAATTATATCTAGTAGTCCAGGTGTTGAAATACACCTTCCTCAGGGATATAATTCTCAAAATGACGGGATCTCTATGATATGAACTAGGTATCTTAAATTTCAATTCTCAGCTTAAGTTCCCTGAGGAAGATGTTTTTTAAGCACCTGGACTACTAAATATAATTTTCAAAATGACTAGATCTCTAAAATATAAACTATTTATCTTAATATTTAGTTCTCAGCTTTAGTTCCCTGAGGAAGATGTTTTTTAAGCACCTGGACTACTAAATATAATTTTCAAAATGACAAGATTTCTAAAATATGAACTAGGTATCTGAAATTTCAGTTCTCAGCTTAAGTTCCATGAGGAAGATGTATTTTAGACACTTGGACTACTAAATATAATTTTCAAAATGACAGGATCTCTAAAATATAAAGCAGGTATCTTAAATTTCCGTTCTCAGCTCAACTTCCCTGAGGAAGGTGTATTTTAAGCACTTAGATCACCTGGTTTACTTCTTACAATGACGAGCTCTTTGAAAAATCATCACAAATACTTCTTTGCATTCAAAATAATATTTTCGCAGAATACTTTAGTAACCTCATAAGAAATATATTCTTCGTGCCATCTGTTTCTTTATTTTTTAAAAACCTGCCTACCTTACCGACTTTCACGCTTTTTTGAAACCATACACCACTCTTGTCTTCCTACATTGCATGCTGACATTAGTACGCTCTGAAATTGCTGATTTTTGGAGATAATGTATTTTGGAGTAATTCGATTTTGGAAAATCGATACCCTACCAAAAAAAATATCAATCCAACCGATTAATCGAGTAAAAAAGATCGATCTCAGTAGGATCGAATCGAGATCGCCCATCCCTAATTATAGATAAAATACACATAATAAATTATGTGCATATGAGATCTAAATATCCATTATATTATCATGTAATATAGTATATTATGTTGATTATTATTTATTACAAACATCTTTGTTCTTAGTGTTTTCAAATACTTATAAAGGAATTTTATAAATTCTTTATATTTGTTACTTTTTCAAATGTACGTTCATTCCTTATGTGAAAGTTTTGTTTATAAAAATGTAATTTTTTGAATTACTAAGAAGTTTTAAAATATAAAATACAAAATGTCCTATAATAAAATCTAATTTTTCTAACAAAATCAAGATGATATAATTAATACCCGTATTATAATTCAATTTGATGGAATTTCAATAGCCAATTTTTCTATTATAATATGTAAGACTGATATAATATCAATAATATTGATAATATAAATAAATATTGTATTTTTATTTAATAATCACAATGTAAATATTAATGTTAAAACGAAGATAACAGAACTTTGATTTCAATTTCCAGCCAGAATTACAAAGACAATTTTCGCCCAAATTTCAAGCATATTACCCTTTATATCAGTAAAAATTGCTTTAAATAATATTTAAAACTTTCTAGTTTAATGTGTTGTAAAAAAAAATATGATCAAGTAGTTTTTATCCCCAAAAATTTAATTTTTATGCATTTTTCCCATGCATTAAAATGAATTCAGGCCTCATGAACAATCAGCGTCCCTAGCGGCCACGGTCAATTCTTGTAACATTTTCGTTTCGCGGATTACGTGCATTCTGACTAAGATGCAGGGGGCTGGCCCTGTCCGACTAAAAGCAAAATGGCGGTTCCTTAGTGATTATACTTTCTATGTGCGAAGTTTTCTCACCAGAACGGCGCTGCACGCGGCACGCTCTACAAAAGCATTACACTAATAGACAAATATTTAAAAAAATTTAAATAATTAAGTTTCTGAATTATATGAAATGAAAAAAGGTTCCTAAAATGATTCTAGGACATAAAATACACATTTTGCATAAATCAATTAATACAAAATAAAAAAAAGAACACATTAAACTTCGTAAAATATATACAGTGGATACGCATGAAGAATTCTTGAGACCCTGAACAAAATTTTTTTTATGTTATCCCCATATAACTGAAAATATATTTAAAAATAAATAAAAAGCTTAAGCTTCTAAATAGAAGTATTTTCCATTTTTATTTTCCAGCTTCAAACGAATGAAATAAAAAATAATTATTTTGTTAAGCCCTGTGTTTAACATAAAAAACCATGTGAAGGGAAATATATACTCAATTAAAAATTTGTAAATGTAACAAAAAATATTCATTACTATAAAATTTGCTAGTACATATTTTTAACATATTTTAAATTTTTAACATGTACAGATCGATGATGACTAGTTAAGTGTCGCAAACCTTGGCTGCTTTTTGTTTCAAAACGCTAAATTTTTAAATTCAAGCCATTTCCTGTCTTACGAATTGTCTCATTCTTATTTAAAATAAAATAAAATCATATATGCTAACATCTCTACAGCTTCATTGGCATGTTCTTTGCATTGAAAAATAAATATCGAAGAAAGCACTTTTATATTTTTTTACAAAATGGATTTGTATAAGAAATATAGTGTCGTTGATGTTGCATTCAAAATCCATTTAGTATTTCTTTAGCTTCCTTAATCTCAGAAAATTTAACTGAACAAGATAAAAATATTTTATTCAGTATGAAATTTCGAATGGAATATTATCAATACTTTATAAAAGTTTCACTAATTTTTTGTTCCTTTCCTTTTGTTTAGAGATTTTTTGGCACTATCAGATTAGCTGGAGGAACAAATGATCATCCTTGTACACAAACCTTCTTGCAAATATACAAGATATTAGCTGCCTTTAGCATTTTGAAACCTGCAAAGCTTTGAAATTGTAGTACTTTCGATGGCAACCCTCCACAGCCCTTAATAACAATTTCAAAATTGAAAGAATTACATCAGTCGAATAGTAAAAGCGCAATTCAAGAAATTCGAGAAAAGTTGAAAGCTATAATCGATTGTGAAGACACTGATTTTAGTGATTTTGTAGATGCAGTAGCGCACGATTATGCTTTACCAGCTGTTAGAGATTGATTTTTTACACAACTGGTCGTATAACTGCTTACATTAAACAGCACACTCAGTGTTCGACATGCTTAAATGCATTTTTGACTACTTCTGAAATCCATGCAGATACGATATCTTTTTCTTGTGATCAGTTACCTGAAAGTTTGAGTAGATTTGCAAGAATAAAAAAAAATTTCATACATCCAAATGTTAAGTTATACAAGCTTATCACAGTTGTCGAATATCTATTTAACAAACATTGCCGGTCTAGCATTTCTTTTGATCTAATTCTAGACGATTTAATTTCATCGGAAACAAAATTTAGTTTTCAATGCAAAGAACATGCCAATGAAGCTGTGGAGATGTTAGCATATATAATTCAATTTTATTTTAAATAAGAATGAGACAATTCGTAAGACAGGAAATGGCTTGAATTTAAAAGTTTAGCGTCTTGAAAAAAAAAGCAGCCAAGGTTTGCGACACTTAACTAGTCATCATCGATCTGTACATGTTAAAAATTTAAAATATGTTAAAAATATGTTCTAGCACATTTTATAGTAATGAATATTTTTTGTTACATTTACAAATTTTTAATTGAGTATATATTTCCCATCACATGGTTTTTTATGTTGAACACAGGGCTTAACAAAATAATTATTTTTCATTTCATTGGTTTGAAGCTGGAAAATTAAAATGGAAAATACTTCTATTTAGAAGCTTATGCTTTTTATTTATTTTTAAATATATTTTCAGTTATTTGGGGATAACATAAAAAAAATTTTGTTCAGGGTCTCAAGAATTCTTCATGCGTATCCACAGTATATATTTTACGAAGTTTAATGTGTTCTTTTTTTTTATTTTGTATTAATTGATTTATGCAAAATGTGTATTTTATGTCCTATAATCATTTTCGGAACTGTTTTTCATTTTATATTGTTCAGAAACTTAATTATTTAAATTTTTTTAAATATTTGTTTATTAGTGTAATGCTTTTGTAGAGCGTGCCGCGTGCAGCGCCGCTCTGGTGAGAAAACTTCGCGCATAGAAACTATAATCACTAAGGGAATCAAGTTCTCGCCGTTGCAGGCAGGGAGTCGGAGAGGGCTGGTATTGTGATGATCGCATCTGCGCGCTCATCTATTTTGCGGATTGCGAATGAACTAGATCGAGCGTTCATGAACTCGATTCAAATTCACTTCTTCGGTACGTACGTAATTGTACGTAACAAAGAAATGCCGTGGGAAAATTCAATTTCGATTTTATTTAAAATACTTAGAAAGGCAGAATAAATCTTAAGGTTTATGATCAAAGAGACTTTTAGTATTAAGAATAAATATAAATCTTTTAGTTTTATTGACAAAATAACAAGGGTTGGTTTATGTCACTTTATATGTACGGACACGTGCAACAATCTCACGGTTCTTAAATTGTTAAAATGAATTTAATGTTAATTTACATGTTGAAATTTACCAGATCAAGTTGACATTTAAGAGAAATGATAAATAAGCCAGCCTTGTTCCTTAGAATAATTAAATTAATGGTTTATTTTCAGATTGACAGGTTGTCTGGAAACCTTCGAGGAATTGCCTCAATAGAAATAAATAATAAATAGTTTTAAGAGCCTTCCTTTGTTCTGAATAGGACCAGACTATGTGAAAACCGTTCTGGAGAGTTTGGGAAATGTCACTAGCGACTAATAAATTCTAAATTTATTGCCATGTAGTATAAATTGTTTGGTTTACAAACCATGAATTTCGCTAAATACTCAATAGTCGTTGAAATTTAATTCCAAATTTCAATAAACCCAAAATCCCCAGAACGATCGTAAAATGTGAAAGAACATGGGTACTTGTCAACCCTTTAAAATTGATCTACGATCGAAGTTACGTGACCAGAGACGGACCCCCGGAGTCAAAAGAGGAATTGTATTTTGACACCCTCAAGTTGCCGCACTTGAGATGCTGGGAAGGCACGTGGGCCCGACACCCACTATTGGCCTAGTTCGTATCCGCCCTCACTGTTTTAAGGGAAGAATCTAATCCAATAAGATTATTTTGGAAACACCCAAAACTAAAAATCAACCAATTAGATCTATTATCTACGCCCTAAAAACTCAAATCATTTAGTGGGGACTTTTGATAAATAGACCCCTTGGATCCCTCTCTGGACATATGTACACACGCGCGCTCGCACGTTCGCACTCAGTTTCTGTTAGTTAGTTACACTCCTATCTTCGGAATACGTATTTTGTACGCGGACTTTTGTTTGTGAACAAACAATTTGAGTAAATTGTTCGAACTTTGTTTTTGATAATAAAGAAGTGTTCAATCAAGCAATCTCATAATTTCTCGCTCCTATCTTTATAGGATTTGAAATCGAACCGCGCAATAAAACTTAAAATATATAGTTCGCGAAGTTTCGTGTAGACGGCCCTGAGATCGGGTTGTCACATTTAATTGGTGACAGCGGTGGGATTATTAAAAAAAAAAATAATAATAATAATAATAAATAAAATGATAAGTTTTATTTTATTGAACAGTGGAGTTAAAACTATTTGAAAAAAAACTACATACAGTGAAGTGCTGTGTCAAAAGTGAAAAAAAATATATAAAAAGAAGGGATCCTTCAAATAGATTTCTTCAAAATCATATGGATGGAGATAGAATTACTCCGCGTAACTTCTACCAGATTTTTGACGTGACCATTAGAAGAGAAGCAGTTGATGACTAGTGAACGGCCTCGAAGTGTTTCCAACCTTGCGATTGGAAGAATCAGCAACATCAGAAGAAACATTCCAAGACCTTCTGACTTAAGAGTCCTAAAGGATATAACAAACACCATCTGTTTGGACAAGGAATAATAATAAGTAGTCAAAATCTACAAGAGGTATAAAGAAATAAATATATATATATATATAAAACTTTATACAACTCGTGCCAACTCAACGCTCGGAGCGGTCGTACGTGAAGTGCGATCCATCGATGGACCTGGACCTGGAACCTGACTCTTCTTCTTGGACTTGGAACTGGCTGGAATCCCTGGACGTGGACCTGGACTGCTGCATCTTGTCTCTGATCTGGACACACCTGAAAAAGGATTAAGTGTTAAGTGCGGGAGTGAATATATCTTAATGGTCATTTCCGAAAAGTTAAAAGTGAAAAGTGCAAAGTGAGAATGCAGGAATGCTGAATGTTTGTATCCCAGATAACATTTGTGATTTTCATTCCAAAATCACATGACGATTTGCACAATCTGAGCTAGATACGCACTCGAGATGATGTATCATATGATCGTGATTTTATAATTTTCATCAGTGAGTTCGTAACGCACTCGTGGTGAATTTATAATTTTAACATCACAGGTGAGCTTGATGTGATGGCGATAATTTTGCAAGATGCACACATTAAGCAACTGTTTTTTTTTTAATTTTGCGCCTTTTTTAGATGCGCGTTAGTTTGTTTTGGATTGGTCAATCTCAATGCGTGATCATGTGGTGATGATGAGTGATGTGTATGTCAAAATCTTGTTACCCTCGTTACTGATGGTAGAATAGGAGCAGCAACAAAACATATTTTAACGTCCGTATATTTCATATTCATCGCAGATTCGTAAGTACTTGTTACGTCAATTTAAATAAATCCAAGATTTTTTCATTTTATTTCACTATATACTCGTATACTATATATATACTAGGCGTATAGTGAAATAGTTGAAACGGTATACAACTATATCTGTATGTGAGCTCCCATGTGATTCACTTGACGATGTGTATGTGATTTCACATGTAAATCACGAATGTTATCTGGGATGCTGAATGGTAAGTCTTCTTTGATTAGCTATCTTTTTATTCTGCCGTCTTATTGTAAGATTGTAAAATATTTCAATTGGTTAAAAACTTTAAATTATTTGAGAAAGTAAATAGATAAAAATAAAAAAATAAAATATATATATATATTTTGTTTTAATTAAGATTATTGTAGTTTAAGTGTTGAGATAATTTCCCTTTTTGTTTGAACGTGCAACGAGAATTCTATTTCCCAATAATTCATATTTTCTGTTACTCACGTGCTTAACCGGTACGTAAATGTTGACAGAAGGCGAAACTTATATTTGCCACTTTACATCCCTTAAGGATCACCTCTTAATTACCGTAACTGACGACGAAAGATTACCACATCAGTTTTTTTTTCCTAAAGATCCTACCTCCGAGACACTATTAAAAAACGAACACCGCTTAAACAGGAATAACAGCGAAGTAGTTAACAAAGCCGAAATTTTCAATTTGTGTAAATTAACTTCAGAATCCGATTGTTGGGTAATTGAGATCTTCGAAAAGAACGATACACTGGTTTTCCGAGCACCCTTTTTCGAAACCTAAATATTAAATATTAAAACCCGATAACAATATTTTGCATACCTTAAAATTTTTATTTTTTTTTCTCGCTGCGAATTTCGTTTTCTTCTTTCGTTGGGCCGATTCTCAAAGACGATCTTCCTTTGCCATTTGACTCAATTCTCTTTCCTTTTCGTTGAGAATTGATCTTCTGTGACAAGTTTCAAATCCAATCACATAATTGAAGAACTTTAAGTGATAATTTTGGAATAATAATTTTGAATAATAATTTTACATAATTTTAGTATAATTATTTATAGAAATATTAGTAATTGTTATTGATAATAACTATTTTAGTAAAACAATTGTTTTCGATAACCCGTTATTCATGATTTTTGTATTAATTTAAATAATTCTAATTATTATTCCTCTTTTTTACCTGAATCCTTAATAATTTTAATAACTATTGATGATTTTAGTAATAATTTTAATGGTTTTAATAATTGTTTTTAATATTTTTAATAATCATTTTTAATCATTTTAACTATTGTGTTCTTTAAATGTTAATAATTATTTTTCAATAATTTTAATAGTAATTTTTTATAACTTTAGTAATTTTATTGCTTTTAGTAATTACTTAGTACATTTTTTTTTTAACTTTAATCATAAATTCTTGTAGAATTAATATGTGGAACAATTTTGAATGACACATTAGTTTAATATTCTATAACGTAAATAGTGTTTTAGAAAATTTTAGTCTCTCTGTGGATAAATATTTCCGTCGATAAGGTAGAAAGTGATAGATTTCAAAATCAAGCACCGAATTCAAAAAACTTAAATAATAATTGTGACTTATTTTCAATAATTTTAATATACTTGTTTATAAAAGTTTTATTATTGTTCTTAATAATTAACCTGTTAATAATTAGATAATTGTTTGCAATAATTTTTTTATTAATTTTAATCATTTTAATCATCAACTTAGTAACTTTTATTTTGACAGTTTTAATAATTGTTATCAAAAACTCCAATAATCATTTTATTTTTATAGTTTTAATAATTGTTTATAATAATTTCTAAATTTAAAAAAAAAATAATTTAACTATCGTTCCCATAACTTTAAAAATTACATTGATAATCTTAATTACTATTTTCAAAAATTTTAAATGATATTTGCAATAATTTTAATACATGTTTTCAATGAATTTAATAATCATATAACTTTAATAAAACTTTAGTAGCTAATCATTTTAATTTCATTGGTTTTAGTAATTATTTAATAATTCTAAAGTTTAATTGTAAACCCTGTGAACTCGAGAAAACACTTCCTTTCTGTACATTCTCTTTCAAGTCTCTAATTGGCGAATATTTTGACACCTGTCTGAATAAGCTTATTTTTTTAAGAACCTACGATTATAAAGCGTTTGATAAGAATTTTCAACGGAAATTTCTAAAGTAAATGAAACTTTTGGAACCAAAATTTTCAGATATTTTTGTAAAATTTATAAATCTAAAGGTGCATAAATTAGTAAAAACTGTCTTAATATTGAACTGAATTTAATTATAATTGACATAACCTATAACATAAAATGAATTAAGGTATAATAATTTGTAATTTATATTATTGTAATTTTTATATTTTTTATCTTATGTAATATACTATTGTATTCTACTAATTATTTTATACCTTTTCTACTACTCCTGATTTTGTTCTAATATTTTATATAAAAAAAATACACACATAATTCTATAAATTTCTATAAAAATACACATATAATTCTGTCACGTCCCGCGACGCATTCGAATGTACTATAGGCACAGGCTAGGTCTAGAGAGAAATCTGGGGAAATTACTAAAAGAGAGAGAAAACCACCTATTGAAAAGAGAGGTATAACTACGTCACACGCAGCGGGAGACTGCGCAACGCGAGACGTCACCAAAAAATATAATATAAAAAGGACACACCGCCAAGGGAAAACTAGTCTTGTGAGCAAAATTAAGTGCGGCAAAATTAAGTGCGGCAAATTTCTAAAAATCTTAAAAGGATTCACAGCGTGAGATACGTGTTTAGTTCAGTTTTCCGAAGAAACGTGTCGTAAATTCTCCGATTGTACTTTCAATCTTTGAAAGGATCTTAGAGTCAGTGTAGAGTGAGATAACTATTCTTGTCCTCCTCACACCAGTCGGATATTTGTTTTTTGTCTTCCTCATACCAGTGGGATACCTATTGCTGTCTTCGTCGCACCAGTGGAAGAATCATTCTCTCTCCCTCACACCTGTGAGGATCATTCATAAAAAAGGGACTATTCACAACTCAACAAAGGTACCGAAAATTCTCTCTATTCTTCACCTATTCCCTGTGCCATTGTTTGAATCATTGTAAAGTTTTAACCTTGTTTATATCAGTGTTAATTTAAATAAATTCAATTTGTATTACTTTACTAATCATTGTGTACTTTTCATTGACTTATCCTCATCCCTAAGCGAGGATCATTCGATCCTAACTTAAAACGAGGAATCTTCGATCAAGGTAAGTATTTACGTATTTGTGACGTAACATACTTCCCTTTTTTCTGGTGCATCGGCCGGGAAACACAAGTCAATTGAAAATTAACACATTGATTGTTAATATTGCATAAATAAATGATTATGAAATATTATTTCAACTTGTAACGTGAAATTTCAATAAAATATATTTGTTAGATCACAAAGGGATTTGACCTTGAGGCTAACCTTAATGATTTAATAATCAAATCATTTCTTTGAAATTTTATAATTTATATAAATTGTTTAAAAATAAAATAAGTTTGAAAAATCACGCAGGGATCTGACCTTGAGGCTAACCTAAGTGATTAAGTAACTTATCTTATTTAAAAAGATATTCTAATTTGTTAACCAAGTTTTGATTTAAGTTAAAACAAACATAAAAAACAGAATATTTTTATTTGCAAAAAGAAAAAAAATTGTCCAAAGATTTGATCTTAAGTTAACTTTTCCAATATAATGAAAATAATTTATGAATATTTCGAATGATCATTGTTATAAACAAATTTGTTTAATTGTTATAAACAATTTATAAATAAATAAAATAATTTATTTTAATTTACATAAAAGGCACATGCAGTTGGTAAAGAAAAATATTTTATTATTTTAAGAAATTTATTATTAAAAATTATAAATTTACAATCAATTGAGCCATTATTTATTTAATTAAAATATTGAAATAATTATATTTTCATATCATTATTTTATTTCCAAATGAAGAAATACAATTTTCATTTCAAATTTTATTGTTATTAAAAATAAATAAACAAATTAAAAATAAATGTTACTAATCTCATTTTATTTTTCTTAAAAAACAAATTTTATATATAGTTCTTTTTATTGTTATAAACAATCGAATAATTTAAAATAACAATAAACAATCAACGCTCAATACAAAATATTGTAAATTTATAATGAATCAATGTCAAAACCAAATATCCCTTTAGAATCTACCCCGAAAGTTATAACACGTAGTCAAGCTAAACAAGATAGTCAGCTTGCAAAAATAGTAGATTTGAATCAAAAGGGTAATTTAAAAATAAAACCAATTAGAAATAGAGAATATTCAACTGATAATAAATGCCAAAATATCCCTGATCCAATCCCTACAGAACAAGAATTAGATAACACTCTTAAGTTAGATGATTCAAGTTTAGAAAAGACTAATTAATAATCAAAATATATCACGTGAAAATTCAGAAAAAACCAGCGGGTTTCATTCAAGTTTCTGTCCAGATTTAAGCATTGTAACAGGATCTAGTAATCAAGATCAAACTCTAACGAACGAATTATCTTATTTTGACGAATTCAATTTGCTAAGCTCAACAGTAATAACAGTAGATAATAAAACTTTGAAAGAAAGATTGGAAACCTCATTGGCACGCGAATCTATAATTAGTAACAACGATAGCGACGACGACAAAAGCGACACAGAAGTCATAAATCAGGATAATCCCGTAAGAGTAAATAACGAAGAGATGGCCGTGGTCATACCCAACAGCCAGCAGGTATCCTTACGCGACGCGCTAGAGGTGGTGCCATTGTTCGACGGAAGTAACCTCCCATTGTCACATTTTATTGAGGGTTGCATGGAGGCAAAGGCAATGCTACCGACACCTGCAGCTCAAGAAAACCTCGCAAGGCTATTAAGAGGTAAATTAACTGGAGAAGCCAGAAAATGCATTTTTGGTTCTACTTATAAAACAATAGAAGAATTGATAGAAAAATTAAAAAGAGTATATGCCCCTGCGAAAAGCGTGTACCAGTTACAGGGAGAATTAGGTAATACATTTATGTGGGAAAGAGAAAATGTACTTTCCTATGCTGCTAGGATAAAAGAAATTGCCGACAAAATCGAAGATGCTCACAGGCTCAATAATAATGGTCAGGTAGATAATAATTTTAAAGTAAACCTTGAAAAAGACGTAATTCAATGTTTTATACGCGGTTTGCGTCCTGAGTTAGAAATTCGTGTTGAAGAAAAGGATACTTTTAAACAAGTTATTAGCGACAGTATTGATATAGAACGAAGATTAGCTGCAAATTCCGCACTACGAAGAAATAAAAATATGGATTATTCAAAAAGTGACGAATCATCTAATAATAAAAATAATAAAACAACCCGATTTAACGTAGCACTTGAAAACAAAACTATTTGTTTAATTTGTAAAAAACCAGGCCACACAACTGAAAAATGTTTTCATTTAAGTAAAGCTCAAGATGCAGTTTTTAATAATAAACAAAAAAATTTTTTGCGTCCTAACCAACAAGGATATAGTAATTTCAATGGTCAAAGAAGTAATAATAATAATAATTTTGCAAAAAACAATTACAATAATTTTCCGAATAACAATTTTTTAAGAAATAAAAATTATAATTTTAATAACAATAACAATAATAATTTGCAAAATAGAAATAATAATTATAAAAACAATAATAATAATGTTTTACAACAAAGATACAACAATAATAATAATTTTCCTAGAAATTTTTACAATAATAACAATAATTTTAATAATAATAATAGACAATGGAATCCAGGACAGTATCAAAACTTTAACTTAGGACAGTCTCAAAATCGAAATAAACCATATGAATATAGGTTTTTACAAAATAATAATAATCAACAAAATTCAAATTATACTGAAGTAGTTTGCAATTATTGTAAAAAACCCGGTCATTTAGTACGAGACTGCAAGATACGACCAAATAGCCAATCACAAACAGCTCATCAGGAAAACTCCAAAGCTCTCCCCAGCACGGGTGCACTGAGGAAAGCATAAATCGAGAACCACTGGCATCCACTTCTAACGATCATACAACAACAACAATAAATATTTCAAAGTCCACTTCAATTCCATCAATTATAATATCAACGGAAGGTTTAAAAAATCCAACACACATGATGATTGATACTGGTGCTGCTCGAAATTTAATTAAACAAAAGGTTCTCAACCCTGAAGTACCAATAAATAGCCAAAACGTATTAAAACTTACAGGAATTAATGATTTACCACTTTACACGTTAGGACAGGTAAAAATAAACATTTTTGGTTATCCAACGATATGTAACATTATTCCGAATGAAGTCCCAGTAGAAAAAGATGGAGTATTAGGATCAGAATTTTTTCAAGATAATAGTGTGAATATAAACTATACTTCAAAATGCTTAGAAATTGAGAACCACTGTTACCCTTTTAAATCTACCAATACATTTACTATTCCAGCTCGAACAGTTACAACATTTTATGTTAATATAAAAAATACAGAAAAGAGTGAAGGGTATGTACCTCGATTACATATCCAAGATGGCGTCTACGTAGGTGACGCAGTTGTAAAAAATCACAGAGGAAAAGCTTATTTAAAATTTGCAAACACAAATGAAATCCCAATTACATTATCCGTCCCATTAGTTAATTTAGAAGACTTTGAAGAACAATTTACAAAAGTAAATAAATAAAAATAGAAACAAAATATCTGTACCTTAATTATAAAAAAAAAAAATATATATATATTTATATATATACATATACAACTTAAATAAGATATAGAAATTTTATTTTGTCGATAAATAGTAAAAATATAAAAAATAAAATTTTTTTTTATGAAAATATATGTTTTATGAATAAAATAAAAAAATATATAAAACAAAATAAAAATAAAATTTCAGACATAACACATTATTCCAGATATAATGGAACAAATTCATCGCAAACGCATAGATGATCTCATTGAAATAGTTCCCTGTTTTATCGACATGGTAGCTCTCTGGCCATACTTAATTCAAACTGGAATTTTTAAGAAAGACGACTGTAATATCCCCACATGGAACAGAAATCTAAACAAGAGGACCGGACGCATACAAAAATTTAATTCTCAGTTTACGGCTATCAAATCACATTGTCATAGCCGACATGTTGGATATAATAAACTAGGAACGCAAAATACAAAAAGTAAATCAATAACTTCAAAAATATACATATGTAATGATAAAACATTTTCCTATTCTTATATTACAAAGCAAGCTGCTAATTGGAACCCCCTTTTTCCAGAGATGGGATTACGAGGCTTCCTTTTGGCACTGCTCACTTGCAACTTCATCTATATAACAACAGTCTACGCCATCATAGGATTCGATTGCGGTTCAAATCAATCAAATATTACGACATTATCTTTACTAGAGGTAGGAGAATGTGATCTACCTCGATCTCAAGTACATGTTGAAAGAACTTATATACAACTTTTACAATTAACTGGATTTTCAAATACAAAAGTAATACAATGCAAAATAGAAATTCGACGCGCTATCTCTCATTGTGGTATGCATTCTCACAGTTCCATAGTAGCAAATGGCCACAGTGAATATATACATGATGTTACACGAGATCAATGTAATCAAATGCACACAATAGGAACATTTTTAGTAACCCCTTCTCTTCAGATATCAAAGTTAAAAGTAAACGAAACTTCATTTCATAGCGTTACTTTAGCAGGTTCTGTAACACCTAACGGAGACTGTACTGGTACACAATTTTCTGACCCATATGGAACATGGAATAATGTCGTAGTCCAAGCAATATTCAAAATAACTTTACAAGAATATTACGCGACTATTCATTTAAATACAAATAAAATTCAATTAGGATCTGGAATAATATGCACACTTTCAGACACATTCTGTACAGACGTAGAATATGGACAAACATTCTGGGATACATTACCTAATGACGTATGTAATTTTAACAAATATGAAATTATTTATGAAGGACCAGCAAATAAGACCTATGACAACACGACAGACAATTCTGAAACATTCTATTCTTTAACGACTGAAGATATAACCTTCGTACTGGCTGAAAAAAAAAGAAAACCAGTTTGCAGTTACGTTTTAATACAAATTGAACATCCAAAATTATTAACTTTTGAAACCAGACCTGGGAATTCATTTTTAGAAAATAAACATTTAGATGTTCAAAATATGGACATTTTCACATACGTCAACTCTAAATTTATATATGTAGAACGACATATACGCACTGAAGTAAATAGACTTTATCACGATGTTCTTACTCAACGATGCATACTTGAACAGCAAGTTTTTAGAAATACATTAACCTTAGCAACCCAATCACCAGACGAATTTGCATATCATTTAATGAAAGGTCCAGGATATATGTCAGTAATTGCAGGAGAAGTAGTACATATCGTAAAATGTATACCGGTTGAAGTAAAATATCGTAAAACTGAAGAATGTTATCTACAACTACCAATATTTAGAGGGAATCAGTCCTTTTTCCTTTCTCCACGAACTCATATATTAACAAAATCTGGTATCCAAACAAATTGCAATTCTTTCCTTCCACCAATGTACCTTTTTGGAGAAACCTGGTACAAATTACTTCCAAATCCTGTCGAATCCATAGCACCAACTATAGTCAAACCTCTCACAAAAGCAACCTGGAAATACACAAATCCTTCATCCTTAGCAACAAGTGGCATTTATTCTCAATCTGATCTTGATAAACTGCGAGATCATATTATGTTTCCAGCAGAAAAACCAATGATTCTAAATTCTTTAGCTAGAGAAATAACAGGACATCCAACTATTAATCAAGGAATATCATTAACGAATTTATTTAATGAAGATGTAATTGATAAAATTGCTGAATCCGCATGGGGTAGATTTTGGACAATTTTTACAAGTTTTGGAACTACTAGTGCAGGCCTAATTGGATTAATAATAATAATTAGAGGGATTAAATTGATAGCTGATACCATTATTCATGGATATGCGCTACACAGATTATTTGGATGGTCTCTCCATCTACTAGGCGCCTTCTGGGATTCGGTCACTAACCTCTTATTACACTTAGGTACCCATCGACCTTCTGGACCTCCTGCTGAGAGTCATCAAGAACTGCTAACAGCTTCAGCGCCACAAAGCTCGAAAGAGGCACCTAAAAGTCCATCGTATTACGCAAATACTACTTCAGGTAAAGATCACAATAATACAAACACAACTCTTTATCCTCACTCTGAACTAAAAGAGGAACTTAGTAGAACCCACTACTCTATCCAAATCTAACATCTTCAGAATGTCGCATGTTCCTTTTACAACCTTACTAAACAAAATTATTCAACAAAGAGGAGATCCACCCCTCATTTATGAGATACTCATTGAACAAACCAATAATAATGAATGTCTATTTCACGTTAATTTACAATATAAAAATTATATAATAATGAATAGTGGCAAAGATAAAGAAAATGTAAAGCAAAAGGTAGCACAAAATTTATATAATGCCTTAATTAATGAATCAAAGGAAACAAATCAAAACGTCCAACCAAACTCTATTAGTAAAAATTGCAAAAAATTAAACGAAATTTGCACTGAAAATAAATTCGAGTATCCAAAATATACAGTATTACGAATAAAAACCTCATCAAAAGACTCAACATACATAGCAATTTGTTTCATTAATAACATTAAACAAATAGGAATAGCAAACTCAATAAAAACAGCTAAGGATTTTGCTGCCATAAAAGTTATTAATTCTCTTTCGCATAAAGACGAGAAATGTGAACTACGTTTGATAAACTCACTAGAACATTTGCATGTAACAATTCAAGAATCATCTATAAACGATCCAAAACCTTCAACGAGTAGCCAAATAACAAAACCTATTACTTCAAATAACAATCGTGATAAAAATACAAATTCATATAAAATGAAAACAAATAATAATCATACTGCATCATCTTTCTCTACGAAAAGCTTTAAAAAATGTTTTAAATGCGGATATAGACCTCCCAACCAGTACAATAAATTCTAATATAAACATTCCATACCGATTCAGGAAATCAACTGCAATGGAGCATTACTACGACGAGCCTACACACGTACCAAGTTACCCAAAAAAGAAATACAGAACAGACTCCATGGGATTTTTAAATCATGTAGAAATTTTAAGAAACTTCACGATAAAATATGGACTGCCGTTACCGCAATATACAGTCTATCCTGATCCGAATTCGAAAACAAACTCATTTTTTCTCGCACAAATTAATATAAATTAACATTTCGTTATACAAGCCGGCCCTACTAGTGAATTAGCAGAAAATAGAGCAGCTTTAAAATTATTATTACTACGAATAAGATCATACGATCTCTTGGAAGAAAAATTTTATAATAATGATGATAAAAAAAGGCAAAAAACCAAAAATCAAAGTATTCAAACCGATCCAAGACCAAAATTAATACCTTGGGAAAATTCCTGTAGATTTTGTAACACTCAAATGCATGCTACAAAAGAGTGCCGTAGACGAAATATTCTTAAAGTAGACAAATCAACCCAATTTCCCCCTCCAGTTCCACCAAAAAACTCCTCTACATTTAGTAGACTTTTTTCCCCTTTTCTCCAAAAAACTTCTAGACCTAAATCCAACCATATGTAAACATCCTATTTTATCCAATATTAATCCTACTTTTCTTTTTTCAGCCTTCCGAGAAGCCTAATGAATTTCCTTAATCAAATAGCATCCAGAGTGTATTTAATTTTAATTCCACTCCTTTTCTCCAAAGCAGAAAAATACTTCATAGACTCACAATTTTCTCATTCTTCAGGGATTTATTTTGAACCAATTTCAAAAATTCGTCTTTTTTCTGAAAAATATCATTTTATATCTTATATCAATATCTTTCAGCCAGACGTACTTAAATACAAAATAATAGATTTCTCACATAAATTATATGAATATTGCATACTCTCAAATATTGCCAATAATTGTAATTTATACGATCATCAGACACAACTTGATTTTATAGAACAACGCATCAACTATTTTCTTGAAGAAATATCATTTATATCTAGACAAGCTCGTAATATCACGAATATTTCTAAAACTAATGATCCATTCCTGCAACAGATACAAAAGGTACTTTTAGAATTAAGAATGAGACGGGAAACCTTCCTTTACTGGCCCAAAGAAAATTTATTTCTACTTCCAAATCCATTTTTCCAAAAAGTTACAAATCTTTCTTCAAAACTTGACAACATTATGACCTACAAAAAATGGCATAATTCTCAAAAAGATCCAAATATTCACCTATATCGAATATTAGCAGCAAATTGGCTTAAAGACCTGCATGAAATTTCTCAATCTTTTCTTTTACTCCTTGACCAACTTACAGAAGCTATTACCCATGCCGCAACTAATTTATGGCACCCTATGCTACTTCCTGATACCTTCTTAGACTTCAAATCCAACAAAGAAGACCCACACCTTTCAACATCTCTTTTTTCTATGGTCCTTCCATTTTCTAAAATACAATACTTCTTATTCGATAAGTACTTGATTTTTATTATGACTATACCAATCCCATCTGCTGAAGAATTTCAATTATTTAAACCACATCCAATTCCAATACATCTCGATTTTAATACTGACGTAATTTCCTCTATTTACATAAAACCTCAAAATTCTTATCTCGCTATTTCTTCAAATAACCAATCATACTTTATAACAAATGAAAATTTCCTCAATGCATGTTATCAAAATGGATTCCAAACATTTTGTCACCCACCAAGATCTATATCTAACATCGATAACAATCCTATTTGTGAAACATCAATGTATCTAAATTTTGAACCATACAAGTGTAAAATATTCATCAGTTTTAGTGAATATCCCTTTCTAACACCATTGCAATTTCATCATGGATGGCTATACTCAACAATTTTCCCCCGACAAATTTTCTTATCATGTCGAAAAAACTCTAAGACCTTAATCACACTCCAAGGAATAGGAATTTTGCAAACAAAATCAGGTTGCAATCTAGATTCATCAACTCCATATTACCATCTTCAAAACCATTTGAATATAATGGATAATTCAATTCCAGTCAGCAAATCAACTACTTCCCTTGCTATAATTTCACTATTTTTATATAATATTTCCATTCAAGAGCCTCACTTACTAAAAAAGGTATTACTTCTTCTTCAGCAAAAAGAAGACATGCCATTATCAATCTTCAAAAACCATGTCTTTATCCTTACAAAATATGCAAACATTCAAAAAATCATTCCATCAATTTTTATTTCTAGTGCACATAAATTAACATTAGCACTAATCTTTATCACTTTACTTATGATTACAATTTTAGGATTATTACTATTGAAAATTAAAAAAATATCTAAAAAAATAAACAAAACGCCAACACGTATAGAACTTATACAAAAAACTCCTTTAAGCTCAGTGACAAAACCTTTAGTGACCGACTTGACGTTTAACTTTTGACCTTTCCTTTATTCCATCTTTCACCCTTTTCTTTAATAGACTTGAAGTCAATTCACAAAATTTTTCAGATACAGGTACATTCCGTCCTTACCTTTCTCAAAACCACGTGCATGAACGTCCTATACCGTCAGAAGGACAGTTTTTGTACCCACGCCTTTAATGTTTCTTACTAAAGGAAAAACAAACTGTAATATAAAAGTTGTTTTTCTGACGGAAAGTAAAATACCTTTAGCAAAATCTTTTACCTTGCATGATTAGAAAATATATTCAAAAAGTTATTTTTCAATCTCCTTATCAGACCTTAATAAAATAAATCTATTCTAACAATTTGTAGAAAATGATACCAACTCCAAGTGAACCTATTGTTAACCATCTTGGACCAGTAGACGGTGTATGTCCGCAAGACTATCCGATAGCATACGCGCACTTATTACAGAGTTATTGCTTCGAATTAGAACCCTCAACATTGTTTTTATATTATAATCACCAAACCACAAAAAGATATTGCCAATTCTGTTTCGAGAAATTAGATCAAGAAACTCA
Source organism: Diplolepis rosae (assembly GCA_030998225.1). NCBI lineage: Eukaryota > Metazoa > Arthropoda > Insecta > Hymenoptera > Diplolepididae > Diplolepis > Diplolepis rosae. The sequence goes on along the minus strand of JAPYXD010000726.1, from coordinate 37,228 downwards.
AAATAACTGTGAATTTTTTACTTCATGGCATTCCATTTGTAAATTGGAATGCATATATATGAATTGTTACGGTTGTCAAGAACTATTAATTACTCCGCGAAAAAAAGCAGCTGATTGTAGAGAATGTATCGAACAATATTTAAATTATAAATTCGAAATTAGCCAAGGAAACGAAGTTCAAGTAAAAAATACCCCTGCATGATTATACGTATCTACCTTCCACGCATGTAATCACGCATGAAAAATTTTGTTAAATTTAATAAAATCCTTAATACTAAAAAATTGTAAATTTTGCAAATATTTCAAATTCCTTAAATATTGTAAATTTCCCCAACAGAAAAATGCTGCCCCAAGAAATCGAAACAATCGAAGCAGAAGAAGTTCGAGCAAGCGAGCAGGATGTTCAGCCGTATTTTGAAAATCAATTATGGTCAGAATACTGCTGCACAACCCTGGTCGAGAATTTTTACATCAATGTTCTCGAAAAAAAACTTGTTTGCGAGGATTGTTGGATGACAGAACTCAGCTTTTTCGAAACCGAAGTAACATTACCCGTCCGAATAGACCACATAGTTACTAAAGACTTATATTGTACATTAAAACTATCTAGCCTCGACTGCTCCATTTGCAATACACACATTTTTTACATGCGGCAAAGAGCAGATTTATGTGTAACTTGTGCCGAACGTGCAATTCATTTATACCAACAAGAAGCACTGTATAACGACGTCGATTCCGAAGCATCGACTATTATTTATAACAACGACGAATAAAAATAATAAATCAAAACATATTTTTTATTATTCTTTTTTCTAAATATAAACAATATCTATTAGTAACTTTTGTTAAAAAATTTTTTCCCTTTTAATTTTTTATTCGTTGTTTAAAATCATATTTCATATACACCACTACTTCTTCCTTAACCGCTATAATGTAACGACAAACCTTAATAAATTAAAATGTTCTTAGAAACGGACCACTGTTTTCTCTGCATGAAATATCTCTTTGAGTTAGGAAACGCGGAAAGTGAATATATCAATAAACACAAAATTATTACAAAAAAAACTAACAAACTTTAGAATTTAGCTCATAACTGCCGCAACCCTTTACGTAATAGAAAATATAAAAATAATTCTTGAAAATCTACATTATGAAATTACGTTTTATATTACAGTTTTATATATTATTATTTTATATTACATGATATTTATAATTTACGAATATGAAATAAAAATTATTGATGTATTTAGTTATATAAGAAAAAATCATATGTAACCTTATGTTAAGTTCATACTATTTAAAAAAAAAAACTATGTAATTATTTATAACAAAAAAAATTATAATATTTAGATAACATAAATTTTTATGAGATCCAAAAAAAAAAAATGTTCGATATTGGCATCAAATAGTCAAATGCAAAAAATACAAATTGTAAAAGAAACGCCGAAATGAATGTTGGTTATTACGTCAGAAATAGAAATTCAATGTATCTTCAAAAACATTAACGAATGTATTCTTCTTCCGAAGATTCGATCGCGGATGCTTCACCCCCGCGCTCGAACTAGGGGGGGAGGTGTCACGTCCCGCGACGCATTCGAATGTACTATAGGCACAGGCTAGGTCTAGAGAGAAATCTGGGGAAATTACTAAAAGAGAGAGAAAACCACCTATTGAAAAGAGAGGTATAACTACGTCACACGCAGCGGGAGACTGCGCAACGCGTGACGTCACCAAAAAATATAATATAAAAAGGACACACCGCCAAGGGAAAACTAGTCTTGTGAGCAAAATTAAGTGCGGCAAATTTCTAAAAATCTTAAAAGGATTCACAGCGTGAGATACGTGTTTAGTTCAGTTTTCCGAAGAAACGTGTCGTAAATTCTCCGATTGTACTTTCAATCTTTGAAAGGATCTTAGAGTCAGTGTAGAGTGAGATAACTATTCTTGTCCTCCTCACACCAGTGGGATATTTGTTTCTGTCTTCCTCATACCAGTGGGATACCTATTGCTGTCTTCGTCGCACCAGTGGAAGAATCATTCTCTCTCCCTCACACCTGTGAGGATCATTCATAAAAAAGGGACTATTCACAACTCAACAAAGGTACCGAAAATTCTCTCTATTCTTCACCTATTCCCTGTGCCATTGTTTGAATCATTGTAAAGTTTTAACCTTGTTTATATCAGTGTTAATTTAAATGAATTCAATTTGTATTACTTTACTAATCATTGTGTACTTTTCATTGACTTATCCTCATCCCTAAGCGAGGATCATTCGATCCTAACTTAAAACGAGGAATCTTCGATCAAAGTAAGTATTTACGTACTTGTGACGTAACAATGCTATAAATTTCTATAAAATTTCACGGGTTCGGAAATTTCAAAATTTTGTAAAATTTCAAAGAAAAGGTTCCACAAGAAGTTAAGTTCAATAGTAAAAATGGAAGAACATTTTGCAAATGTGCCTACTAACTCACATTTCGACCATGGGTACTCTCGTAATGAAAAAGAAAACCAACATCAGGTTGATACAAATAATGGAGGTCCTAATTTTAATTCCGTCCAAAATGAACAACAAAACTCCCAACATTCTGTTTATCCTACCCCTTTAATCTTATATGAACTAAGCGAAAATGGCGATCTCGTGCCATACACTTTCAGTCAGGAAAACAGATCGTCCGAAACGGTCGAAACAAACACCTCGACAATAAACAATGCTCTCAATATCGAAAAAGAAGGTACTATTTCCAATGACTCACAATCTCCTTCGAAGCGCTATGTCAGCATTAAATTGGCCACCGATATGGTACCTGTTTTTGATGGTAAAACACCATCAATAATGACATTCATTCGCGCTTGTAAATCGGCCGAAAATTCTGTTCATCCCGGTGATAGGACTTTCCTCGTCACCTTGATAAGGAATAAAATAATAGGGAGCGCGGATTTGTATTTACAAAACAACATAGAATATGACTGCCTAGATACTTTGCTAAATGCTCTAAAGTTGGCATTCAGTCCACAATGGGACTTAAGTCAACTCCAAGCACAGATTTCCAATGTCATTCAAAAAGAAAACGAAAGTGTTTTACTGTACGGAATTTGCGTTAGTGAACTTCTTCGTCGAACATTAGAATCGATAGACGAGGGATTTCCTAAGGAAGGTGTAGCCCGGATGAGGTTAGGAGTAAATAAAAATGCAGTATCGTGTTTCGTAAGGGGACTGAAAGAAAAAATAGAAAGTAGAATGCAAAATAAAAATCTAAATAATTTGCAAGATGCTATTAATACGGCTGTGGCAGTAGAAAACGAAATTGAATGCCTCTCACACCTTTGTAATACGCGCACCTTTACTCGAAAAGATCTATCCCAGAGATCACACCCTTATATCAATGATCCCAGAACGTGGGAGCTGGCGGCCCCCACCATAGATGCCTCGAGCTCATTGTGTCTTCCTCATTCAACCAACCTATGGCAGTCGAGTGAGGAAGAAGCCATGAGCTAGTGGGATCTATGGTGGGGGCCGTCAGCTCCCACGTTCTGGGATCACTGCCTTATATCCGCGACACTCCTCGCGACACATACGAACAACGCAGAGTATATAAATTAGAAGGATCACGCAACATTCCTGATATAAATTTTAAAAATAATATAAAATGTTTCAACTGCGGGAAACCAGGCCATTACAAACGAAATTGTTTCAAAAGGCAATCTCCTTATCAAAATTTGAATCCACGAAAAGTAATTGGTCGTTGTGGATTCTGCCAAGGACCTAACCATTATGAAGAAAATTGCTTCGCTAAAAGAGTACGAAATTCGCGAAAATACAAATTTTTCAAAAGGGCCTCACAGAGTGAAGGAAAAAGAACACCGACACTTACCAAGTACCTCGAATCCAAAACTCTCCGGATCGAAACACGTAGGGTCCTTTGCACCATCGAACACTCAAAAATAGGCAAAGATCCAATCATCACGTTGAGTAGCGAATTCTTTTGGAACGGAGAAGCTGATTTTCTCCTGGATACCGGCTCCAATTTGAATCTGATTAAAGAAGAAACGTTCAATAATAAAATCTTAATAAACAGTAGGAAAATTTTTAATTTAATCGGTATAGGTAAAGGATTAACAAAAACTTTAGGCGAGGTAGAGATTCCAGTAAAAGGAAACCTAACAAAATTTCAAGTAGTGCCAGCAAAATTTCAAATCCGACAGAAAGGGATACTAGGAGTTGAATTTTTTAAATCCCAAGAAGCCACGCTTAAATTCAAAAGAAATTCAAACGGAGAAATAATTATAGGAGGTCAATCTATCCCTTTTGAAACTCACACTACATTAAAGCTGCCCGCTCGAAGTAAAACCTTAGTCACTCTTCCGATCAAAAGAACGCTTAAAATCGGGATATATTAGGAAAATCCAGACTGGACCAGGTATCTATATGGGAGAAGCATTGGTCACTCCGAAAGAAGGATTCGTTAAAATATATGCAATAAACTCTACACCCGAAAATATAGAATTAACTATACCAACCGTTGAATTGGAAGAATTCGAAATAATTAACCACGATAAACTAAGTTTGAATAAAAATGACCCCTATTGCGAGAAAGAAGCAGCTAATGCAAAAAGAATGTGCGAGATTCTAAAATTATTAAATTTAGAAAAACTTAACGATGAAGAAAAACTCTTTTTAATGCAAATCATAAATCGATTTCCATATCAATTTCATTTACCGACGGATAAGCTAGGAAATACAAATTTGGTTAAGCATAAAATTATAATGACTGACCAGAAAGTAATCAACGTGAAACAGTATCGATATCCTCATATTCACAAAGAAGAAGTGCAAAAGCAAGTTGCAAAATTATTAGATAATGATATTATTCAACCTTCCAATTCACCTTATAACTCGCCTTTGTGGATCGTACCTAAGAAACCTGATTCTGAAGGGCAAGTTAAGTGGCGTATGGTTATAGACTATAGGGCTCTGAATGAAAAATCAGTGAGTGATGCATACCCTCTTATTTATATTATATTTATATTTCTCAACTCTAGACTTGGCTTCAGGATTTCATCAAATCCCAATGGATCCCGAATCGCAACAAAAAACAGCATTTTCAACACCCTATGGACATTATGAGTACAAAAGAATGCCTTTCGGGTTGAAAAATGCACCTTCTACCTTCCAGAGACTAATGGATCAAGTCCTATCCGGTTTACAAGGAATCGAGTTGTTCGTATACATGGACGACATCGTTGTCAATTCAAGCTCACTAGAAGAACATATGAATAAACTTAAGAAACTCTTTGGTAGACTTCAGACTGCAGGACTGACACTACAGCCCGAAAAGTGTCACTTTTTAGGAAAAGAAATTACATATCTCGGACACATAATTACACAAGATGGCGTGAAACCTGACCCCCGCAAAATAGAAGCAGTTAAAAAATTCCCTCGTCCAAAGACACGTAAAAGCATAAAGCAATTCCTTGGATTAATCGGTTATTATAGGCGGTTTATACCTAATTTCGCAAAAATAGCAAAACCTCTAACATTGCTCACTAAACTCGGAATAAAATTTCATTGGGAGCAAGCTCAACAAGAAGCCTTCGAAAAATTGCGAGATTTAATAATAACTGAACCCATCCTTCAATATCCAGATTTTAGTAAGCCTTTCATAGTCACCACTGACGCATCTGATTTTGCTATTGGGGCTATCTTAAGTCAAGGAGAGATAGGAAAAGATCTTCCTGTTTCCTATGCATCCAGAACCTTAAATGAAGCAGAAACTAAGTACGCGACTATTGAAAAGGAGCTTCTTGGTATACTGTTCGGTGTTGAGAATTTCCGACCGTACTTATATGGTCGAAAATTCACTTTGGTTACAGACCATCGACCTCTGGTATGGCTTCATAATATAAAAAATCCCGGTTCAAAACTGAATAGGTGGAGGTTACGACTAGGTGAGTACGATTATTTTTTGGTGTATAAACCAGGTAAAGTGAATGCAAATGCAGATGCATTATCGAGAAATCCAGTTAATTTAAAACAAAATGTCAAGGAAAATGGTACCGAAACGAAAACTCAACGTTACACGACAATAAATTCACCCGACTTAAAGACGAATGACTCAATTGACAATACCTTTACCCTTAGAGACCAGGAGCAAATACTTGCTATTGACGGCACTGTATCGGCTCTTGATTTCGATCCTGATATCCTTACACACGACAATGACTATTTTAATAATGATATACTTGTTAAAGAAAATTTTCATTTATTTACTATAGAAAATTACGACGTAGACCCAACTAACGACACAAATTCAAAAAATATTAAAGAAAAGGATTTGGAATATCTTGAAATTGGTAGCGGCAGATATGAGTCAGCCGAAGAAGGTTCATCTCTCCTCATAAGAAGTAGTGATGATAGAAATATCTGCACACTTCGGGAGATGGAATCACACGATTCCTTGGATTATGAACCGGATAGTAGGGAACCTCCTGGCCGGGTAGATGCAACGAACGTATTGCCACCTTGGCCCGAGGTAGAGAGGCACCTTTATCCTGAAAGAAAAAAAGAAAATCCTATAGGTGGAATCGCGCTGGAAAGCGGATTGGTTATTGATCTGGATTCACAGAGTTGTGAATCAGGTATGAGCAAACCTCCTGGCGAGGTAGATGCAACGATCGTATTGCCACCTTGGCCCGAGGTAAAAGGTAAAGGTGCCGGAGAAAATTTTGAAAGTAACAGCGATAAAGATTTTACAAATCCATCAGAACAAAAAAGGAAGAAAATTCTATCTTGTAACTGTAAACAAAATCTTTCTAAACCTGCGTTCGTTTCGGTACTTAATACTTTTTGTATACAATATAAAAAAGATATTTTCGAGACGAGAAGAGATCACCTCATTCATTTTATCTCCAAAGACTGTAAGTTTACGACGTCGGTCAGTAAAAAATTAGAAAGCGAAGGTCTGGTAAATTTTGAGGCTCTTTTCTCGACTCAACCTCAAGAAGGTCACACAGTAGTATTCGAACAAAACGATAAATATGTATTTCACCTTGTCGTAAAATCAACCTATGATCAAAAACCATCTTTAGAAATCCTTAAGCAATGCATAAATGTATTGAAAGAAGCCATGGAAACCCTTGATGTCAAAACCTGCAGTGTTTCTAGAAAAGGAAATGGCTTAGATCGCTTACCTTGGTCAGGAATCGAGAACGCATTCAGAGAAACATTCGGAGGAAGCAATATTATCATAAATATATGCACTAATGAAGTGAAAGTACCGGATCTCAAAGACAGATTTAAAATTATAGAAGAAAATCATTGCTCTGTCACTGGCGGTCATCTGGGTGTTGCGAAAACGTATTCTCGAATACGTAATCAATTCTATTGGGAAGGTATCAGACAAGATGTGCAAGATTTTATCAAATCATGTGAAAGTTGTCAGAGAACAAAACTAAAAAGGCAAAAAGGGAAGGAACCGATGAAAATAACCGACACACCGCGAAAAGCTTTTGATAAAATCCAAATAGATATCGTGGGTCCATTACCCACTTCTGAACGCGGAAATAAATATATATTAACCATTCAAGACTGCTTAACAAAGTATTCTGAAGCAATACCATTGAAAAATATCGATTCTGTTACTATTGCTGTTGCATTGGCAGAAAATATAATTTGTCGATTCGGGTGTCCCAGAATAATACATACCGATCAAGGCAGTAATTTTCTCAGCCAGATTATGAAGACGTTCTGTCAGATTTTTAAAATCAGACAAATTAAATCCACAGCTTTTCATCCACAATCTCTCGGCGCTCTGAAACGTAGCCATCATGTGTTCATAGAATATTTAAGGCACTATTGCTCAAAGTACAACTGGAATCAATGGTTAAAATTTGCCATGTTTTCTTACAACTCAACAGTGCACTCTGCCACAGGATTCACTCCTCACAAATTAGTCTTTGGCAAAGATGCGAGAATTCCCTCCGAATTCGAAACTGGAGAAGTTTCAATCACCTACAACGAATATTTAGACAGTTTATTATTCAAAATATATGAAGCTCAAGCAACAGCTCGAGAAAATATTAAAAAGGCAAAATTAAAATATAAATACTATTATGATAGGAAATCCCAAGTAGAAAACTACGAGATCGGAGAATATGTTTACTTGCAAAAAGAACCTAGAACTTCGAAACTCGATGATCATTACGAAGGCCCATATAAAGTAACAAACGTATTGACAGATCATGACGTAGAAATCGCAATAACTGAAAATAAACGAAAAATCGTACACAAAAATAAACTGAAGTTAGCACATCTACGTGCAAACTTAGAAACATTAGATTAGATCAAACACATATAAGACTTCTCTGTTACTCCTGTTAAGTTGAGGATAAAATTTATGCATGTATATATATATATATATATATATAAAATTAGATCCTGATATAACCTTTAAAATTGTAATCATATACGACATACGATCATCTTTTATTAAAATAAGATACAATTATTTTATATTAAAAAACATCTTTACTAAGAGTATTCGAAATATTCAAGAATAAAAAAAAATTAATTAAATTGAAATTGGGACTTAAAGTGACATCTATTAGGTTTAATTGCCATCTAAATATTAGCCATTTTTATATTTCACGAAACCTAAATACCAAAAACTATCATCCTTTAAACATCTAGTGGTGAAGGAATAAGAAATTGGGATGTGACAAACATAATTTAGAAACTTTTAGGTAATTTACCATCTAAGATTGTCGATTCACGAAAGTGTTTGCAATTAAACCTAATAGATGTCACTTCAAGTCCCAATTTCAATTTAATTAATACAAACGGCTAAACTAAAGTGAAATATACCGAAAATTGTTTGAAATGCTGTAAGCGGTGTTGGCTTGGTGCGATTATCACAGTAAGTCCCCGGATAGGCATGTATATTCGGAGGTTCGATTCCTCCTGACACATGCAGGATGCACGCTTTCAAACTTTTTTCGGTCCTATAATTATTTACCATCTAAATATTAGCCATTTTTATATTTCACGAAACCTAAATAAAAAAAAATTATTATTGAGTCTCTTTATGTAAATAAATAAAGTACAATAATCAAACAAAATTAAATAAAAATAATAGTAAATAAAAGCTAATAGTATAACTATAATAATATAAGAAATTTACAAATTTAACCAAATAAACAGACAAATATACAAAAAATAAACTAATATAAGAAACTATCGGAGTGATTGAGAAAATGTAAATAACTGGTTACATATATTTAGTTACATGAATTTAGAAGTAAATATATGTATACATAAAATCCTAATCGTTCTAATTAAAATTATTTCAATCTCATAACTATACTCACCCTTGACTATGATGCAATTTTCTGATTTCTTCTAATAGCTTTGTTTGTATTATTCATAAAGAACGTTTCCTTATCTTCGATGTTCATGGTGACCTTTAAACCTCAAAATCAAAGAAGATATATCCTTCAACGACTGTTAATTTTTCCTTGTCGTTAGAAATCCCATACATTCACTTCATCCAAATTGAAACCATCAGAATAAGCGCTTTTGATCCTTTTGACATGAGAAGTTTTGTTAGACTCTAACAATGAGAAGAGCTTGAAAAAAAAAGTATCTTACCACTAATATTTCATTGAAATCATTAATCACTCATTCATTTGTCAAAGGAAAATGAATAAATAATTCGGTATAAGGGGTGAGAGATAATGCAGTATGAAACTGCACTCATTCTTACTTACCCATTTTTATTAATTTTTCTCTCTGAGCTGTCTACCATTTTCCATATAGAATTGCACCAATTCTTCCTTGATTGCTCGCTCCTGTGGGACGCTTTGTTTTTTTTTTCCTCTACAGAATGGTCTACCTATCGACATTCTGTTCATTTGCCTGACAAGCAATCATCTTTTACCCTCCTTCCTATATCAGTAAACAGGTTGATAACTGTCGATTCATCTGCAGATGAGTGTGCACAGGTACGTGAGAACTAACTTTACTCGTCTGTTCCTCCTTCTTCTTGGTTAGAGTTGATTCACCTATATCTAACCATTTATGACCTGTGTTATACAAAAAATATAAATCCTGAAAAGAAATTTCATAAATAATCCTTCCTTTTACCTTTTGCATTTGAAATGATATAGAATTTCAAAATCATTGGAATCACTATATAATCTTAAATTAAATTTCCTCCTTGTGAGTCGATCTTCCAAAATTTAACTTTTTTCCTTCGTGAATAAATCACTCAGAATAAAGCGACACTTCATAACAAATGACCACGTTAATAAATCTAGCCTATCTAGGTCTCTAGACATTTTGTTTTAAAAACAAAGTTTACAAACTTACCCAAATTCCCCACGACGTGTAGTTTTACCTTACCGTCAGTATTATAATTTTTCCATGCCCTTTTTACTTCTAATACATTTCCTCTCACCAACATTGCTGGCTTATTCATATGTTATTTAATCACACTATCCTCTAGGAAACCAATCAGTGTGTAGTTTATTGACATGTACAGCAAACCTGGCTAGATGCAACGTCTTTTCATCATTGGCAATTTTCGTATTTATCATTGTTCTTATGACGAGTTTTACTTTAGATAAGATTGTTCATCCTCTTCCTTGGCAGACTGAATTATTTAATAATTTATCTTCATTTTACCAAAAATAATTGTTCTTAATGAATACAATAATAAATTCCTAAATGTCATAAAACACAATTAATTAATTACTTTAATTAAAATACTTTAATTTAATTATTTGAGAATAAATATTAGAAACAAACACTATAGGATACACATGTATACATAATACCGGCAATACCTGTCATAATTACATAACCTAGAAACCTAAAAATAAAATAAAACTAATGTGAGTTTAATGACACTTGTCTCTAATATTTCTAAAAGATTAAAAACTATAAAATAACTTGATTTCTTACCTTGGAAATCTTGAATCCATAACGAAGTAAAAGAAATTCTTACTTCATTAACAATCACTGTCAAGGTTCACTTTACCTCATTTCACACTACTCTCACGCACGGTTTATAAATTGCAATTTTTTTTAATTAACACTAGAAACTAATACAAAAATCAGCGAGTAAATGACCTGACATTACAGATTAAAGCTTTTATTTTCACTAAGACACAAGAAATTGCATATAACCTCACTTAAAGAATGTAAACATTCTTTTGAAAATAGGGGGTGAGGTGTGATGATCGCACCTGCGCGCTCATCTATTTTGCGGATTGCGAATAAACTAGATCGAGCGTTCATGAACTCGATTCAAATCCACTTCTTCGGTACGTACGTAATTGTACGTAACAAAGAAATGCCGTGGGAAAATTCAATTTCGATTTTATTTAAAATACTTAGAAAGGCAGAATAAATCTTAAGGTTTATGATCAAAGAGACTTTTAGTATTAAGAATAAATATAAATCTTTTATCTCACGGTTCTTAAATTGTTAAAATGAATTTAATGTTAATTTACATGTTGAAATTTACCAGATCAAGTTGACATTTAAGAGAAATGATAAATAAACCAGCCTTGTTCCTTAGAATAATTAAATTAATGGTTTATTTTCAGATTGACAGGTTGTCTGGAAACCTTCGAGGAATTGCCTCAATAGAAATAAATAATAAATAGTTTTAAGAGCCTTCCTTTGTTCTTAATAGGACCAGACTATGTGAAAACCGTACTGGAGAGTTTGGGAAATGTCACTAGTGACTAATAAATTCTAAATTTATTGCCATCTAGTATAAATTGTTTGGTTTACAAACCATGAATTTCGCTAAATACTCAATAGTCGTTGAAATTTGATTCCAAATTTCAATAAATCCAAAATCCCCAGAACGATCGTAAAATGTGAAAGAACATGGGTACTTGTCAACCCTTTAAAATTGATCTACGATCGAAGTTACGTGACCAGAGACGGACCCCCGGAGTCAAAAGAGGAATTGTATTTTGACACCCTCAAGTTGCCGCACTTGAGATGCTAGGAACGCACGTGGGCCCGACACCTACTATTGGCCTAGTTCGTATCCGCCCTCACTGTTTTAAGGGAAGAATCTAATCCAATAAGATTATTTTGGAAACACCCAAAACTAAAAATCAACCAATTAGATCTATTATCTACGCCCTAAAAACTCAAATCATTTAGTGGGGACTTTTGATAAAAAGACCCCTTCGATCCCTCTCTGGACATACGTACACACGCGCGCTCGCACGTTCGCACTCAGTTTCTGTTAGTTAGTTACGCTCCTATCTTCGGAATACGTATTTTGTACGCGGACTTTTGTTTGTGAACAAACAATTTGAGTAAATTGTTCGAACTTTGTTTTTGATAATAAAGAAGTGTTCAATCAAGCAATCTCATAATTTTATGTCGCGTCATTCGCATCTTGCGAATAGCTATTCCATGCTTGTAAGGCGGCCATACTTGCACGCCAGTTAACAGCCGGTCGTTCCCAGGACCTGACGTCGCTAGTCTATAGTTACGTCAGTAACTATTTTATAAATAAAGTTTTTATTGTTGTTACCAAAAATAATGGTGTTAAAAGTTATTTCTCACCATCGTGGGTTGTAGGCTTCCCACCACTGACTAAAGGCCTACAAAATTGGTGACCCCGACGTGATATTCACGTTCGGTAGCAACGACGCTTTAAATTATCATGGCGTCACAACATTTCAAAAGGACTAACGTCAACGTCTGTAATTGAGCAACTCAACTGGGACGATCCTGTAACTCAAAGGTACAAATTAATATACCGCTGCTGTTAACTAGAATAAAAATCTATTTGGCCATGGAACTTTATTGTCGCAAGTTTTGGAAGGAATTATTTTCACCAAATTTACCAAATTTTATGGACACGAAACAAGTTCTTTAACTATTGGAATGATTGAATAAAAGGATTTTCTACTCGTCCAGATTCACCGAAGACACAGCTAAGTCAACAAAATTTAAAAATGTTATCATTCAACTTGTATAAATTTTGAACTTTTATCATTTTCTGTGACGAAAGTCACCTTCGAATCGACGCTTAGAAATCTCGAGAACTTTACATGTTTATATTTTTAACCTTACATTGTATCAAATTTGACTTATAGTGTACAATTTTAACCAAAGAATCTAGTCACGCTGTATTCTAAACTATAAATTTTACTTAAATTTCATCTAAAGTTCTTATATCTAATTTTAATGTGTCACTTTCGAATTGAAAATTTCTTGTATATTCAACATATATAAATTATAAAATTTAATGTTGTATCCTGTATACGCGTCATGGCTGAAAATATTTTAACAACATATTTCGACATTGTCACCTTGTGACTATATTGACTACTCATCTGAGCATTTCAAACATCAATTTAATAACAACTACTGTAAATCGAATTTATATATGGTATTTTTTTTGTATTAACTTGATTGATTATGTGAACAATTTTATATACTTAGAAATTATTTTCGTTAGGTTTTTAAATTTCTTATTTTTACGTCGACTCTCCGCCCGAGTAACATTAACTGACTACTTATTTATGCGAACTTTTCTTTTAAAATTTAAACATATTAAGCACAATTTGTAATTTTTGTGTCCCGTTTGACTCTTTGAAGTCTGGACGTCAGCTTTTGTATTTTGCTGTTGTCCATACGGAAGGTTGATGTCCCGACTCCATTGACCATTAATTTAATTAACAATGTCATTATGATGTTTTTCAGCGAGCACAACGTGTTGTAGCTTTTTCTTCAAAGATACTGTATGCACATTTCTACAAAGTTTCAAAGTGAGATGGTCGACGTCGTCGCCGTGACATCGGTGGTTGGAAAATTTAATTTCGTAACAATCGTTAGCCACATCGCTTTCTTGGCGTGAGATTCGAATAACATTTCAATCAAATTTAATGTTTGCATTTAATAAGAACCTTTTCTGATGTTCAACTAATTCCAAATATTTTAATCAACTTTTAAAATCTGAATATTTAAAATTTATTTAAATTATCTTTTTTATAAATTTATTCAGTAGCGCTCTAACATGAGATCATTTTTTCAAAGATTGAAATATTTTGGACACTCAGTGCAACAGCATTCAGCTTGATTCTTGTCACCTTTTTCGCGTATTATAAATTTTGTTCACATCTTCTCGTCATGTCGGACGGCGAGGAGCCTTCGGGGGGGACGAATCGACCCCGGATGGGAGAAGGCTCCACTCAAGCTGACGTTTATCACGCGGACGTGTATCGTGCGCCTAAATTACCAAAATTTTTTCGTGAAGATCCAGGTTCCTTTTTTGTTATCGCAGAGGCATCCTTTAGGCGGGCGCATATTCGTTCCGAATCCATCAAAGCAGACTATTTGATAGCGAGTCTCGATCAGGACCTCGTACCTCACATCAGACATATTATTGAAGCGGAACCAAAACCGGCAGACGTTTACACTCAAATTAAAAATAGATTAATTGCTAGTTTCTCCATTTCAGCAGAAACTCGTCTTCGGCGATTGTTGAGAGGTGAGGTTATTTCGGACGGAAAACCCTCCCTACTTTTAACCCGACTTCGAACTCTAAATGACGGTAGTTGTTCTGACACTATTCTAAAGAGCGTTTTTCTCGAGCAAATGCCTTCTCACATTCGGGCAATCTTAGCTATGTCTAACGTGGAGGACTTACAAGAACTGGCTAACCTGGCGGACAAGGTGTCCGAGGCATCTCAGCCTATTAATTACCAGGTTGCGTCAACCTCCGTTATTCCAGACTACACCACTAAAATTTCTGCTGTATCTACTCCAGTAGATCCAATTTCAGCCTTAACGGAAATTCTGACCCGTCAATTTGAGAGGTTATCCAGCGAAATACGTGAACTAAAATCTTCACAACAGACTCGAAGCCGCTCCACATCTCGTCATAGTCTCGGTCGCGATCGGTCTCGTAATCGAAATTCAAACAAACGCTGCTATTACCATCAACGTTTTGGTGCCAAAGCCAATAAATGCGTGCAGCCATGCTCCTGGAAAAACAGTTCCAATTCGGGAAACCAGTCGGGCCTATCCGAGCGGAGACCATCGACGTAGGTCCCTCATCATCTAAGCGTCTCCACATCCGGGATGTAGTCACTGGTGTGATTTACCTCATCGATACTGGTTCGGACATTTCTCTGCTTCCGGCGGACTCTAAGACCTTAAAGAAAAAGCCTAGCGATATCGTGTTATTCGCTGCTAATGACTCGCGCGTACCAACATTCGGTGAAATTAATGTCACTTTAAATTTGAATTTGCGCCGCACGTTTAAATGGAACTTTTGCGTAGCGCAGGTCCCTTATCCTATTATAGGAGCAGACTTGCTAGCGCATTTTCATCTCGTTCCATATCTTCACGAATCACGATTAGTCGATACCACCACCAGGCTAAGCTCTAGCGGTTTTCTCAAGTCTGCATCTATCTGCGGCTTAAGCCTCATAAACCAAAACCACGCTTTTTCCAAAATTTTGGCTCTTTTTCCTGAGCTTTTATCCGCACCCCAGAGAGTCGCCCCCAGTGTTGGCGATGTTCAACATCATATTTTAACCAGTGGCCCTCCTGTTTTCGAGCGAGCTCGTCGCCTCTCTCTGGAGAAGCTGGCTGCCGCTAAAATTATCTTTCATCAAATGGTCGAGGATGGCATATGTCGACCTTCTAGTAGTCCTTGGGCAACCTCAATCCATATGATTAGGAGAAAGAGTGTCGAATGGCGTGTTTGTGGCGATTTTAGACGGTTGAATGCGATCACAAACTTTCAAAAACCGAAAACAATTTGTGAACTTTGACGTTTCTTGGGCATGGTGAATTTTTACCGTAAAAGTTTACCTCGCGCAGCTGAAATTCAAGCGCCATTGCAAAAGTTCCTATGCGACTCGCGCAAAAACGACAAAAGACCAGTCATTTGGGATCCTGAAGCAGACGCTGCGTTTGAACAGGTTAAGCACGACCTCGCCAACGCGGCGCTTCTCTCTCATCCTTCACACGACGCTAAAATCCGTCTAGTTACTGATGCATCAAACTTCGGAATGGGCGCATCACTCGAGCAGTACCTCGACGAGACCTGGAAACCACTAGCGTTTTTCTCGCATAAATTTTCAAATGCACAACACGTGTATAGCGCTTATGATCGCGAGTTGACAGCAATTTACGAGGCTATTCGTCACTTTCGATATTTCCTCGAGGGTCAATCTTTTACCATCGTGACTGATCATAAACCGCTTACTTACATGTTTTCTCAACGCGTGGAGAAAATATCTCAGCGTCAACAGCGTCAAATTGCTTTTATTTCTCAGTTTACAACTGATATCAATTACCAGCCTGGTAGCGAAAACGTTGTGGCTGATTCGCTTTCCAGAGTCGAAAGTATTCGCGTCCCAACCGAGTTTAGTTTGCTTGAGCTTGCGCAGGCCTAATCTGATGACAACGAAATCAGAAATTTGGTCACTGACCCAAACTGCTCATTGACAATACGAAAAATCCAATGGGGACCGGAACACACTTCCATTTATTGCGATCTCACGGGCGAGGCACTTCGTCCAATTATTCCATTATCTTTACGCGGACAGATCTTTCAACTTTTTCATAATCAAGCGCATCCTAGCGCTAAAGTTACTGACCGTGTTATCCGAAAGCGCTACGTATGGCCATCGATGCGTCGAGATATCTCCGACTGGTGCAAGGCATGTCCGGAATGCCAGCAGTCGAAAATTTCGCGGCACAATCGCTTATTGCCATCACAAATTACCGCGCCGGATGGACGTTTCCGCCACGTGCACATGGATATTGTGGGTTCATTTCCCGTCAGTAACGGTTTTAGGTATTGCCTTGCGATCATTTATCGCTTTTCGCGATGGCCTGAGGCAGTCCTTCTGTCCAATATCGAGGCCACAACCGTCTGTCGGGCGTTCTTTGATAATTGGGTCTCGCGTTACGGAGCACCCGAAACGTTGACAACTGACCAAGGAGGTCAATTTGAATCGCAATTGTTTGCACCTTTATTGCAACTCATAGGTTGCAATCGTATTAGAATCACCGCTTATCATCCCGCTACAAACGGCATGATTGAGCGTTGGCATCGTTCGCTAAAAGCAGCCATCATGTGCCACTCCGATCGTGAATGGTCGCGGTCTTTATTCATTGTGTTGCTCAGACTTCGTACCAACGTTTTGGACATAGGTTCATCTCCGGCCGAGTTTGTTTTCGGTACCACACTCCAAATTCCCGGGGAGTTCGTCCTCCCCGGGGATTTCTCGCCTAATCCGCATGTCTTTATTGAGGAGTTTCGAGAGCATATGCGTGTGGTTAAGCCTGTGCCAGTAGCATAAAAATATCAACGAAAAGCTTTTGTTTTCAATGATTTGAATACGTGTTCACATGTCTTTCTTCGCGATCACGCCAAGAAGGCTTTGGAGCGCCCTTATACGGTTCCTCACAAGGTTCTGAATCGCGTCTCCGACAGAGTTTACGAAATTGACGTAAATGGCTTACCGCGTTATGTTTCAATTGAAAATGTAAAACCAGCCTATTTCATGCGTGACGACCTCGATCATTTCCAACAGTCCAATCTGGACGCAGCTCCTGTTCTGCGCACGTACTCGCATAAACGAGTATCATTTAAGTGAGCAGGTATCATCATGTTATGCAGTTTGAAAGAACGATTTAGAAACAGGTCATGTCCAACGTCTGGGACTATGATCTCTCTTCTCCTTCCGTTTTCGAGCACATTAACCATGATTTCTCCTGCCTTACTCGAAAAATACAAACATCGCGCCTGCTAATTAGAACAGAATTTGTTACTGCACAAATTGTCGACGAAATTTTATCCTTTTCTATTTATTATTAGGTAAAGGTCTTTTGACCCCAACTAAAAGTATATTAACTCGGGTGCTTTTCAACTGTCATCATCACTTTTGCGATTGTTTTGTTAGAAAGTAGTAACTTTTAGGTTATGCCAGCCCCTGTTAACTCTTTTCACATGTAACAATCGTTTGGCATTTTTTATTTCAGAAAGCGACTGATTATTGTTGAATTAATTTTTATACATCCGATCTATTAGAATTGTATTCTTCGTCGACCGCGAACTCTTGTTATTTATATTATATTATATTATAAATTGCGTATTGACTATTGTTACGTTGTGCAACCGATTAAGACTGTATTTTTCTATAAATTACTCTAGTACCTGGCGTGCGCCATTTTGATTTCTGACCGCTCTCACTCGGGGGGGAGTACTGTAGGGAACGACTATTGGTCGATTTTTATGTCGCGTCATTCGCATCTTGCGAATAGCTATTCTATGCTTGTAAGGCGGCCATACTTGCACGCCAGTTAACAGCCGGTCGTTCCCAGGACCTGACGTCGCTAGTCTATAGTTACGTCAGTAACTATTTTATAAATAAAGTTTTTATTGTTGTTACCAAAAATAATGGTGTTAAAAGTTATTTCTCACCATCGTGGGTTGTAGGCTTCCCACCACTGACTAAAGGCCTACACTGTCACAGTATACATTGCAGTGTGCCCAGGTCACGTCCGCGGTTGATAAGCGTGCGCCGACGCTGTCTGATTGGTTGACGTGATGATTGCTTCGATTTGACATTGCGCGGGTGATGTGTGGTCGCCTATGAAGATAGGCTTCGGGTTTTTTATAAAAATTAAAACTCACTATTAGTATAATATCAAACAATATTCCTACTTCTTTATTTGACAACTTTAATAACACACAAATAGCCACAACATTTATCAGAACTACATTTGTATTACGATAAAATAACTGCAAAGGTTTTCAGTGACCGGCGCTAATTTCTTCTACGAGAAGAAGAAAGTTATCTTACTAAAAACTGAATACCAACTACCAACTTAGCCAAAAAGTGGAGGCACGATCTCGGAACCTCAAGATTGAAATCCCCTCTCTATAAAGAATAAAAATTAGAAAAGAAAAAGTTGGGGATGGTCCTTAACCAATGAGGGTGTTTTACAGTGACTTAGTATGCATGATTTTTATAGTCTTTCTGCCAATGAAAATTTCGTTGATTTCGTGACATTTCTATGTTCTCACGCACCCCACATGGTCCATTTCACTAACCCTCTGGCCCAACGTTCCGAGAACTCGCATCAATGTGCACTTGAGAAAGGTCGTAAAAGTGCAGTTTTCTTGATTGATCTACGATTTCTAGGTTTCTAGTCTATAGATCTTGAACTGTGTTTAGACTTTTATTAAAATATTAAATCAAACGCTGTGGGCAAGGTAGAGTTCTAGTACATGTCGGTAGTTGAATGATCGGTAAAGATTTGAAGTTAAAAATATAGATTTCAATATAAATTATATAAAAAAATATAAATCTGTAATCAAAATTAATATCAGATAGCATAAAGTACAATATTAAACTCAATTGGGTTAAGAGAGAGATTGCTAAAACGTGGACCGATGATAATTGATTTACTTCAAATGACATTAGTGAATTATGAATTATTGTGTAATGAGTATGATTAAAAAGGGTATGATTTAATTAAGTGAATTATATGGAACTGAGATACAAAACATGAATTACAAAGCTGCATTCAAGCTAGACTTAAGTTTAGATTAAGAGTAGTTTGAAATCATATAAATTATATATTCTGAATCGGAACCAGGCGCCGAAAAGTCATATGAAATAATTAAATTTTTTTATAAAATGAAGAATAGGCGACTGAAAGGCGACTGAAAAAATCAACAAATGTCAGAATAGACAGGATGTATAAATTCAAAGATTACGAACTTGAAAACGAAACTAGAAGCGTAGATTGAATTCTGTATAAACTCAGTCATAAGCTTAAAACTCTTAGAATTTTAGTTTATAAAACGTGACTTAAGAGCTAGCGGTAAAGACTTTTGAAGTTAGGGCTATAGACATTTCGGATTAACTTGGAGAGGAAAAGGTCAAGTTAACTAGTAGGGAGAGAAAAATGACCTGATTGGTTAAGGGTGACGCCAGAGAGTATGGAGGAATGAGTGGGAGTGTGAAGGATCCTGATCTGGACCCTTGGATGCTGTTCGATATGCAAGTGACAGATCAGATCGATTTTCCGGCTCAAACGAGAAGTATATATTTCGCTCGATCTTTATTGTAACAAAAAAAAGAGAAAACTGTTTTAAATTTTAAAAATAAAATTTATTCGTTAATTTTCTTTCTTTAAATTTTGTACTATTATTTTATCGCAACTTCCTCATTTGTTTTAATTAAACTGATTAATTCGATCTTGTGAAGGTTTTTATTCAAACTTCGGTTGGAGTTTCAACTCCTTAATTGTGGTGAACTTACGCTGGAGCCAAAACAAATTCAAATTTAATTGTTTTTCGCGCCTTGTTGCAGACCCGCTCGTGACACATCACATGAATTTGTCTACGAGGACACCTGTCGGCAACGTATCCTATCTGATACTCGACATGTGAACCTCCGAAAATGTAGGCATTGACAAACATTTCAAACTCACCTAATTAATTTGAAATCAATTTACAGCCGCAAGGCAGAGCCACTTGGCAAGAGTGACGAGAAAGGAAAAATGGGAACGTGCCGGTAGGTATTCATTGTACCATAGCAAAAATATTATAAGCCTAGAAGCGGTCAAAGATATTATAAACCTAGATGCGGTGCAGGGCGTCAGAGTGGGGGAACGATATATATAGCTAACCACTTTTTCCGCCATATCGAAGTGCTGCCCTCATCGTACTACCAAGCCAAATCAAACCCAGCAAAGAAATGTCGATAACGTTTGGATAAAGCAGAGCCAAAAATTCTTTTCAAAGACTTTTAAGGTTAGGAATGTCAAATTTGAAAGCTTGACAACATAATGTAAACAAAAGTTATGGCATGATGATTAATTAAGAATTACAATTACGAATAAAAAATAATTTCTAAATAAGTGTCGAACTTTTAAATTATATTAAATTAATAATTAAGATCCAAAATATTTTAAAAGTGGATTTTTAAAAGTATTTTAATTGAAGATATGTGTTGTTGTTGATACTTGACTCTAGGTTCCAAAGTAAATAAAAACTTAGGTTTACGCAGTTATAGAAGTTTTTGTTTTGATCGAATTCCTCATCAGAGATTTATTTTTAAAATAAAAAATGCATAATGAAAAGTTATTAACTTAAGATTTCTTTGATGCAAATTTTTAAAAATCAACATTTGAGAAAGAAAACTTGTAAAAAGCTGCCTAAAATTATCATTAAGTCCTTTCATCGATATGAAACCAAATAATTATATCCCACAACATTATTTTCAACTTGAAGAATTTGAATTCTTTGTGTGGAAAAAAGACGCTTTCGACTGCGCTGGGATTTGAGCCCAAGTCTCAGTGGAAAAATTTCGAACTCAACCTATTAATTTAAAATTATTTACAATTATTTTATACCAAAGAAATATTTTAAAAATTGTTGAATTCTTTCAACCTCTTCTTTCTAAACAATGTCAAGTTTCTTATTGTCTCGCATGTAAAACTATGTTGATTTTTATAAATTTCCAACAAAGAAATCCTAAGTTAACAACTTTTTATTATGCATTTTTTATTTGAAAAATAAATCTCTGATGAGGGCTCCGATTAGAACTGAAACACATTTTGAAAAACTAAATAATATTTTTCAATTTCATACATATTCAATTATATGAATAGGTAATTTACAGATTCGAGATCTTGTACTTCGTTAAAGCATGATTTTTAGGACTTCTTTTAGGTGTGGAAGTTTCGTAATATTTATCCACTTTTTAATATTTTAGAATGCCTATCTAAATAAATCCTCAGGCTGATCGAGCTCATTCATTGCCCCAAATTTTATTCATGTTCCAAGTTAAGGAGGATTTCTACCTTGTTGAGTCAAAAAGCTATACCATTTTCTCGAATTTTTCGGGAGAAAAGTTAAAAAGATAAACACTTGAAATTTTGTCTAGGTATTAAAGTAATTGTATTAAGGTAGTTCATTCACGAAAATTAGACCACAGGCAAAAATAGATAATTTTTCTTTCAGGAATAGCAATTATTATAAATAATCACAATCAACCATTTGTTCAGAATGCATGTAAAAATTTCGATTTTTCGCAACAACCAAAATTCGCAAAATATTTTGCAAAAATTTCAGCAGTAAACCGTGTTAGAGGTTTATTAGCCAATAACAAATTTTTATTCATTAGTCTACTATTATTATAAAAATTGCTTTAATAATAAGATGTTGGAAGAATGTGTATTTTGACGGTTTTTATATATTTTTACCCCCATCCACACCTTGCAAAAATCTGCAAAAATTCTGTTTTAATTATCGATAGGTAACTAATGAATAAAATTGTGTGCAAAAATTTTCGCAATTTTTTGCATCTCGAATTATGCATAAAAAAATCTGCAAAAATTCACAAATATATCTTTTATTGGAAAAAACAATCCTGATTTTTTTCAAGATTTTCCTATGATTAGTTTAGCTAAAAAACGCAATAAACGAAAATGGTAAAATCCATCATTACTCATTCAAAATGGCGAATTATGATCTGAAAATTTGGCAAAATCATCTCTTGCTCAACCTCTTCCATATAGTCGATGCGAAATTTGATTTGGTTTCAAGGCCGATTTCACATAGAAACCCGGTTATGCCCTTTTTAAAAATTACGCGGTTCTAATAAATCTAAAATAAATCTAAATAAATCTATATATGGCGTGTTCCATGGCAAATCGGACGGGTTCAGGACTCCATGTTTCCGATTTCCTTGAAATTTTAAGGATTGATAAACTAACATAAATAATGAAGAAACCCAAAATTTGAGATTATTTCAAGCATTATTTAAAAAGTTATGGGATAAACGAACAAAAAAAATATTTTTGTTCTTTTTCAATTATTTAAAAACTGAAACTAGGAAAAATTCTGAAAAAAATTACACAAACGTATCATTAGATGGCCGATGTAGCAGTATTTTTTGGGAGAATTTTTACTCCAAATTTAATGACAAAAAAAATGTTTTTTTCAAACAAATTGATTTTTTGAAAAAGCGCCAACTTTGAAAAATCTTAAAAAATTCATAGTGATAGTCGCAACTATTACGCAAATTTAAGGTATATAATTGAGGTGTGCACTCAAAAATTGTGCGAAATACGAATTTCTTTGTAAAGTGATGCGCGTGGAATCACGATTTTCGATCGACGGCGTCGGGCGCAATTTCCACTAATGTTTTATTACTAACTGCTTTTTCAAGAACGTTATTATCAAATAGTGATGGGAAGTGATGGTTAGTTATTTAATTATCGCTTTATACTCGTAACATATGAATAATGTAATGAGTTTTATGATTATTCATAAATTATCAAAAAAAATAATTTTTTCTATTATCATGAAAATAAATGTGTTCGTAAAAAAACCACGAACAAATTTTTTACGTCATAAAGTATGAAGAGTAATTTTTTGAATTGTACGTTGATGAGAATGTGATAAATCGCAACGACTCTGATTTTTCGTCAATATTATTGTCTTCGAGAGATTTTTGGAACCGGATGGTACCTGGAGGCCGTGAGAAGGAAGATTTTGCGAGTCATTCACCGATTTCTGGTAATTTTAACAATTAAGGAAGAAAACATAAATGCTAGGAGGAAGAAATCTTATTATTTTCTATCCTTCTTCTAAAACTTCATCTTTTATAACTCTTATCCTGTATGTGTTGCAAAGGAGAGCACTTTTTTGACATCTTTGAATTTATCGAGAAAATGCTCTGGGAATGCCTTTAAACTGCTTTCATTTGAATCTGCCAGTATAATCTATTAAGAGGAAAATGATTTTTAAGCTGAGGCTTGATAAATTATTTATAGATCAGCACGTGATGATTTCACTATATTTCTATTTGTATCAAGAGTGAAAAATCACGTAATATTCACTTACGGTTTTTTTTTTTGTATGAATTACAACAATGTTTCCTTTTTTGTCGAATCATGTCGACTGCTCTTTGAAAATAAACTCTTGTGGATTTTTACCAACTAATTTATTTTCATGATAATAGCAAAAATGATTTTTTTGATAATTTATGAATAATCATAAAACTCATTACATTATTCATATGTTACGAGTATAAAACGATAATTAAATAACTAACCATCACTTCCCATCACTTTTTGATAATAACGTTCTCGAAAAAGCAGTTAGTAATAGAACATTAGTGGAAATTGCGCCCGACGCCGTCGATCGAAGATCGTGATTCCACGCGCATCACTTTACAAAAAAATTCATATTTCGCACAATTTTTGAGTGCGCACCTTAATTATATACCTTAAATTTGCGTAATAGTTGCGGCTATCACTGTGAATTTTTAAAGATTTTTCAAAGATAAGATTTCTATGTGAAATCGGCCTTGAAACCAAATCAAATTTCGCATCGACTATATGGCAGAGGTTGAGCAAGAGATGATTTTGCCAAATTTTCAGATCATAATTCGACATTTTGAATGAGTAATGATGGATTTTACCATTTTCGTTTATTGCGTTTTTTAGCTAAACTAATCATAGGAAAATCTTGAAAAAAATGAGGATTGTTTTTTCCAATAAAAGATATATTTGTTATTATTAAAGCACTTTTTATAATAGTAGACTAATCACATTCTCATCAACGTACAATTCAAAAAATCACTCTTCATACTTTATGACGTAAAAAATTTGTTCGTGGTTTTTTTACGAACACATTTATTTTCATGATAATAGAAAAAATTATTTTTTTTGATAATTTATGAATAATCATAAAACTCATTACATTATTCATATGTTACGAGTATAAAGCGATAATTAAATAACTAACCATCACTTCCCATCACTATTTGATAATAACGTTCTTGAAAAAGCAGTTAGTAATAAAACATTAGTGGAAATTGCGCCCGACGCCGTCGATCGAAGATCGTGATTCCACGCGCATCACTTTACAAAAAAATTCATATTTCGCACAATTTTTGAGTGCGCACCTTAATTATATACCTTAAATTTGCGTAATAGTTGCGGCTATCACTGTGAATTTTTAAAGATTTTTCAAAGATAAGATTTCTATGTGAAATCGGCCTTGAAACCAAATCAAATTTCGCATCGACTATATGGCAGAGGTTGAGCAAGAGATGATTTTGCCAAATTTTCAGATCATAATTCGACATTTTGAATGAGTAATGATGGATTTTACCATTTTCGTTTATTGCGTTTTTTAGCTAAACTAATCATAGGAAAATCTTGAAAAAAATGAGGATTGTTTTTTCCAATAAAAGATATATTTGTTATTATTAAAGCACTTTTTATAATAGTAGACTAATCACATTCTCATCAACGTACAATTCAAAAAATCACTCTTCATACTTTATGACGTAAAAAATTTGTTCGTGGTTTTTTTACGAACACATTTATTTTCATGATAATAGAAAAAATTATTTTTTTTGATAATTTATGAATAATCATAAAACTCATTACATTATTCATATGTTACGAGTATAAAGCGATAATTAAATAACTAACCATCACTTCCCATCACTATTTGATAATAACGTTCTTGAAAAAGCAGTTAGTAATAAAACATTAGTGGAAATTGCGCCCGACGCCGTCGATCGAAAATCGTGATTCCACGCGCATCACTTTACAAAGAAATTCGTATTTCGCACAATTTTTGAGTGCACACCTCAATTATATACCTTAAATTTGCGTAATAGTTGCGACTATCACTATGAATTTTTTAAGATTTTTCAAAGTTGGCGCTTTTTCAAAAAATCAATTTGTTTGAAAAAAACATTTTTTTTGTCATTAAATTTGGAGTAAAAATTCTCCCAAAAAATACTGCTACATCGGCCATCTAATGATACGTTTGTGTAATTTTTTTCAGAATTTTTCCTAGTTTCAGTTTTTAAATAATTGAAAAAGAACAAAAATATTTTTTTTGTTCGTTTATCCCATAACTTTTTAAATAATGCTTGAAATAATCTCAAATTTTGGGTTTCTTCATTATTTATGTTAGTTTATCAATCCTTAAAATTTCAAGGAAATCGGAAACATGGAGTCCTGAACCCGTCCGATTTGCCATGGAACACGCCATATATAGATTTATTTAGATTTATTTTAGATTTATTAGAACCGCGTAATTTTTAAAAAGGGCATAACCGGGTTTCTATGTGAAATCGGCCTTGAAACCAAATCAAATTTCGCATCGACTATATGGAAGAGGTTGAGCAAGAGATGATTTTGCCAAATTTTCAGATCATAATTCGCCATTTTGAATGAGTAATGATGGATTTTACCATTTTCGTTTATTGCGTTTTTTAGCTAAACTAATCATAGGAAAATCTTGAAAAAAATCAGGATTGTTTTTTCCAATAAAAGATATATTTGTTATTATTAAAGCATTTTTTATAATAGTAGACTAATGAAAAAAAAATTGTTATTTGCTAATAAACCTCTAACACGGTTTACTGCTGAAATTTTTGCAAAATATTTTGCTAATTTTGGTTGTTGCGAAAAATCGAAATTTTTACATGCATTCTGAACAAATGGATGATTGTGATTATTTGCAAGTCGGAATTGTGTTGCGAAAAATAACTTTTCGTATTCTTGAATATTTTTCAAATATACAGGTGAAATTTTTTATTTTACCCCCATCCACACCTTGCAAAAATCTGCAAAAATTCTGTTTTAATTATCGATAGGTAACTAATGAATAGCATAATTCAAAAGAGTGGTCGCGCAAATCAAACATGAATAAAATTTTGTGCAAAAATTTTCGCAATTTCTTGCATCACGAATTATGCATAAAAAAATCTGCAAAAATTCACAAATGTATCTTTTATTGGAAAAAACAATCCTGATTTTTTTCAAGATTTTCCTATGATTAGTTTAGCTAAAAAACGCAAAAAACGAAAATGGTAAAATATAGTCTATGCGAAATTTGATTTGGTTTCAAGGCCGATTTCACATGGAAACCCGGTTATGCCCTTGGCTCGAAGCGATAAGAAAATAAGTTTGGGCAAAAATAAAATTTATTAATAAAATTATTTTTTTGTATTTCAATTTTTTTTCATGAAAAATAATCTTTTCTCTTTCAAATTAGCAATTCAATAATAATATTGCTATTCCTATATCTTTCACCATAGTTTTAGTTGCTGAAAGTTTCAATTGCCCATAAAATCACCAGAAGTCACTATATTTGAAAAGCAGTGTTAGACGAAGATTATGAAAGGAATGTGTTGGCAAAAATTGCGAGGATGGCAAGATGCAGGATTCCTGTAGATTTCCCTTAAGCCCTCTTTACCGTCTATTTTTGATATATACTCGTAATTTTTGCCAACACATTCTTTCATAATCTTCGTCTAACAGTGCTTTTCAAATATAGTGACTTCTGGAGATTTTATGGGCAACTAAAACTATGGTACAATGAATACCTACCCAACGTGCCCCAACTTCTCTCCCCATTCGCTTCACACCGACTAGCAGGCTGAGAGTGTTAGACTGTGGGATCACTGGATTATACCAGCTTATACATTTAATGTTAACCCACTGGTGCATGTTGATGCCCTGTCGTCGTAAACGTTTTACTCAACTCCTTACTATTGTGATAACCCCCTTCGGTCACAATGCCGTCTAAGTTTTGCGCGGGCTTTTTCTTAATTATTTAAATATCCATCGGCCGGCTTATGAAAATAAGGACGGAAGATCGTTGTAAGTGCAATTTAATAAAGATTTATTTTAAACAAAAGGTTTAAAACGCGTACATAATTTTGTCTATGACAGAACTTCGAGAGAACGGACTTCCTTAGTCGAGGGTTAAGACAAAATTCTGTCGATCAGCTATAGCCGTTCTTGCGCGTTGCTGGGCCGGTCAAGTTGAAGGCGATGGATCACCCCCGCTTAGCCAATCGTAATCTCTAAAACCACCCTCTAGAGTTGCGAGTCACGCCTTCAAAAGTTTACTAGAGAGGGAATGTTGAGAAATGACCATTTCTTTCAATCTCAAGAGTTTCCAGAGACCCTTGAAACAAAACACCCTTCCCTATTTTTTTTTGATAACCCTTGGTTCGAGGCTGTAAAACCCGAGCCCCTTGGTGAGTTAGGTCAGAACATGCGTTTATCTTAAAAGTCCGAGTGAGGTCATAGAAAAGCTATAAAATCAAAGACTGTAATTCGAAACGAGAAAGGGACTAGTTTAGTTAAATAAAGTCTTTCCGGTCATTTTATTATTTAGAAGCTTGAAGAGTGTAAGATTTATATTTTCTAAGGGTGGTCTGTTTCGGATCTCTCGAGCTTCTTTTTTCTTCTTTTTCGCAGATGTTGTTTTCGCTGAACGTAACTTGCCCGTGCACAATAATTATTGACAGTTCGTTTCATCCCTTTTTTTTATAATGCCTAAAGATTTATTTCAGGAATGTCCTGGACACTCCGTGGGAAAGATACCAGGTCTTATTTCCCAAGAGTAGCCCAGACTAGGCTCGCAGTCTCAAGAAATAGAAAATGTTAACTTAAGGGGGTACTATGGTAATAATGGCCTTTTTTTCAAGAATTTTATTTTTGCACAAATTTTTATTCTGTAGTCAAAATATTTTTGTACGGTTTAGTACACGTTATGGAGAGTATAAAAAAATTTAGGTTGTTAATTTTTGTTAATATTCGGTGTAGATATAGGGGGCCATAGGACGCCATGTTTAAAAGTGGTGCCCACGATTTCTCTATTGTGGATGATCCGAAACATACGAAACAAATTTTATTTTGACGTACATATGAATGGCTATCTCATGACCCTTGACCAAAAAAATTTCCTTATAAATAAACAAACAGTGCAACTTTTCATTTTTTTTCTTTTTTTTCGCCTGTTTTTTGTAAATAATTGTGTCATAACGTTGTTAAATATTAACTTACAGTAATGGTCATGGGTCATTCCATAGTCAGGTGTTTTCTGAACATTTAAAAAAAAAAAGTAGGCAAATCGGTCAAGTAGACGGGCCGGAATCGTGGGCACCAGTTCAAAAAATACAGTTTTGAGAAAAACGCAGTTAAAGATTTTGCAAAAAATTATCACTATCATCATCATAAGAATGGTGATAAAAATTATTTTTTCACAACTTGAATATCGCATTATATGTTTTTTGGGTCGCCGATCACGAATCTGCTATCAAATTTATAAAATTAATTTGTTTAAACAAGTTTTATAAATAAAGTTTCTCAAGTATTGAAACATTTTTCATGTTGCATATGCTTTATCCGCGCGCTCAACCCCTTGCGGCAAATCTCATTTTTTATCAATTTTCGATATCATCTGAAGTACAGGGAGATTTATACATTATACTTTAGGGTTTAAAGTAACCGAAACTGCAAAAAAAAAAATTTCGATTTTTTGAGAAAAGATTATCATAGTACCCCCTTAGTATAAATTCTAATATTAATTTTTATTCTAAAGTCTCCTTAATGGATCTACAATTTTGCTATATAAATATGAATTTGTAAAAGTTCAACTCCACTTCGAATTCAAATTTATCACGTGATAATAACAAGTGATAGTTGTGAATACGCCTTTAATTTGCTCTCTCTCTCTCTCTCTGAAATAAAGATGAACGCACGAATGCGATCATCACACTATTCCCTATGTAACGCTTATGGTGCATTTACACCTCTGTCTGTCTGACCAGTGCGGACAGAAAATACATAAGAGTAAAGGAGACAGACAGTGTAAAATTGGACAAAAAGAAACGTCTGTCTCATTTACTCTTATGTATTTTCTGTCCGCACCGGTCAGGCAGACAGAGGTATAAATGCACCATTATTGTTATTCACTTTGGGTGAATTAGGTATTTATCAAATTCATTTTACTCGACTAGGATTTAATATATGTTCAAATGTCCTTATGTCCCAAGTTTAATCGAGAGAGTTGAGTCAAATTACTTTAACTATTTTTCTCCGTGTACCTCTGATTATAGAGAATTCATAAGAATTACGCAATGGTTTACTAATGAAAATAGCGAACTCTTATTTCGTAGCTTTGCGATAAAGTCTGAGCGTGAAAGAATTTATATACTTAAGAGTCAATCCCCGACCAATACTCAGAATAAGTCTTATGTTACGTTCAAATAGTGGTCGGGTCGGTCCCTGACAAAAGCAAAGCCGTACAGATTGGCGACTTCATGTCATCAGTTGTTGATATTGAAATCTAAATTACTCATATTACAATCTAAGTTAATATTATTAAGTTGCCTACATAGCATTTCACATTCAAGCCATCATCTTCAATCATACCGACATTCTATTCTAAATTGTTATGAAGAAACTTTATCTTCTATGTTTTGCCGACGTGCCCAACTATTGCTTGCCAAACTTATCGCAGCTTAATTTCTATAGATTAAAAGTTTAATCTTTCTTCTCGTTTTATATATTTTTAATCATTTCCTCACTTATTTCCATCAATTTTAACTTGTAATTTTCAAATGAAACCGCGCGTATTGTAGCCGCGATAGTACTGTTCCTAGCGGAAAAACTGTGCATTTACATGCGCCCGTCACAACATCCAACATCACAGCATTGACCAAGCTGGGCTGAGCTGAGCTGGGCCAAGCTGGGCCAAGCCAAGAGGCTGCAAGCAGCCAAGGCCAAGTTCAGCATATTTGACCATAACCAAAACTAATGGAAGAAATACTTAGAATTCTTGTCTAAATAAAAAGTTTGTTTTGAGTCTTTGTGTTGCATCGAAAAGTTGCTTTTAACTAACGATAAATATGAATGAACTTGTTTGGGGAATTAAGAACGGTGACCTAGATCAGGTTCGGGATATTATAGAAAATAAGGTACGTTGAAATGTCGCTGTTTCTTCGCAACCAATAACCGTTTTTTCTTGCAAATTTTATTTTAATTTTATGCTGTTAAAAACTGCTTTATCAAATACAATATGTCTCTCTTCATATTCACAATATATATATTTTTTTTTTCAAGTATTTGGCTTGTCAAACTGCTTATAAAAGTCATAGACGGGTGTAATAACGTTCTCTTATTATGTAGCCCATCAGTCGCCTATAACTTACAAATTCGCAGGAGGCCCAAATTTCCTTTTTTGTTCCATTGAACGCTTTTCTCAAAGATTAGATTTTGCTTTGTTGAACAATGACAGCCTGACTTCATAGGAAGATGCAATAATGCAAAATACTGTATATTGTTTCCGCACATTTAAGATTATTTTTCTTGATTTAATACTATGACTGAAGTAAATTTGTTAATATTGAAAATAAAAATTCAATATATTAAAATTACTTCTACTATGACACTGGAGCTTTAAATTAATGACTTTTGGATAAGATGACATTTTTACATTCTCATCATATGAGAAGGTATAAGGTATTAGATTTGTGTAATATTTAATATCCTCTTTTTTATCAAATGTGAACGGAAGAAATAAAAACATCATCAAATATCGAATAACAACGTTACATCTTCTATTATAAATTATTTACATTTCAACAGGATATGGACGTTAATAAACTAATAAATGGAAGAACGTTACTTCATTATGCAGCAGACTATGGCCAAAGTGAAGTACTCAGGTACCTTCTGGACAAAGGTGCTGATGCTAATGTAAGTTTTGATATTCACATCAAATTGACAGTTTAAAAACGGAATATTCATTCCATCTTGAAAAATGATGGAATACCTCTATTTTTATAAACTTGTAGGCGAGAGACAAGCACGGAATTACGACTCTCTTGGCAGCAATATGGGAAGGTCACACGAACTGTGTGAAACTTCTGCTGGAAAAAGGAGCAAAACCCAACGGAGTAACACCAGAAGGCATGAGCTATTTGGATGCTGCTGAAAAAGACGAAATCAAGGAGATACTTAAGCTTTATAAAACCAAAACACTTTAAAAATTATAATTTTGTTATTTAAGTAGGTACTTTAATGTTCCTTATAGGGTATCTTCGGTTCGTTATGGATTCTTTCCATTGTTCCAGACTTCTATATATTTGTGTCACTTACCTAAAGAAACGAAGCTATAAAGTAGGTTTATAATAATATTAGCATTATAAGAAAATGTACGCAACTTAAAACTGTTCGCCTGGAGCCAGAAATTTTCTGGCGATACGTATCAATCAATAAATTCGACATGTTAGTTATTTTATAACTAGAATTTAATGTTTTTTGGACTCATTTCTAGAAGAAAAAAAGAAACTCATTGATTACTCAAGTCCTATGTAATTCACATCCGAGATGTGCAGGTTCTTGTTTTATTAGAATATTTAGTACAAAATATCAGATACTTTTTATTTCTACGAAGTACGTTGTCAGTAGTAAAATAAAAAATATCTATCTCGTTTCTATGATTCTTTATTTGTGTTCTTATTTTTTAAGCCTTAAATAATATATCATAAAATAAAAGTCAAGAATTTTAGATTTGAAAATATTTACACTGAATAAGAAAACAAATCATTTCGTTTTATCTTTTCCCTATTTTGTAAAACACATTTCTATTTTATTTTATAAGTAAATAAACAGCAAATTAATTCATTGCATATTTCTTAAAGTTGCGTAACATTATTTTCATATACATATATTTCCAGATATAATTTTGTATTATCTCACTGATCGCAGTCAAAACAATTTTATAAAGATTCAGAAAGATTGATAAAAAGGCGTTAATTTTTTTCTTCCACGATAGTATGATAAAAAATTGCAAATCTCGCCTAAAATAAATTTATAAAAGACGACCTCTACAATTCGAAGCTCCGCATTTGCAGATAATAACTTTTCCTGGTATACTACCCACATCGTAACTATAATTCCAAGTCAATTCTTGACCTGCTCTTATATATCGGAGAGCGAAAAAAGCCACCCAGGGAAACCGAACATCATGAGTATCCACAAACACATTTTGAACAAAAACGTTCGGGTCACAGGAATGCTGGAAAATTAATATACAATTTTATGGAAAAAAATTAATACCATTTACCGAATTAATTTTCTGAAAATAATTTTCAAAGTATTTTTCTGTTTGCTCACATTCAGATAACGACCAATATTACCAGTCGTTTTGGCATCCATAATATAAACAGCCTCATCCTCGCCGAAAAAGTCTCTTACTGATTTGAACTTCGATCTCTCAATTTGAGCTGGTTCGACCGTCAAATCAAATTTACCTGGTTCTCTTCTTTTCGAATCCTCTTCGTCACTCAGTGTAACAGTATCGTAATTGGAATCGCGACTTTCTGATTTATCCGAATCTGTCTTAGATGATTTCGAATCATTCTTTAAATATCTCGAATCCGTTCTGAAAGATGACTTCGACTTTCTATCATCCTCAGTAGCCTCATCACTTTTCGATTTATCTTTATCTCCCTTCTTTCGTTTTCGAAGACGTCGACTAAAAAATATTTTCAAAATTAATAAAAATGTTACTGTTTACTGTTGTGAAGCAGAATCTAATTATTGAAAATAATAATAATTATACAAATTTTTATTACCTGATAGATGTATCATCAGAATCCTTCAGTCTAAGGTTAGGATCATCCCGATATTTGGTAATATCAAAATCTTCATCAGAATCGTTGCCAGTAGGTCTAGCAATATCTTCGTCATCGCTCAAATTGTCCTTTCTATTTGTTCCATTGGCTAATTGTAACTCGGGATCAAGAACATCTGCCTCGTAGCCTTCTTTAATGCCCTCTACTACCTCTACATAATCCAATTCGGCAAGGTATTCATCACCATAGTTTTTGCCCCCTTCATTAGCACCCTACCGTGAATAAATAAATTAGAGAATCCTTTAGAAACATAAAAAAATAACATTAGAATCAAATAGTATATTGTGCAACTAGGGAAAAAAAAGTTTATTTTGCGAGTGTGAAGTTTGATGCCCGTCGTGCACACGATTTTTTTTCTACTAGGGGGTCAGAAATTGGATTTGTTTGCCACGAACGGGGCAATAAAGTCCATTTTATGGCCCCCTAGTAGAAAAAATATTGAGTACACAAGTCTCAAATCAGAGAGAAAACCACAGCAGTTCAGTATTAGTCTTATTTTAAGAAAAATAAGGGATTTCTTTTCACTTGAAAATGTTAGGGAGTGAATAAGTATTAATAAATATGAAATTTTTACATGAAAATTCAAATTTTATTTATAAATATAATTACCACATTGTAAATCCTCACATAGGTGCATATGTAGGAATCTACATTGGATCCTCTAATTGTAAAGGATCCTATGTAGGAACACATATAGCATTCGATGTACATTTCTACATACGCACGTATCATCGTCAAAGGTAATATAAAAAATTTATTTTGTATACCTGCTCAGTAAGTAATCTTCCAGCGTAAATACATATAAATGAACCCTGGGGAATATCATTAAGACACCTAATTCCCCAACCACGAGGAGCAGTTTTAAAAACTTGCAACTTTAAAGTCAGGGGATGTTGAACGACTCTATTTATGCAAGTTTTCACTGCACACTTGCATCTCGAATTGCACTCGTAGATACCAGTAGTCACGGGTTCAGGTAGACGTTTGTAGATATAACCAACAGCAGTGTTTGGAACTCGGCCTCCTAGAGTTGCTCCTTGGATTGTTAATTGCCAGCATTGACATTTATCTTTGTCCTTAAATAATTAAAATTAAAGTATGTCATTGCAAATCGATAATTTTAATATAAAACTGCTTCAAATTATAATAAATTAGGTTTTTATCTTTAACTTAATTCAATGGTGATATTACATTTTTCAAATAAATCATGATTTGAGCACCTTAATAATTATGTCTGTTACAAAAAACCAGCAGATTCGTTTTGAAGAATTAGAAAGCAACTTACTTTTTCTAAAACCCAATTTTTTACCTGACAATCGTCGATGCAATCGCAGCAGCACAAAAATTCCGGATCAAGATTAAGATGAACACCCTCAGTCGGTTCTCTTAGGGTGCTGTACCTAATTGTATCAGGCAAAGCATGATCTATTTCATTAACACAAGGAATAGGTACATTTTCTGCTCCGTAACTAAGATCCTAAAATAATTCCAGTCATTATTTTCATTATTATTACAATTATTTACAATTAGTACAAATTCAAAATTCGTTTTAATTAATTATGAGTAAACTTTCCACCTTAATATTAACGAAGCATTTATCTAAAACAAACTCCGCGAGACAATGAACCCAGTGATCAAATTCAAACAGATCTACCGACATTGGACTACCAGTAGATCGTAAATACTGGTGAAGTTCTTCCATATTTCGAAGTCTCACCCCACACGGTGCTTGATACAAAGTAACTTTCTTTCCTTTCGAAAATTTACAGAGCTGCCTATTCCATCCACAAAGCAACGGAATCGAAAGTGGAGAGTATCCCTTCAAATCGTCTGGAGTAAAGGAACAGCCTTCAAGACATTTTGGACTACATTTGTGAAGTGTATATTTCTTCGGATTCTTTCTGTTCTGAGTCTGATAATACTGAAACAAAAAATTAAATGAAAATTCAATTCACAAAAATACAGGATGGGCCATCTAACATTTAGAATTTGAATCAGCTATAAAAAAAAAAAACTTATGGATATTTTTTCAAAAATATGGTTTTATTAGAAAGATTGAACCTTCCCATTTAAGAATGAAACACAATATCATTGAAATGACTCCCACGGCTAGCCTTACAGTACCCCATTCGATCAACCCAATTTTTCAGTACATTTTCGATTGTTTGGGCAAAAGGTCAATAAGTTCAATAAGCAAAATTATCGCAATTGGGGATCAGAAAATCCAAACATCATCATTGAGAAGCCAATACACCCACAACGAGTGACTTTTTTGTATGAATTTTGGTGCGGTGGCATCATTGGGCCATTGTTCTTCGAAAATGAGCAAGGAGCCGTCGTTACGGTCAATGGCGAGCGTTACCGTGCCATGCTCAACGAATTTTTGTTTCCAAAATTTGAAGAGGATGTCATGGACGACATTTGGTATCAACAGGACGGGGCCACTTACCACACAGCCAACGTAACAATAGATCTTTTGCGCACCGTTTTTTTATAGCCGATTCAAATTCCAAATGTTATATGGCCCACCCTGTACTATGATTTTGGTGATTGGTGCATAATTTGATGATACAATGAAGCCGATTTTAAATATTATTTAAAAATATTCATCATTATAAATTGAAATTAAGATTTTCGAAGACTGTAAGGTAAAAGCACCAATAGCCGGACGGTACCCAATAGCCGGACAGAGCCATGAATTTTTCTCAAAATTAGAGATTTACGATTCACTTATCGCTATTTTGGTGTACCGTATACAAACCTCGAAACATACACTTTAAAAAATTGAAAAATTTGTTGAATTAGAAATTAAATCTTCGCCAAGAAAAAAAAATTTCTCTACTGAAGCACAAGGCTGGTCGAAATGTGAAGAAATCTGCTCTATAAACTAACTGACACGTTGTCTTTGTTAAGCAACAATATTTTATATTTACCCTCATTTTTCATTTTAATATTGTTACACTGAAGTCAAATGCTTTATCTACATCATAATATTTTTCAAAATTAAAAAAAATTTTACTTTAATTAAATATTCTAAATCCGGTTATTAGGTCAATGAATATTTGTTTTGCCTAATAACCGAACGCGTGTCCGGAGTTACATTGCACTTATTTTGTTTTCGCTCTAGTCACCGGACGAAAAGATTATTACAAAAACGAATGCGAATTTTAAAAAGTGCTGTCGATATTTTCGAGAAATGTGGTAAGTATTTGATTGTTTTCAATTCATAGATGATATCTATCTGATAAAATATTAGGTAAATTACTTTAAACATATTTTAATTAGTCAAATATGAAATCCAACCTCAATTGACATTTATCGTTTATTTTCTTTTTGATTTTACATTGAGAACAATGAAAATATGGATTTCAGAGTGAAATTTTCCCACTTTTTGATCTTTTTGAATGATAATTTTCAATAATAATGATAAAGTATTATTGATAATGAATAATTTTTCAAAGAAATATTTGAATTATGGATTTGCTGAAAATCTGATATTTTGAGAAAGTATTTTCATTTTAACATATGTGTTTTCTGGGTTTTATGTATTTGGTGTCTTTATTATAGATCATGGAAAAAGTATCAGAAAAAAAGATTAAAAAGCTTTATACCAAAGCGGATATTATGAATGCGATTGAGGAGATAAGGCAAAAACGATTGACAATTAGTGCTGCAAGCTCTAAAT